>CAJNDS010002138.1:42498-309998 GCA_905221605.1 Symbiodinium natans | reverse complement strand
AGAACTTCACATAGCATGGGCGAGGCACTCCCTCCCCTCACTCATCACCCAGGTCTTGATTCCACATGTACCCTAAACCCGAAGCCCTTTGTGGCGCAAACTGATCCCTTAGTTCCTGAGTACGGATGCTGTCGGGTGGCTTCGTGAAGGTTCATGGCTAGTTGTAGGTCAGATGTACCATTTTGTACCCACATGTGGGTTTAGCTGACAGCTTCTGCCCTGCATAGAACTGCCCATGACCTTCAAGTAGCGGCCGGAAAATCTGCCGTCAGTTCCAGCGCAACCGAACTCGGCCGAGCCCACGGACTGTCTGGGATGATAATTTAATGGCTACCGCCGACCCCCAACTCTAAACCCTAAACCCCAAACCCCAAACCCGAAACCCGAAACCGGAAACCAAACCCTAAACCGTAAACCGTAAACCCGAAACCCTCAACATGGGGGGGGTTGCGGTAGTCAGGAAACGGCAGCAAATTCTACAGGAGGTACGGGCCGAAATCGAGAAACGGCAAAAGCAAGGAAGCAGCACTGGCGCACAGTGCCGAGCCCAGGTGCCAGCAGCAACAAAAGACGGGTGTCGGGCGTGCGCGGCGTGCGGCGTGGGCATGAACAGCGAAACGGGGGCACCGAGAGAGTCTGCGCCGGGCGGCGGCTGCGATCCCGCGCGCGCTCGCTGCCCCGCCGGCACGAAAGCCGATGCGACAGAAGTCAAAGACGGCCGTGTATACGTCTCGTACGAGTGCCCACAGTGCAAGGCCAAGGTCGACTCAGCTGTGCGGGACGGACGCATCGACAATCGACGGAAATGCGGACACATGTTTACGGTCGCCGCAGGAAAAGTCGTCGCGACCCGGTCGGCAACCACACGCTTCTCGTATGAGTGCCCACAGTGCAAGGCAAAGGTCGAGTCAACCGTGCGAGACGGACGCATCGACAACCGACGGACATGCGGACACCAGTTTACGGTCGCCGCAGGCAAAGTCGTCGCGGCCCAGTCGGGAACCGCGCGCTTCTCGTATAAGTGCCCAAAGTGCGACGCAAAGGTCGAGTCAACCACGCGAGACGGACGCATCAACAACCGACGGACATGCGGACACCAGTTTACGGTCGCCGCAGGCAAAGTCGTCGCCGCCCAGTCGGCGACCGCGCGCTTCTCATATGAATGCCCAAAGTGCAAGGCAAAGGTCGCATCAGCCGTGCGAGACGGACGCATCGACAATCGATGGAAATGCGGACACAAGTTTACGGTCGCTGCAGGTGAAGTCGTCGCGACCGGGAGTGCCCACAGTGAGGAGAGTGGGGAGGGCGAAGCGGGCGGGCATGCACTGGGGCCCTTTAAAGTCATCTGATAGGGGCATGGGGCCACGGGGCCATGGGAAGCGTGCGTGGGGGGAAGGGGTGTGTGGGTGGTGGCAGCCAGGTGGGATCCTGGGGCCATGAGCTGGAGCCCCTAAAAGAATGCCAAAACACCCATGAGGTGTGGGTATGTGGGACCATGGGTGCCAGGGGGTCGAGGGCATGGGGGCCATGGGATGCAGCGGCCGGAGGGGGCGGGGGAGAGCGAGGAGGCCGAGCGGGCAGGCATTGGGGCCACGGGGGCACAGGGGGTCGAGGGCATGGGGGCCATGGGATGGAGCGGGCGGAGCGGGCGGAGGGGGCGGGGAGAGCGGGGAGGGCGGAGCGGGCGGGCATGCACTGGGGCCCTTTAAAGTCGGCTGTGGGTGTTGGAGCCATGTGGGATCATGCGGCCATGAACTGGAGCCCTAAAAGAATGCTAAAACACCCATGAGGTGTGGGTGGTGGGAGGCATGTGGGATCATGGGGCTATGAGCCGGCGGAGCGGGTGAAGGGCGGGGCGGGCGGGCATGCACTGGGTCTAGGGGCATGGGGCGCGGGGCCATGGGAAGGGTGCATGGGGGGGGTGGGGGGTCAGTCTTTAAAGGGGTTGGGAGGAGGATGGAGTGAATGGTTGGGAAGGGGAAGGGTGGTTGGTGGTGGGAGGGGCGGGGTGGATTGGGGGTACGGTGAGAGGGCCGGGCATGGATTGGCCTGAAACAGTGGAATGAAGGGGAAGGGTAGTGGGTGAGCCATGGCGGGCGGAGCGGGGGGCGGGATGCACTGGAGGGTGGGTGGTTGGGGCCATGAGCCATGGGTGCCAGGGGGTCGAGGGCATGGGGGCCATGCGATGGACATGGGAAGGGTGCATATGGGGGGGGGGGGAGAGCGGGGAGCGCGGAGCGGGCGGGCATGCACTGGGGCCCTAAAGTCATCTGATGGGGGCATGGGGCCACGACATGGGAAACGTGCATGGGGGGAAGGGGTGTGTGGGTGGTGGCAGCCATGAGGGATCCTGGGGCCATGAGCTGGAACCGGGATCGAGGGCATGGAGCCGGGGTCGAGGGCATGGGGGCCATGGAATGGAGCGGGCGGAGCGGGCGGAGGGGGCTGCATGGAGGTGGGGAGAGCGGGGAGGGCGGAGCGGGCGGGCATGGATTGGGGCAGGGGCATGGGGCCACGGGGCCATGGGAAGGGTGCATGGAGGGGGAGGGTGTGTGGGTGGTGGCAGCCATGTGAGACATGGGGCCATGCGCTGGAGCCCCTAAAAGAATGCCAAAACATCCATGAGGTGTGGGTGGTGGCAGCCATGTGGGATCCTGGGGCCATGAGCTGGAGCCGGGGTCGAGGGCATGGAGGCATGGGGGCCATGCGATGGAACTGGCGGAGTGGGCGGAGTGGCGGAGAGAGCGGCAAGACTATGGGTCTTCACTAGCGCCTCCCCCGCTCAAAGCTGGGGTCGGCGGATAAAACAGATTGAGGGGAGAACCCTAAACCCTAAACCCTAATCCCTGCACCCCAGCCCAGAACGACCGAGGCTCGAGGATTACGAGGCCCAAAGCCTTTTCTTCGGCAAAGCCGGCCGGGCGAAGCCCCCAAAACCAAAGGCACATGGCATCTGGTGCTTAGAACTGCCGAGCGAGTTTCTGGTTCTCCAAGGTGAAGATGGAACCTGGGGGCAGGCGCTGCTCCATTTTCGGGCTCATGTGTGTGTGTGTGTGTGTGTGTGTGTGTGTGTGTGTGTGTGTGTGTGTGTGTGTGTGTGTGTGTGTGTGTGTGTGTGTGTGTGTGTGTGTGTGTGTGTGTGTGTGTGTGTGTGTGTTTGTTTGTGTGTGTGTGTGTGTGTGTGTGTGTGTGTGTGTGTGTGTGTGTGTGTGTGTGTGTGTGTGTGTGGGTGTGTGTGTGTGTGTGTGTGTGTGTGTGTGTGTGTGTGTGTGTGTGTGTGTGTGTGTGTGTGTGTGGGTGTGTGTGTGTGTGGGGGTGTGTGTGTGTGTGTGTGTGTGTGTGTGTGTGTGTGTGTGTGTGTGTGTGTGTGTGTGTGTGTGTGTGTGTGTGTGTGGGTGTGTGTGTGTGTGTACGGGAAGTGACATGGGTGAAAAAACAGGAAGAGTTCAGATCTCCGGTGCTTCGTATTGGGCATCAAAGCCGTAGGGCATTTGGGCCAAGTTGGTGGTATCTTCGAGCTCTCTTAAGGTGCTTACGGTTCTTAGGGCCTTTTAGATTCATTCGGGATATGACCCGAAACCCGAAACCCGAAACCCTAAACCCTAAACCCTAAACCCTAAACCCTAAACCCTAAACCCTAAACCCCAAGGGCCATCAGGGATTTAAAAGGTCTTGGGCCCTTCGAGTCCCCCCCCCCCCCCCCCCAAGGCGTTCCGAAGGTTTGCAGGCTGCAGCCCCAAAGCAGCAGCCATCCCCCGACACCAAAAACCCTAAAGTTACGGTTTAGGGTCTAGGGTCTAGGGTTTAGGGTTTAGGGTTTAGGGTTATAGGTTATAGGGTTTAGGGTTGTTGGCTTTGGATGTTGCTGGTGGTTTGAAAGACAGGGCATCCCGTCGTCCTTGCAACGCCGACTAGCCATTGCCTGATTAGGCAACCCCAGGTGTAGAGTCGAGGGTTCAGGGTTCAGGGCTTAGGGTTTGGGGTTTAGGCTTCCGGGTTTAGGGATTACCCGATGTGCCGCGCAACCGAAACCTAAAAGCCCTAACCTCTTGCTTTTGCCTGTAGTCTGAAAGCGCCAAGCCACTAGACCCCCTCAATCCCCTAAACCCCGCAACTTGGGAAGTTCCCCTTATACAAACAGGGTCTGGGGTTCACCCCCTTGTACGAACAGAAATCCCTATTCATGTCTGTTAGTATAAGGGGGAACATCCCAACCCCGAAGCCCTACACCTTAAACCCCACCACTGTAAGCGCTACACCCTAACCGTCGATGCCTCTTAAAGGGAGCTCCCGATGCGTGGACGAACGGCGCGTACGGTGTGGGCCTGAGTTTGACGAAGCGGGTTTGGGGGTCCATAGGGTTTAGGGTGTAGGGTTTAGGGTAAAGGACCCTGAAGCATCCCGGTCTTACCTCCGGCACTCCCCAAACCTCCAACCTGAAACTCGCCACCCCCTCAGCAACAAAGCGCTAAACCCTAAACCCTAAACCCTAAACCCTCAACCCTCAACCCTCAACCCTCAACCCTCAACCCTCAACCCTCAACCCTCAACCCTCAACCCTAAACCCTCAACCCTAAACCCTAAACCCTTCGTGGCCATCGGCTCCCAGGTGGCGAATGGGACCCGTCCTGGGGTGCAGAGGCTGGGGATGCGGGGGCAGCCTGAGGCTCAACAGCTTCGAAGACCCTAAGCCCCTCCACCCCTGAGGCCTTTTAGGGTCCCTCCACCCCTGAGGCCTTTTAGGGTTTAGGGTTTAGGGTTTAGGGTTTGGGGTTTAGGGTTTAGGGTTCAGGGTTGAGGGTTCAGGCTTGCGGGTTAGGGTTGAAGCCCCTAGGAGCTCCTAAGCAATAAAAATATTCATACTTTTCAGAGGGTTTAAAGGCCAACCCAGTTTTTTCAGTTGCTGATGAAGCAGCCTCTTGGTGGATATCACTCAAGCCCATGGCGTTTGGTAAAGCACACCCTTTATTCACACGATGCCCACGTGGAACCCTTGAACCCTAAGGCCTAAGCCCTAGGCATCTAAGCCCCGGAGCCCCTAGGCCCCTAAACCCTAAACCCTAAACCCTAAACCCTAAACCCTAAACCCTAAACCCTAAACCCTAAACCCTAAACCCTAAACCCTAAACCCTAAACCCCAAACCCCCAAGCTCATCATGCACTAAGCTGCGCCCCACAGGAGCAGTGGGATCCGTCCTGGGGGCAAGGTGATTGGTCAGGCCCTTTGGCCCTCGACTTTGGGTTCAGGGTTTAGGGTTCAGGGTTCAGGGTTCAGGGTTTAGGGTTCAGGGTTTAGGGTTTAGGGTTTAGGGTTTAAGGTTTAGGGTTTAGGGCTTAGGGCTTAAGGGCTTAGGGCTTAGGGCGTAGGGTGAGGACTTTCGGTGTTTTGGGCTTCCGGCCCATGGTCGTGCACATTCTTCTTCCGTCGCTCTTTTCCTGAGGGTTGCGTCTCGTCTCAGGGGTCGCGGGATCGGTCGAGCTCGAGAATAGGTTGATCACTCCTTGGCGTTCTTCGGGCTGGCTCTTAGGGCTTTAACTTTTAAAAAGTCCCCAAAAATTTGGGTTTTCGTAGAAACCACAACAAGGCAATAAGGAGCCTAGAAGTTAAACTTCTCGGAGGGGTTCAAAAGTCAGCCAAGGCTTGGCGGGCCGCAGCTTGCGCTGTGAGTCTTGACATGGCCTTGCATCCCAAATGGGTATTTCCCAAAATAGGGGGGGGGGGGGTTACCCCCTGTTACACCCCAAACAAAATAGAATCCCCTTAGAGGGACCCCCCAAAAAGGGTACCCCTGTTTGTCGGACACCCCCAAAATCATCGTCTTCAGTCCTTTCCAACCCCCCCCCCCCCCCAAACCCTAAACCCCTAAACCCCAAACCCCAAACCCTAAACCCTAAACCCTAAACCCTGAACCCTAAACCCTAAACCCTGAACCCTAAACCCTAAACCCTAAACCCTAAACCCTAAACCCTAAACCCTAAACCGTGCACGCAGGTGGACCTGGATACTAGCAGGCCGGGGGGCCTTACGGCTTAGGGTTTTAGTAGGGTTTTAGGGTTTTTTGCTTTTGGGGTTTTTAGGGTTTTTAGGGTTTTGGGTTTTAATGAGGTTTTTTTGGGTTTTTTTTGGGGTTTTTAGGGTTTTGGGTTTTGGAGTTTTAGGGTTTTTCGGTTTTTGTTTAGGGTTTAGGGTTTTGGAGTTGTAGGGTTTTTCTTACTGGCTCAAAACCCAACTTTTCAACTTTTGGGCTTCTTATAAGTTAGTTTATTCTGAAAGTTTCAACTTTTGTTTCCTTGATTTTTGGGCCAGTAAGTTTTAGGGTTGTCAGGATTTAGGTCTTTTCGGGTTTTAGGGATTTAGGGTTTTCAGGGTTTTAGGGTTTTTAGGGTTTTAGGGCTTTAGGTTTAGGGTTTTGCGGCTGCGTAAGGTTTCTTTGAACCGTAGCTCTCGTCGAGGAGCAGTTCCTCGATATGCTGGATTCCAGCACAGACGTGGAGCGTGACCTCGAAGAGTGGCTGCGACAGACCAAGTTGCAGCTGTTTAGGGTTTAAGGTTTAGGGTTCAGGGTTTGGGGTTTAGGGTTGCCAAGCCGGCCTGTAACTGGGCGCCAGGAGCTTCTTTTCGGAAGCGGCACGCTGCCGCCGCGACTGGTCTCTCTGGGACAAGCTGCCCGGAGCTTCGCCGGTGAGTTGGATGGGCCCTCAAACCTCCCAAACAAGCGTGCACAAGAACAGCTTCAAAACTTACAGCAAGATGACTTAAAGCATATGAAGTAGGGTTTATATTACTGTTTTTGGTGAGTGTATATAAGGTTCCTTTTTGATTTTGGTGAGTGTACATATTGGGTGTCCTTTTGGGGATACAAGAAATATATACCCTACTTCATATGGCTCTGCCCCAGTCTGCCCATCCAAGCAATAACACTACGCCCAGAACCCTGAACCCAAACCGTCACACAACCTAGGACCCAGAGTAGGCCCTTATTATCCCTTATTCCATTTTTGTCCGGTTTAGGTTCCCTGATAAACCCCTTAAACCAACAAAGGGCGCCCTTTTCATTCCTAGGTTACTCTTGGTCTAGCAACAATGCACCCAAGAAGCAGCCAGCGCCAGAATGCAGGCAGATTCTTTACCACTCTTGTCACTCCTGGGATCGGAGCGGGTTCAGCGGTTTGAGGGTTTTAGGGCTTCAGAGCACTTTCCGTTTCGGGTTGGACGGGGGGGGGGGGGCTTTAGGGGATTCAGGGTTTCAGGGTCCTAGGGTTGTAGGGTGTTGGGTTTCCAGGGTTCGGGGCTTTCACGCGTTTTGGAGTGTTGCGTTTTTTTGTTTAAGGGTCCTGGGGTGCGAGGGTTTCTGGTGCGCTCGGGTTTACTTGCCGCGCCTGCAGGTCGTCTGAGCGATGTGAGCGCACTCTGAGACGCCAGAGTAGTGCTCAGCAAAACCTGCCCAGGGATCGCAGTTCGGCCAGGTGGGAACCTAAGCCCACACGCGGAGTTTCAGGTTTGGGATTCAGGGAACCTAAAGCCCGATGAAGCCCTATGAAGCCGTATGAAGCCCCAAATCCCGAAAGCCCAATAAAGCCCTATAAGCCCCCAAAACCCTAAAGCCCATAAGCCCCAGAACCCCTGAACCCCTAAAGCCCGAAGCCTTCAGGAATTTAAAGAACGGTCCTCTGGGAAACCAATGGCTTTTTCCAAGCCTCGGGTGTTTCAGGGTTTCCAGTGTCGGGTTTAAGGGGTTTAGGGTTTAGGGTTTAGGGTTTAAGGCTTTATGGGCTTTACGGGCTTTAAGGTTTAGGGTTTAGGGTTTAGGGTTAGGGTTTAGGGTTTAGGGTGTAGGTTCAGAGACTGTGCCCCCAGCCCTACACCTGAAGGGCCCCAAACCCTACATCCCAAGCCACGCACCAGATAAGGAGCGATTCCAGACAACAAACTTGCCAGCACGATCCAGCACCTAGACGAGGCCCTTATTGAACCTAAACCCTAAACCCTAAACCCTAAACCCTAAACCCTAAACCCTAAACCCTAGACCCTAGACCCTAAACCCTAAACCCTAAACCCTAAACCCTAAACCCGAAACCCTAAACCCTAAACCCTAAACCCTAATCACTTTCTTTGGGGGGTTCAGGTTCCCTTACTAAACCCCTTTAAACCCAAAAGGGGGTCCCTGTTTGTTCACCAGGTTGCTCTTGGTCTCTTGGGTCTAGCATAGCAAAAGAAATCAAGCCAAGAACTCACTTGCAGGCATCGGCATCGCTGGGTCTAGGGTCCTGCAACCACTTCTGCACAAGCTGCGTATGAGACAGGTAGCCAACATGGGCTTCCCACAAGGTCCCAAATCCTCCGAAGCTGCTCGGATGGCTTTGCCCTAGACCCCGAGACCCTCTGCTACAGCCCTGAAAAGCCCTGTAATCCCTAAACCCTAAACCGAAACCTAGCCCTAAACCCTAAACCCTGAGGCTTTTTTCCCTACCAGGGACCAGCCGCTGCGCCCATAATCCCCTAAACTACCCTACAAACCCTAAACCGCCTAACTCCCTAAACCCCTGAACTCCTAAACCAGGGGAGGTTCTGGGAGCTGAAGGCTTGGGGATATGTGTGTGTGTGTGTGTGTGTTTGTTTAGGAGGTTTTTAGGCTTAGGGGGTTGAGGGTTTAGGGTTGACGGTTTTGGGTTTAGGGCCCATGCCTTCACCCAAAGCCCGACTCCACACGGAAGAGCCCGGGGAAGGGGACTTTTGACTTGCAGCAAAGACGGACGCAATCAGGAACTTGCCATTCTCTGGGAACCCCGGGCCCCCTCAAACCCCCTCAAACCCCCCAAACCCCCCAAACACCGCACACCCCTCAAAGCCCCTAAAGCCCCTAAAGCCCCTAAAGCCCCTAAAGCCCCTAAAGCCCCTAAAGCCCCTAAAGCCCCTAAAGCCCCTAAAGCCCCTAAAGCCCCTAACGCCCCAACATCCTGACCTTGCTAGAAGGCCCGTGGCTCTGGGTTCCTGGGTCTGCGGCAATTCCTTTAGCCTAGCGAAAGAAGCGTCTTGCGGTCGGCTATGCAAACGTCAGTCAGTTCAGCCAAAGAAACTCGCAGCAACGCAAGATCTCCAGCTGAAGCACTGCGAAAAGAGGCTCGAGTGCTGGGATCTGCTGTCCTAAACAGGGCCTTGGAGCCCGAAAAACCTTGCCTTCCAATCCCTGTGCCCCCACACCCAAGCTTACTAATTCTTGATAGGGATTTCGGGAATGACCTCTACATATCGCCCGTTTGTTGGACTCTATAGGCGGCCGATTCCTACAAATTCCCGATTAAGAACTAAACCCCGAAGCCCGAAGCCAAAACCCTCCCAACAGAAGTCACGCCAAGCCAGTCCGCCTTGAGCCCCCACCCCCTCCCAAGTGCCTTCCCTCAGCGCTCAACTTCAATCCCCCCACCTGATACCTTCCCGGGCCTGCTTGGGGTATGGCATCATATTTGGGGATTGCCTAGTCTAGGTGACCCCCGACTTGCAGCTGTCATTTACGTAGCTAACTTCGAGCGCGACAGTCCGAAAGCCAGAGAGGCCGATACCCTTATACCCTTGGTAGAAAAGCCCCTGAATTTAGGGTTTGTAGGGTGTAGGGTTTAGGGCTAGGGTTTAGGGGTAGCCACGAAGAAGCCGAAGCCAGTAAGAGCCCCAGAAAAGAAGCGAGGTGACTCGCTTTGAAGTTGGTTGGTCTCTCGCTTTGCGTGCGGGGCACCACCTTTTTTTCTCGTCGACGTTTTAGAGGGCGCCAGGTTTGGTTTCGGATTGAGAGCTGAAGTTCGGAACACATCTAACTAAGGTGCGGGCTGAGACTAATTACAAAACAAGTATCTCTTACCATATCTTACCCGACCCGGCTACTGCGACGAGGCGCAACACCAAAAGCACGAAGCTCAAAGCATTTGGTCCATGCTTGAAACGAAAGCTGTCCAGCCCCCCCCTATGCCCGCAACCACCACTTGCACGTTCACTCCACGAACCAGAACTCCATTAATGAACAAGGTTTAGTGTTTAGGGTCTAGGGTTTAGGGTTTAGGGTGTTTTCCGATCTTAGGCTGGCGGAAGAACCCAGTGAGCATTCGAGACTTCGGCCGAGAGCAGCTTTGGCGCCGCAACACCACGAACCAAGCAACCTCTCGACGTTTCGACCTCTATCCCCCCAAAACCCCCGAACCACCGAAAGCCCCCCCCCCCCCCCCCCGGAGACTCTGAAACGCCCACGCCCCACAGACGGCGACCCTTGACAGCAGCCCTAAGGGTTTAGGGTTTAGGGTTCAGGGTTTAGGGTTTAGGGCTTAGGGCTTAGGATTAGGGGTTCCAGACTCTCCAGAGAGAGTCTAAGCCCCCGTCCAGAGTGGACAGGGGTGGGGTGGAACTTGCGAGGCAATGTCTCAAAGTGAGTTTACGGTGCAGGGTTTCGGGTCACTGGTGTAGGGCGTTGGGGATTTGTAAGCCCAGGGTCTAGGGGTTGTAGCCTTGCCTAGCCCTACCGAAACACTCAGGTTGAACCCTAAACCCCAAACCCTTACTAAACCCTAAACCCTAAACCCCCCTAAATCCCAAACCTAAACCCTAAAACCCTAAACCCCAAGCCCTAAGCCCCAAAACTTCCAACGCCAGCCTGGGAGGGCCTCGGATTTATTCGACTCCAGGCGCGGCAACTAAGACCCAACGTCGCAAGGAGCCCTCATGTAGGGTTTAGGGTTTGGGGTTTGGGGTTTAGGGTTTAGGGTTAGGGTAGTAGGGTTTTAGGGTTTTAGGGTTTAGGGCCCTAAAGCCCCAACCCCTGAAGCCCGAAAGTCTTATCAACAAAGCCCTAATGTCCCTAATGTCCTGAACTGCCCCCCCCCCCCCCCCCCCCCACTTCTCCCCGATCCAAAATGGCAGCTCAGAGAATACCCTGGGCCAGGGCAACCACACTTCGGCGCTACTGCGCACCACGCTGACGATCTCCATCCAGGCGAAACGGGGGAGGGGCTTCTTGGGTTTAGGGTTTAGGGTCTGGGGTTTGGGGTTTGGGGGGGTTGTGGGAGTTAGGGTCTAAGGGTGAAGCGGGCTCAGCGACTTGGAATCGGTGGCAAAAACTTGAGTTTACGGATTTGTGGCTTCGGGTATAATTAGGGTTTACGGGGTCCCTAACCCTAAACCCTAAACCCTAAGCCCTAAACCCTGAGGCTGTGTAGCCTTCGGGCTACTGGGTGGCATGAGTAGCATTGTGACGGTCGCAGGGTTTAGGCAGGCTGTGTGGGGGGTTTACCATGACCCCCTGAACCCCAAGCCCCAAGAAAGGAATGGGCCTGCGGACGTTCTAGAATTTAGCCTGATTTGTCAGGGTTGAGGATTTAGGGTTTGGAGGCTTCACATGTCCGTTCTTAGGATGTAAGAGGATCGTGCTTGCAGAAGCTTTCAAGGGCAAACCTGGAAAGCTAGTAAGTTCTTTGCAGAAGCTCCTCAAGCTCGAACGAAGATTGATGAACATCGGGGACCTCGAGAGTTTCAACCCTAAACCCTAAACCCTAAACCCTAAACCCTAAACCCTAAACCCTAAACCCTAAACCCTAAACCCTAAACCCTAAACCCTAACCCCTAAACCGTAAACCCTAAACGTAAACCCTAAACCCTAAACCCTAAACACCAGTTGCTGGGGCCTTCGACAAGTGCCCGCCGTTTTGGCAATTTGGGCAGCCAGCTGCTTCCACTTTGAAGATGGCCTCCTTCTTTTCGGCGGATGGCCCTTTTCAGGGTGTGTTTCGGGGGCTCTTTCTGGGCTATTTGAAAACATAATTAGGGGTCTAGGCCTCAGGTTTGTTGTAGGGTGCCGGAGCTTTAGGCTTACTGGGCTTCAGGGGTTTGGGTTTAGGGTTTACGGTGCGAAGACATAGGGGTTCACGAAAGTCGGGGACCCCTAATATAGTCCCCTAAATAGTAGGAATCCCTTATAATAAGAGCCCCAATAAGGTACCCCCTGATTTCGGAAACCCCCCAAGCCCTAAACCCGAAACCCTAAACCCTGAAGCTTAAACCCTAAGCCCTAAACCCTAAGCCCTAAGCCCTCAACCCCACATACTTTGGGGTCGTGTCCACTGCTGCGCCAGGCCGCTCGTGGTGTCATCAGTGCCGCCGAGGCATTGGGGAGCTTCACTGAAGTTCGCTGGGTTTCCGCCTTTCGCCCTGGTTCTTACTAGTAGTAGGGAATGAGGGAGTTACGGCCCTATATGAACCCTCTAAGGGAAAAAAAGGGTACCTCATTCCCTCAATTCTTACTAAGAACCAGCCAAATGTAGGCTTGGTAAGCTTGAGGCTTTGTGTTGTGAACCTTAAAGCAACTTGTCCCAACACCCTATAAACCCTACACCCTACACCCTACACCCTAAACCCTAAACCCTGAACCCCAAACCCTCAACCCTAAACCCTAAACCCTAAACCCTCATCGCCTTCGCTCCCTCTGAGCGAGGCCACATCGGCGGCCCCCTTGGTGCATTTCCGCTTGACGCCGCCGGCCCAAACCTGTCGGAGTCAGGGTTTAGGGTTTAGGCTTTAGGGCTTAGGGTGTAGGGTTTGGGATTTGAAAAATGTCGGGGTCGGAAGATTTGCTGCTAGTATTCCCTTCTGGTCAGACAATTCTATCATAATAACTCCCCCAAACCGTATTCTAGTTATGAAGTCCGATCTATCCGTTGGTTTAGGCTTTACTGGTAGTGGGGCTTAGTGGGGCTTGGGTTCATGGGCTCACAGAACGCCGAAGTGCCAGACCCACTCTAAACCCTAAACCCGAAACCCCAACCCCCAAAACCCTAAACCCCAAACCCTAAACCCCAAACCCTAAACCCCAAACCCTAAACCCTAAGCCCCGAACCCTAAACCCTAACCCCTGAACCCCTAAACCCCTAAACCCCCAAACCCCTAAACCCTAAACCCTAAACCCTAAACCCTAAACCCTAAACCCTAAAACCTAAACCCCCAAACCCCTAAACCCCTAAACCCCAAACCCCCTAAACCCCTAAGCCCCTAAACCCCTAAACCCTAAACCCTAAACCCTAACCCCTAAACCCCAAACCCCAAACCCAAGGCCCTCGCTGTCGCCCTCGCGGCGGCCCAACCGGCCCTCCAGCTCGTCGGAGCGCTCCAGCACCCAGCCCGGATGCTCAGGGCCGAGGGGGGTTTTGGGGTTTAGGGTTTGGGGTTTAGGGTTTGGGGTTTAGGGTTTAGGGTTAGGGGGGGATTTTGGGGTTTAGGGTTTAGGGTTTGGGGTTTAGGGTTTCGGGTTTGGGGTTTGGGGTTTCGGGTTTCGGGTTTGCATTTTTAAGGGTACTTAAACAAGAAATGCAACTGTAGCTCACATAGAAAAAGACGCGAGTGCCGGCCTTACCCGAGCGTTCTCGAGAATTTAGGGCTTCAAGCTTCTCAGGGGTCACGGAGAGTATCTAAGGCTAGCTACATGGCCCCTTAGTATGGGCCCTCAAAAAGGTACCCCTTGTATACCCCTTGGAGGTTAGGAACCAGATAAAGGGCCCATGAAAGTAACCCTGGAGAGTACTTAGGGTTTAGGGTCTAGGGTTTAGGGTTTAGGGTTTAGGGACGAAGCACCGGTTCGTATTGCTTGGTGCTTAAGAGAAGGGGGATTGTGTAAGCTCGGAATGCCCAAATTTTTCCCTTCCCTAAGCTTCTATCCTAACACCGAAACCCCAACACCCCACAACCCCAAAACCCCCAAAACCCATACCACCCGTACCCTCCAAACCCCTAAACCCTAAACCCTAAACCCTAAACCCTAAACCCTAGACCCTAGACCCTAGACCCTAGACCCTAGACCCTAAACCCTAAACCCTAAACCCTAAACCCTAAACCGAGCCAGGCCGCTGCTGGCAGCGCTTTCTGGTGACGTCTCGCCAGAGGCCGGCCGCGTGTCACCCTCTGAAGCCGCCTCCGGGGTATTGGGTTTCGGGTTTAGGGTTCGGGGTTTAGGGTTTAGGGTTTAGGGTTTAGGGTTTAGGGATATTGTTACAGAAATACCCCTATGGGTTTAAGGGCACCTTTTTGAGGGGAACATGTGTCAGCGGGCTCGACAACTGGGGAGGGGTATCCCTTTCATACAGAAGTCAAGGGCGCAACCGGTAGACAAGGCCCATGCAACTACACACTTTTGGCATGCGACGATGCTCCGAACTCTAAACCCCCCCCCCCCCCCAATTTTTCTCCACCTTCGGTGTGGGGTTGTTAGATTTTAAACTCCACTCTTCTTCTCGCTCGGAACTCTTCTCCTCGCCCGGTCTACTCCTAGAGACTCCCTGGAGTGCCCAACCCCACAACCTCCCTGAAATCCTGGAGTGCCCAACCCCAGAGACTCCCTGAAATGCCCAACCCCAGAGACTCCCTGAAATGCTCAACCCCAAAGACTCTCTGGAGCGCCCAACCCCCCTAAGGTGGGGATAAGTAGAATAATTTTGTTTTTTGTTTTTCCCTTTCGGGCAGCTTTAAACTAGGGTGCCCTCGGCTTCTGTTAAATGTCGGGTTGTAAAGAGCACTCCCTTCCTCCCCTCCCCATCCCCTTCCCCGCGCCTCCCCCTCCCCCCTGCTCTCACTGCTAGGGCACGGCAGCAGAGCGCCAGCGGACTTTCAGCCTAGGCTGGTCGGGATGTCGGGTTCAGGTTAAGCAACGTTCAACACTGCTCCAAGAGGCCCCTTCGTGGGCTGATAACATGGAAGTTCGGGGTTTTCGTGCTGCTCCGAGCTAACTTCTTGCTTCCCTTCTTCTCAAAGCCAGCCTCATGCCTGTATCCCACCACTTCCACGGCTAGCTTCAGACGTGATCATACAGCTGTGGATTCCATGCTGTTAGCTGTAGTCTCACGTTCCCATGCTGCCTTGCTACTTCGTGTGTGGGATTGTCGGATAGCTTCAACAGAGGAGGCATGTTATGCGGTTGGTTGCGGACAGACCCCCCTAGAAGGGGCACCTTCTCTGCTTCTGTGCATCAACCCAAAAGACTCTCTTAAGCTCCTGATCTACGGTGATAGCAATGACGATTTCTACTGCACTGCTGCTGCATCTATATTGCCCATTTCCGCTCGGCTTTCAGCAGGCGATTGGCCCAAAGTCAGAAGAACATGCTCCGAGTGCGGCCGCCCTCGCATGTCGATGTGTGTTCAAGTCGTGCTACTGAGTGGTGCGAGTACAACTGTCGCCACAGACTCCGGCTCAACCATCGAATCAGTGCAGCACGAAGCACAGGCCGCTCTGGGGCTGAGTCGGGGGCGATTGCTAAATTCGTCGGGAATCGTCTTGGAGGGGGCATCAACGGTTGCAAGGGCAGCGGTGCAAAGCGGGGATGTGCTCACACTTCATGCAAGACCCGTCGAGATATCGGCTTTCCCACCACGCCTCATATATCAAAATGAGCCATCGGCTTTTGCAGCAATCTTGGGAGATGGTGTGGCAGTGAGCTGGGGTTGCCGGAGGCGCGGTGGGGACAACAGTGCCGTACAAGAAAAGCTGAAGAACGTCCAGGGTATTCAAGCTTCGTATGGTGCGTTCGCCGCACTGCTGCATGACGGGTCAGTTCTGACGTGGGGCGACGCTGCATGTGGAGGTGACTCAAGTGCTGTTGCAGACATGCTCAGAGACGTGCAGCAGATTCAGGCATCTAGAAGAGCTTTTGCCGCGGTCCTGGGGGACGGATCGGTCGTAACCTGGGGCGATGCGATTGGCGGAGGCAGGAGCACAGCAGTTCAGCCACGCCTGAGGAACGTGCAGCGAATTCAGGCCACCAAATCGGCCTTCGCCGCCATCCGGGCTGATGGCTCAGTTGTGACTTGGGGGCTTTCCTGGCAAGGTGGTGACAGCGGTTCTGCGCAAGGCAGACTGCAGCGTGTGCAGGAGATCCAGGCGACAGAGGCGGCCTTTGCTGCTGTGCGGTGTGATGGACCTGTAGTTACCTGGGGTGATCCTTACCGAGGGGGGGAAGTCAGTCTCGAAGTGCAGGCACAGCTGGGACAAGTGCGGCAGATCCAGTCTTCGCAGCAGGCTTTTGCGGCGATCTGTGCAGATGGCAGGGTCGTTTCATGGGGTCATCCTATGTATGGCGGTGACAGCGAACATGCTCGGGATCGACTGAGAGAGGTGCAGCAAATTCAAGCAACCGCTGGGGCGTTTGCAGCTATTCGGTCGGATGGGTCGGTCGTAACTTGGGGTGATCCTTACCGCGGTGGCGACTGCAGTCTGGTGCAAGACGAGTTGAGCAACGTGTGCCAGCTGAGTGCCACCATCGGAGCGTTTGCGGCCCTTCGTGGCGATGGATCGGCGGTCTCCTGGGGCGACGTCCACCGAGGTGGTGACAGCAGCCTCGTCCAAGCGCAGCTGAGACAAGTGCGGCAGATCCAGGCCTCGCAGCAGGCTTTCGCGGCCCTCCGTGGTGATGGGTCGGTGGTGACCTGGGGCCACCCCGGCTTCGGGGGTGACTCCAGTGGCGTTCAGCATCAGCTCAGGAACGTGCGGTCTGTCCAAGCTTCCTCCGGTGCCTTTGCGGCCGTTTTGGCTGATGGGTCCATTGTGACGTGGGGGGAGAGGGAGTACTCTTGCCTCAGCCCCGCGGAGTGCGACCCTGCCGTGGTGGCCGCCTTTCATGCCACTGACTGATGGCTTCGGGGAACCCTAAACCCTAAACCCTAAACCCTGAACCCTAAACCCTGAATTTAAGAGCCTCCGGCTCAAGCCGCCGACCCCGCTGGAGCATAGTTGAGACCCGCTCGCATGGAAGATCATCCCCAGCAGAGTTCTGTGAATCGTTTGGGGGGGGGTAGGGGGTAGCACCAGGACAAGCTCAAGCCAAAAAGACAGGTGGGTGGGGGTGGGGGGGGAGGGGGTGGGGGGGTAGGGGGGGGGGGGTGGGGGTGGGGGGGGGGGGTTGGGGGGGGGGTGGGTGGGGGGGGGGGGGTTGGGGGGGGGGGTTGGGGGGGGGGGGGGGTTGGGGGGGGGGGGTGGGGGGGGTGGGGGTGGGGGGGGGGTGGGGGGGGGGGGATTTTGCTGAGGGCGCCCTACCCCCCGTGCTGAAACCCCTGTTTACGCTGTGCGGGTGGCGCGGTCCTCCACGAAAAAATTGTGTGCACCGACCCCCCCCCCCCCCCCCCCCCCCCCCCCCCCGCGTTTTGGGGGGGGTAAGGAGGGAAAGAGGGAGGTTTCACCTCCTTTTCCCATCCATCACGCCGCCAGGGTCGGCGGACCCTAAACCCTAAACCCTAAACCCTAAACCCTAAACCCTAAACCCTAAACCCTAAACCCTAGGGTCTGGGTAGTGGCGAAGTATGCGAGGCACAGCTCGCACCAGCGACCGGAAACGGCCAGCGTTCGATCACCTGGGGCAGTTCTCTAAGTTAAGACTTATGCATATTCTAGGTTGGTTTTGGGGACTTTTTTATTTTCCGTTTTAGGGTTTATAAGGGGCCCTGTATATACATATTTTTCAGAGTGTTTAAAGGCCAACCCAGTATTGAGGGTACCCGAAAAGCGGGCCTAAGTTTGAGCGAGCAGCTTTGTCAGTCAGTTGCCAAGCTGTGGCTGCTGTTGCCTGTCATAGGCTTTGGGTTCAAGGTTTAGGGCTTAGGGTTCAGGGTTCAGGGTTCAGGGTTTAGGGTGATGCCGGCAT
Source organism: Symbiodinium natans (assembly GCA_905221605.1). Classification (NCBI taxonomy): domain Eukaryota; class Dinophyceae; order Suessiales; family Symbiodiniaceae; genus Symbiodinium; species Symbiodinium natans. The sequence goes on along the minus strand of CAJNDS010002138.1, from coordinate 292,341 downwards.
GTAACTCCTCGTTCTTGCATAGTGTCGTTCGAGGGCTCTCGGGTCTGGGCGGTGCTTTCATTCTCTGGCTTCCTTACAAGTGGCACCCCGAACCCGTATCCTAAGAAATTCTGAGCCCGAACGCCTGAAATCTGAATCCGTGGCCCCATATGGGGGTTTCCGAAACATAGGTGTACCCTTTTGGGGGTTCCTAAAAATAAGGATTACTACTATTTTGGGGTCTATTAAGGGTATCCCCTATGTTTGGAAGTCCCCATACCTTCCATGTGGGGTCATGGCTTGCGGTCTCTTTTTTTGTTTTTTTTTTTTGGGGGGGGGGGGGGGGGGGGGGGTTAGGGTTTAGTGTTTAGGGTTGAATACGTTTAGGGTTGAGGGTTTAGGGTTTAGGGTGGGGGGGGGGGGAGTCCTTTATACATAGACGGAACCCTGCCATAGAAGACGTCCTAAGTCCGAAGCCCTCAGACCTAGCAAAGCCCCTTAGCCCTGAACCAATCTTAGGGTAGTTACATGGTCCCTGCATACGGGCCCTTCATTGGCGAAGCCTTACCTGCCCCTTATGTACCCAAGCCCGATTTAAAGGCCTATAAAGCCGTCTAAAGCCCCCAAAAACCCAAAAGCCCTATGAACCCTGGAAACCCCATAAACCTTCTAAAATCCTGTAAACCCTATAAACCCTATAAAGCCTATAAACCCTACAAACCCTATGAACCCGATGAACCCCATAACCCTACAAAGCCCTGAGGAAAAAGTACAGCCTGACCCTAAGCCCCAAACCCTAAACCCTAAATCCTAAACCCTAAACCCTAAACCCTATCTTGGCCAGGTATGTCGCCCACGCAGCGGCTTCAAGGGCGTGGGCCTACAGACAAGGAGTCATTGGTTCAGGGTTGAAAGTTTCTGGCTTAGAGGGTGTTTAGAGGGTTTTGTAGGGTTTACCGGGTTTTTGGAGGGTGTGAGGGTTTTAAAGGGGTTTATAGGGTGGATACAGGTTATGCGGTTTGGAGGTTTTAGAGGGTTTGGAGGGTTCATAGTGTTTATAGGGTTTATGGGGTTTATAAGAGCGTGCCGTAAGAGATCCGGGCTGGGGGTTGGGGTTCGGTTGTTCGTGCTGCAATGCTTGAGAACTAATCCCTGAAGCCCAAAGCAAAGCCTTCAACACACCATGGCCCCGAATCCAAAACAAGACACTAAGGCCTTGCAGCTCTTGAGAAGGCTTACTAGGGTTTAGGGCTTAGGGCTTAGGGTTTAGGGTTTAGGATTTAGGGTTTGCAGTCTAGTGTAGGGTGTCTAACAGGGTTCATCTTCATCCGGCAGCCTTGAGACGCAAGCCGCAAAGCCCCTCGAGTGACAGGGTTTAGGGTTGAGGGCTGAGTTTAGTTAGGGTTTAGGGCTTAGGGTTTAGGGCTTGAAGCTCTGAGGCCTAATGATAAGGGCCAAAACGCGAAAACCCCTGAAGCCCCAAAGGCTAAAGTGAAACCTTGGTCACCCAAAACCGCTACTGTCCGTGGTGCCCAGGGGCGAGGTTGCGACAGCGCGGACCAGGAGCTCACGCAAGTGTGAACGTAGCGAAGGGTTGCCGGTTTAGGGTTTAGGGTTTCGGGTGTAGGGTTTAGGGTTTAGGGTTTACAACCGTGGTTTTGGGCTTAGTTGCTTCCGGACTGGGCAGGTAGATTAGACTTGTTCTTGCAGAGTCCTAGTACACACACACGCACACACATATGTATATATATATATATATAAGCTTAACCTTTTTTTTGGCTAGGGTATTCAGCCCCTAAGGTTATCCGGGTTGGCAATTCGGGTTCAAAGGTTCAGAGACTAGTGGTTTGATGCGCCGGCATCTTTTTTGCCGGGGTTTTTGGGGTGGGGAGGCCTGGAGCATGGGGGGTGGCAATTAGGAATCACAAGTTACAAAACAAGGGTAGTAAAATTGCAAGAGCTACTCGGAAGTAGCAGCAGTTCATGCTAACAAGAAGCAAGCGGGTAAAGACAACAAACCGGCACAAACAAGACGACGGCCAACGCTGAAGCTGCGGAGGAGCAAGAGCAGCAACTTGTTCGGAAGCCACGCGCTGAGATTGCTTGGAGGTTCAGGGTACTTCGAACCCCAACTAGAACTGTACTTCTAAGCCCCCCTAAGTCCTAGACTTATACTAGGGTTAATAAGTACCCATAAAGCTCCAAGTAGTGGGTGCGTCTTGACAGCCACTGGCCGGTTAGTAGGGAATGAGGGAATAAGGGCCCTGTACAATCCCTTAAAGGGTATGCAGGGCCCTCATTCCCTCATTCCCTACTAAGCACCAGGGTTCCCCAAGGAACCTGAAATCATAGCAGGGAACACTTTAAACACGTTTAGGGATTAGGGTCTCGGTCGAGTCCGAGATTCTGGGGCGGGAGGTACCTTTGTGAGAGGGTGTTCCTGTAATCAGGGTTCGAGAATTTTTTGGGGGCATGTGGGGGGTTTCTGTCATGTGGGGGGGGTTTATACCCATGCAATCCAATTCCTTGGGCTCCTTGGCGTCTTTCAGGGGTCCCAGTCCTAGCTTGAGGACGCCCAGGGAGCACCCCATGATCGGGCGGCTCAGTATCAGAATACTGGGTCCTTCGCCCGGACTAGTGGGAAACCTAACCCCCGAACCTAGCCCTCACGACCCTAAATTCCCTTAACCCCCGGAATGGAACCCTAAACCCTAAACCCTAAACCCTAAACACTAAACCCTAAACCCGAAACCCGAAACCCTAAACCCCGAAGCCCGAAGCCCGAAGCCCGAAGCCCGAAGCCCGAACCCGACACCAGGCCCGCTCCACGCGCATCTGCCCGGCCCGGAGGCAGTTCCAGAGGCCCCCCATCGGGGTCGGAATAATGAAAAGATCTTAGTGACAGGGTTTAGGGTTTAGGGTTTAGGGTTTAGGGTTTAGGGTTCAGGGTTTAGGGTTTAGGGTTTAGTTTAGGGTTTAGGGTTTAGGGTTTAGGGTTTAGGGTTTAGGGTTTAGGGTTTAGGTAGGGTGTAGGGTTTAGGGTGTAGGGTTTAGGGTTTAGGGTTTAGGGTTTAGGGTTTAGGAGTACACTTTACACCTTTTGGGATACTGTAATCCCCTATAAAACTGAAAGTGTACACTTTTTGGGGGGGCTTATGAGCTCAGCAACTAAGATATGGGTTGCGTTCAAAATTCGCGTGTCTGCTCAGTTACTTTAATTTACCTTAATTGGTTTGGCCGGTCTATTTTCATGTCTTTGCTATAAGGCGGCACCGAGGGGGATCCCCTAAAACCCCAGTGTGGCGCTAGGAAAACGCTAGGTTCGCGCTAGGTGAAATCAACAAACATTATTTCAAACTTCGCATGTCACCACTAAGCGAACCCAACACAGATTGATTGAGCAGGCCCAGCCGGGCGCACCACCCGAAATGCGCGTACAACATCCGGGTGGTGTCATAACCCCGCGCCTCTTCGTTATGAACTGACGGGGCCCCTGTTGCCAGGATAGAGGTTCTTCTAGCAAAAACGATGACAAGAAACAAAAACGAAATTCTTGTTATACTTGGTACATTTGCTGCTCCTAGCTCTTTCAGCAGCGCCTGAAAAATGGTCCGCGCTAGCACCCTTTTTAGGAAATCATGCTTGGATCCTTCAAATGTCGCGTTTGCTACTCCATCTCAATCAGCTTCTTTTTCCTTCAGGACATAAGGCGGCACCGAGGGAGTTCCGATTTAACGTCAATTTCGGGAACAAGCATTTTGACAACAACCCATATAGTATTCACGAATGGTCCCTATCTAGCTATATGTTTCAGAGCCCCCCGGCCCCAACTTGCAAGGAACCTTGCTGCCCTTGAGGGTTTATAAGGCTTTATAGGGGGTTACCCCTAACAATAGGGTTTAGGGTTTAGGGTTTAGGGTTTAGGGTTTAGGATTTATGGGGCGTAATTTGGGTATAGGGTTTAGGGTTTATAGGGTATAGGGTTTGGGGTTTAGGGGCTTCTGTGGGGGGGGGGGGGGGCCTCCGGCACCCTGACCGGTGTTCCAAAACCCACCCAGGGTTCAGGGTTTGGGGTTAGGGTTCAGGGTTTAGGGTTTAGGAGCTTCCGGTTTAGGGTTTAGGAGAAGCAGAAAGGTGGAGGCGAGACTAGACCAGTAGAACCTGTGCTCGAGAGCCCATCGAGTCCAAATGAAGAAAGCAGCGTTGTTATCATGAATCATTGCGAATGATCACCCAGAAGCCCTAAACCAGTAGATGCCCCTAAACCATAAACCTTAAATCAACAAACCCCTAAACCCTCAACCCCCCAAAATCCCTGCACTTCTGGGCCAAACAGCTTAAGCTGGCAGGTTCTCCCCTCTTCTAACGGTCCTTAATCGGAATAGGGGGTTCTAGAACCCCTTTTCAAGGACTGTTCGCACAATCCCAAAGCTTAAGTTCCAAACTTTGACAGCTGGAAAGGCATTCTCCAGCATCTCCTCCAACCTGAAAGAGCTTGCCCCACGAATGGTTGGGAGCCCGGCTCACCCTAAACCCTAAACCCTAAACCCTAAACCCTAAACCCTGAACCCTGAACCCTGAACCCTGAACCCTGAACCCTGAACCCTGAACCCTGAACCCTGAACCCTGAACCCTGAACCCTGAACCCTGAACCCTGAACCCTAAACCCTAAACCCTAAACCCTGAACCCTGAACCCTAAACCCTAACCCCTAAAAACTTCGAAGCCCCAAACCCTACACCCCCCCCCTCCCCCCAACCCCTAAACCCTGTCCGGAAACGACAGGTTTCAGGGGGATTGAGTCTCCATGCCTGGGGTTTAGGGCTGGGGACAGGGACGGTTGCCGGCATGGAGATAAAATGCATGAGCCAGGATTCTAGGTTTAGGGTGTCTAGGTTTAGGGTGTCTAGGTTTAGGGTTTAGGGCCAAGTGCAAGCACCATGTTAGGACCAAATGACACCCTACTTGCATTGCCATGCGCAATGGACATTCCTTCGAGGAGTTGCTCAAGCCTGCATGAAGGACATGGCCTCGAGCTTCGCAGTTCAAGCTACTGGCTTCTCATGAGGAGTTTGGAGAAGAGGAACGGTTTAGGGTTTAGGGTTTAGGGTTTAGGGTTTAGGGTTTAGGGTTTAGGGTTTAGGGTTTAGGGTTTAGGGTTTAGGGTTTAGGGTTTAGGGTGATTCTTGCCTCCCTTCTCAGAGCCAGTAAGCTAAGGGCCCCTGAGCTCTCGGCAGGCTGGCATGGTACTGCCTGTTCCCATTATGGTCCCTTTGTAACGATGCTAGAATAACCCCCCCAAAAAACCGATTCTAATGATTCAGGCCCCTATATTAGGTGCTTTAGGGTTTAGGGTTTGGGGTTTAGGCGGTTTAGGGTTTAGGGTTGCTAAGGCCGAAGTGGCAGTAAAGTGAGGGAACCCTCAGGAAAACCTCAGGGGTCCCAGCTGGGAGTTGTTGTTTCTGGGGTTCCATGGAAGCAATTCAAGTCCGGGCGAGAGGTGATCCACCGTGCAGTGAGTCGCGTTTAGTAACCCTGTGGTCTGTAACCTTATGAACCCTCCAACCTTGCTGAGGCTCATTCCTGGGATCCTTTTTACCTACAGCTTAGTAGTAACCACCCTGAACTAGTAGGTCTAACCCATAAAGCTGTAGGTAAAGAGGGCGCCGGGGCTTGGCCAAAGGTGTCGCTGTGCAATCGCCAATGCCGGCAGTCGGGGCTCACCTCTGTCGAGCAGGAGGACGGGGAGCTTGTCGGTTCACGGTTTAGGGCTTGGGTGCTTACTCATATTATTCCCTTTTCGGGTCTCTTTATGTCTAAGTATAATAACCTCCAAACCCCCAGTCTACGGATTCAGGCCCTCATCTTACAAACCATGTCAAGAGATCTGGTCGAAAAGTCGTTCGCCCTTCGCCAGGAGATGGCCATGGGTTTGGGGTCCCCCGAGCCGAAACCCGAATCCTTGCAGACGATTGCAGACCCACCTGCAAAAGCAGCCTCAAGAGTTTGTATTGAATGAGGACCCTATATTCTTACCTACTGGAAAAACCCCAGGCCCCCCCTGAACGCTTGAACCTCAAACCTGAACCCTAAACCCTGCAGGGTTGTACATACGAAAGCCCCAAGCCGCCGAAGGATGCCATTCGCCTGCTCACTTCGCTGTTGAGGTCAGGTCCTGGGATCCCTGCTTTCAAGCCTGGGCAGAAGCACCCCCGGATGTAGGGTTTATAGGGTTTGGGGTTTGGGATTTCGGGTTTAGGGGTTAGGGTTTAGGGGTTGTTGCGTGTTAAGCGGCAGTGCGCTTTGTGAGCGTGCATTAGTCTGCAGATACCCGCCCCAAGACCGCCCACTTGCAACTCTGATGGCGTTAAGGCCTTCTTTGGTTTCTTACAAAGCACCATGTACTCTTGATGCAAGGTGGTGGTTTAGACGAACTTGATATGAAGCTCTTCACTGAAGCCGCCTAAGGGTTGTGTCACACGGGTCGCTTGGAGCACTTGGGACACTTGGGTCGCCGCAGGTCACTCGCGACACTGAGGTCGCTGGAGCACTTAGGATGCGTGGCACGCTCTCGTTACCACTGGGAACATTCGCGTTGCTTGGGCCCCTGGAAACACTTCCTTCACTCGGTCACTTGGGACACTTGGGTCACTTCAAGTGGTGCGTTACGAGGTTCACTTGGGGCACGGAGGACATGTCTGGGGTCACTTCGAAAACCTGGACACTTGGGGCGCTGCTGGCACTGGGGACTTCTGGCCAAGTCACTACCGTCGCAGGGTCTCGCTGAGCGCTCGACCAGCGCAAGACGAGTGAGTGGGGGTGATGGGTGGGTTTAAGGTTTAAGGTTTAGGGTTTTTGGTGTCAGAGTCAGGGGGGAAAGAAAAGGTTTAGGCTTAGGGCCTTGCTTTTCGGACGCAGCGGTCTCGAGTTCTGGCTTGAGGAGGAAGGACTCAGCAAGAAGGGTCCTTTGTCGTCTCGCGCCACAGCCCCTGTCGGGTTGGCAAGATACTTCCAAGCTTTTATAAGGGTTGAAGCGCTAAAGCTTTGAAAGTGCCTGCTGGAGACTGCCGAGGCCTGAGCCTTCTTAAGTTAGACTCTGCAGGGGGCCCGAGCCCCAAACGGGAGACTGCAAAGGCTAGAACTAGAGACCACAGAGGCCAGGGCTCAAAGGTCGTTCGGTGGCCCTGAGACGGAAGAGTGACTGCAATTAGGGGTTCTAGGATTTCCCCCCCCTCTCCCTCTGCCTCTCTCCCCTCCTCTCCCCCCTCTCCCCCCCTCCCCCAAAGGCGCTCGCGGGAGCCGATGGCTGAGCTGCGACTGCGCAGAGGATTTTCGAGGGCTTGGAGAGAGCTTTCCGAGTCGGTTTGTGATTTTAGGGTTTGGGGTCTCTAGTGTAGGGTTTAGGTGATATATATATATATATATAGAATCAAGTCATGTATATATTGTTACAAGTATATTGGCATGAGATTTATGGTGCAAAAATAGGCAGGGTTTTCGGTTGTCAGGGTGGTCTTCTTTTCAAAAGACAGAGCACCTTCTGCAAATGCATCTTGGAGGAGGAGAGCCCTGCCCCAACCCCGAAAGACCCAGAAAGAAAGCTCAATTAGGGTCTAGGGTTTAGGGTTTAGTGTTTATAAGGGTTTATGAAGGTTTATAGGGTTTAGAAGGGTTTATAAGGGTTTATAAGGGTTTATAAGGGTTTATAAGGGTTTTTAAGGGTTTATAAGGGTTAAAAGGGTTTATACGGGTTTATAAGGGTTTAAAAGGGTTGAAGAGGGTTTAGGGTTTAGGGTTGGAAACCGAGAGCTATGTGTACAGCTGGGCCGAACGGGCAGGTTACAACCCGACAAGGAGAAGCCCGACTTGCTCTTGGCCGACTCGGCCTACTCAATCCCCAACGCTCAAACGACAGCCAGCTGGCGCATCCCCTAAACTCCCTGAACTCCCTAAACCCCCTAAAAACCCCCTGTAAACCCCTTAAACCCCCGAAATCCCCTAAACCCCCTAAACCCCCGAAAGCCGCCTGAGCCCCCTTTATCCGTCTGCCCGACGTTGCCATCACAGGCCTACAGCAGACGGAGACCTTTGCCCAGTCCCGAGCCGCTGAGGCGGTCAGCGCGGCGTTAAGTCCCATCCTTTGGTCGCCGAGATTCGGTCGCGTGCGGGAGAGTGCGTGGATCCTGCGCCTCATACAGCCGGCCGCCCGTGAGGGGATGGATCCTGCCGCAATTGCGGGCCCTATATGTTGCAGGAGCTCTGCATCACCACGCGCCGCGCTGCGGTGGAGTGCTGAATTGCAAGTAGGAGGTTCGAACCAGACCCTGCGCTGCTCCTTTTGGGTGATTCATGTCCGTACCGTGCTGTGCAGATGTCAGCCTCTTCGATTCGATGTGAAGTCCCTCCGGCCGCGCTCTCTACGTCAACCTCCGCTTGCCCGCATCGAGCCCGTCGTTTTTCGACGCTGCCACGCCTCTTCTTGGCTCCAGCCGCCGCACTTGTCTCTGCAGCTTCGCTGTTCGTTCCCGCGTCCTTAGCGCCCCTCCGCGCCTTCCAGTTTTGGGAAGAGGTCGGGAGGGGTGCTTGTTTTTGCTTTCCCGACGCTCTCAGAAGCAGTGGGATGCACCGCCTTCAGAAGTAAGAGTGATGCAATAAGTTGTGCCGTGTACCATGTTCCGATCTACTGACATCTTAATTGTCAGCATTGCCCTAAACGCATATCCTCTACTCCTCTACATATCCGCCCTAACCCTAAACCCTTTAAACCCCAAGCACCACCCGAAATTCGCAAAAGGCCACTAGGCGGCCTCCACCCGGCAATGCACGTCTCAAGGCCCCTCTACTCCTGCGGTGTGGTCTTCACGGCGCCTCTGTCTGCACCCATAGGAGCGGGGCAGTGGGGCCTTGCAAAGGTTAGGGTTTAGGGTTTAGGGTTTAGGGTTTAGGGTTTAGGGTTTAGGGTTTAGGGTTTAGGGTGTAGGGTTTAGAGCTTAGGGTTTAGGGTAGATTAGGGCTTTGGGGTTTAGGGCTCAGGGAGTGCGTGTGTGGGTGTGTGGTGAGCTGGGTGTGAAGTCGAGTGGGGTGGTGCGAACTGTAGTGTGGCTTGTGCGTAGTGTAGTGTCGCGTGGTATAGTACGAGTAGAATATTGTGCTTCACTAGGTCTTCTACTTCTGTTTCGGTAAGTTGGCGTGCCAGCAAACTAGGATCCCAAAGGTCATCCTACTCCAAGGTAGGAAGCCGGACCAGCTCTTCCCGAAACGTAACCTTCAATTCCTCAAGCCCTACTGCTCTCCCAGCCCCCCCCTAAGCCCTAAACCCTAAACCCTAAACCCTAAACCCTAAACCCTAAACCCTAAACCCTAAACCCTAAACCCTAAACCCTAAACCCTAAGTAGCATCATGTCAGAACCAAAAGAATGAGACGTAAAAAACAAAAAAACAAACAAACACCCCTGCCGCACCCCAGCCTTCAGCACCAATGTGAAGACTATAACCCTGGCCCTGGGTTTCTAACTTAAACACTTCAAAAGGGTTTAGGGTTTAGGGGTTTAGGGTTTAGGGTTTAGGGGTTTAGGGTTTAGGGTTTAAGGTTTAGGGTTTAGGCTTAAAAGAGTCCCTGAGAACGAAGCTACGAGGCTCCTCGCTTCCTCCTCCGAGGCATCACCGCCAGGGGAGCACCCCGAGCCCCTGGAGGCCCTGGCGAAGGCGCCGGTTCCGGGTTTAGGGTTTAGGGTTTAGGGTTTGGGATTTAGGGTTTGGGGTTTAGGGTTTAGGGTTTAGGGTTTAGGGTTTAGGGTTTAGGGAGCTTGCGGCAGCTTGGCACGGAAGGGCTGCGAAGGGTAGGATGGCGAATGGTTGTGGATGCCACGCAACGTGCGCAGGGCGGACGTGGGATGGAGGTCGTCTGATATTTTGCTGCTACTGGCGGCAAGCCAGCCTGACCTAACCATTTACCTAAACTCAGCTCGATGTGTTTTTTTTTCTTGTGGTGGTGGTGGTGGTGCGGGGTTGGAGACCTTCAGGACCCCAAACCCTTCAAGCCCCTAAAGCCCTAAACCCGAAATACCCTAAAGACCCTAAACCCTAAACCCGAAAAACCCTAAAAACCCTAAACCGCAAAAACCCCAAAACCCTAAAAACCCTAAAAACCCTAAAAACGCTAAAAGCCCTAAAAGCCCTAAAAACCCCTAAAAGCCCTAAAAACCCTAAAAACCCTAAAAGCCCTAAAAACCCTAAAAGCCCGGAACTCTGGTGGAGGGCCCGGCGCGGCCACCCGTGGAGGAGCCGCTGCAGCTGCCCCCCAGTTCGGGCGCCAAGTTTGGGTTTTTAGGGCTTCCCTAAACCGAACTCAACCCTTACATACCTTAAACCCTAAACCCTAAACCCTAAACCCGAAGCCCTACAATCCCTAATCCCTAAACCCTAAACCACAGGTTCATTGCAAGGTTTAACGATTAAGATCTAGAGTTCTTGGGGGGTAGGGTCCATAATGGCCAAGGGCTCTAAGGGTTTTGGGTTTGCTTAGAGAAACAAGCCGGGTTTAGGGTGTAGGGTTTAGGGCTTCGGGTTTTGGGCACGTGTAGTTACTACCCGATTAGCCCCATAAAGGTATGCGCATTTATATGACCCTACTCATAGCCACCCCTGAACCTTCACTGTGGAATCTACAGAACGTATTGATGCGGGGCGTAGGAAAGTTCGGGCTTCTAAACCTTAAACCCCTAAGCCCTAAACCCTCTAAAGCCCTCCTTGAGGGTTCAAAGCCGTCTCCGACAAGAGCGATAGATGTTGACGAGGTTCTCACGCCTCCCCCTGGAAGATGCGAGGGATCCTGAGATCCTAGGGTTTAAGGTTTAGGGTTTCGGGTTTAGGGTTTAGGGGTCTTAAACCTTAGACCCCCAACCCTAAACCCCATACCCTAAACCCTCAAGCAGCTTATTGGGGAGAACCCCAAAATCTTCTGGGTGTTCAGGGTTGAAGGGGAGCGAAGGGGGCCTGGGGCAAACTGGGCAAACTGGGGTTTGTCTTTCTCCCGTTTCGGGGGACATCGGTGCTTCAGTTCATTTAGATTTTAAGTTTAGGGTCTAGGGTTTAGGGTTTAGTTTTCGGGTTTCGGGTTTAGGATGTAGGGATTAGGGTTTAGAGTTCAGGGAAATCCTCAACCCTAAGCCCTGGACCATTTGCGGCTTAGGTTTGGGGTGCGAGTAAGATCGGCCTGGGCTGTGGGGACTGCCAGGTTCAGAGGTCTACGACCCAGGGTGGGCCCTTATTCCCTTTTTTTTTGTTTACGGGTTGAGGTTCCCATATACGCCGCTTGAACCCAAAAAGGGCACCCTCGCTGTTCCTGTGTTACTCTTGGGTCTAGACCCTCAAAAATCCTGCTTCAGGTTTGTATTCCTTGCCTCACTTCAACGCGCTGACGGAGGAGGTGCTGGCGTTTTGGAAATTTGGGGGCACGAGTACAGGTTTGCGAAACCTCATCTCACACAACCTCTCAAGCCTATAATTTATAGGATCCTTTTGTATTCCTTTTCGGGGTTTGGGGTTTAGGGGTTAGGGTTTCAGGGGAACCCCTCCTTTCCTTCAATCTCACCCCCGCCCTAGACAGAGAACGCAGTCCCGGGCCTGAACTTTACCCTTCCGAAGCCGAAATCCCAAATCCAAGAACTTGGAGCTTTCGGGGAGTTTGGCGGCCCAAACCCTAAACCCTGAACCCGTGGGGCAGTCTAAACCCTAAACTCTCAACCAACCCTAAACCCGAAAACCCCCTAAGCCCTAAACCTATCAACTCTAAACCCTCAACCCCGGATGCCCCCAGCACACAGGAAAATTCGCGATCCGGAGCCGCGAGGCCAGCGCATTCTCGCAGATTTAGGGTTTTTTGGGGGGGGGTTTTAGGGGGGTATTTAGGGGGTGTTTTAGGCGGTATTTGGGGGGTTTTTAGGGTCTATTTAGGGGTATATAGGTAAGGGGGTATTTGGGGGGGTTTTTAGGGGTTTTAATGTTGGAGTCCCTTTTATGAACCCCCCCCCCCCCCAATGTTTTGGTCCCCGAAGTTTGGAGGGGTGGAAAAAAATGCGGGGCGTCAATTATGAGGATTCTGGGGGTCTGGGGTCTGGGGGTCGGGGGGGGGGGGCGGGTTGGGGGGGGGGGGGGGAAACGGCTCCCTTCCTTGCCCACATTTGGTTGTTTTTTCTGGCTCGGGTGGGGGGGGGGGGGGGGGGGGGGGGGGGGGGGTCAGCTGTCAGGGTCTGCTTCTCTAAAGACTTTCAAGCCAGCTCAGCTGAAAAGTCTTCTCTGCAATGGAACTCTTAAGCCATTTTCAGTAAAATTTTCCATTCCTGGCCGGAAAAATTTTACAAATACCACCCCATTATTATTATCACCGGACCCCCCTATATAGACTTGTTTACATACATCGGCCCGAAAACCTCCCGTAATGGAAAGTAGTCTTCGGCTGGGGCCCTCTGGCCCGGCGAATATTACTATTACCACCCCAATTAAAAAAGCGACTCTCACATTAGGGGGTATGTAGGGGGCTTAGGGTATTTAGGGGGTTTTTTCGGGGGTATTGAGTGGGTTTAAGGGCTTTGGGGGGTTTAGGGGCTTTAGTGGGTTTAGGCGCTTTGGGGGCTTTAGGCTCTGGGGGGGGGTTTGAAGGGTGTAGAAACCCGAGCCGTAAGCCGGAGTAGGCCCTTATTCCCTTTTGTCATGCTTTAGGTGCACTTGTACATCCCTAGAAGCCAAAAAGGGCACCCTTTTTGTTCCTGTTGCTACTCTTGGTTGGGTCTAGTAAACCCTAAACCAGATTGTAGGGTGGGTTCAAGGGGGGTATGTACCCCAAGGTTTCTTAATACTCCCCACTACCCTAGGGTTCTTCAAGGTTCCCTAGTTACCATGAACCCTCTAAGGGTAGTTCGTGTATGGTTCTGAAGTATGGGCCCTTGGGTTGTATAGGGTGTATAGTACAAGGGGTCCCCTTTCAAGGGCCCTTGCTAAGGGACCATGCGACGACCCTTAGGAAACCCCCGCTCTCTTCAAGACCCTATAGCCGATTCAACCCTAAACCCTTAACCCTTAACCCTAAACCCTAAACCCTAAACCCTGAACCACCAGGGCATTTCTGTGCCAGGCCTTTACACGAGCTCCTCGACCGCCTCTCTGGCATCAGGACCTCCCTATTTCGAGCCTCTCTGTGAGGGATTTCTGGGTGTGGGGTAAACCCTAAACCCTAAACCCTAAACCCTAAACACTAAACCCTAAACCCTAAACCCTCACAACTAAACCCTAAACCCTAAACCCTAAACCCTAAGCCCTTTGAGAAACCCTGTCACCTTGTCTTCAGGATGTAGGGTTTAGGGCTTGGGGGAAGCCTGGCTTAAGCCCCCAAATCGTCAAAGGACCAAGCCCAAAGCGCGCTAACCACCCAAAGAGCCGATTGCCCTAAGCCCGAAATCCTATCAACCCAAGCGGAGATCCTCTTAAGGTACCCCATGTAAATCCCTCAGATGGTACTACAGGACGTAAGGCATCATACTCCAAATTCCTATTTTTAGAGCCTGCCAGTGAATTCCTGCTCATTGAGCAGGCCGGTTCCTGACATTGCGCGCGCCCAGAACGTCCCTGAACCGCTGTTGGAGCTGCGAAACCCCTGACTCTAAACCCTAAACCCTAAGCCCCTAAACCCCCTAAACGTCAGACCCGTCAGCCATGGAACCGCTCAACCCTAAACCCGAAACCCTTAACCCTAAACCCTAAACCCTTCCCACCCTCGACCCTGTGACCCTAGGCCTTCTTCATTCAGGTTCCACAAGAGTTCAGTTTACTGTTTGGGCCCTGAATCTGGTCCCTAACACCTCCTTCAGCGGGTCTCCTGTGTGGGCCCTCAATTTGTAGAGGGTACATAAAGGGCATACATGGGGTACCCTCTTCAGGGCCCATACTAACCATGTAGCTACCCTAAGACCCCTTAACTTGCAATCGGGATCCTCGTCTGATGTAAAGAAGAATTCCTTGCGCAAGGGATGCTCTCTCGGAGAGACCCTGCGGTCTGGAGAATCCCAAAACCCCGAAACCCTCACGCAGAGAGCCAAACCCTAAACCCTAAACCCTAAACAACAAGCCCTACACCCTAAACCCTAAACCCTAAACCCTAAACCCTAAACCCTAAACCCTAAACCCTAAAGCCTAAACCCCAACAAGCTCACCCACGAGGGCCCGTGATCTTGGGGAGGTCCCTGGCCATGGCGCTGTCGCCACCGCCCGTCAGCGAGGCCGGCAACGGGACAGTCAGGTTTAAGGTTTTGGGGGCTCCAAAACCATCCTGGGTTTAGGGGTTGGGGTTTAGGGTTTGGGCTTTGGGTTCCCGACGTAGGGGGGCGGCCTAGGCCCTGAGTTTAGGGTTCAGGGGTTTCCGTTATTCGGGGTACCTTGTTCGGGGCCTTATGATACGGGAACCGTCCCTGATTTCCGTCAACCCTGGGGCCCTGGGGGTTGCTAAATTTTAAACCCGAAACCCTGGAAGCCTCAACCCGAAACCCTAGGGCCTGCGACTTGCCAGGATCCAGGGCTGTGAGGACTTCTTTGGGGCTCAGCTTGCTTAGGGTTTAGGGTTTAGAGTTTAGGGTTTAGGGTTGGGCTGGTGGGAGTTTAAATTCACGGCGTGCGCTTCATCCACAGGCCCCCTGATGCCGTGAAAGGCCCCTGGACCCCCGGCCCTACATCCTCAAGGGATGCCGTTTTAAAGGTCGGCTAGCTGTAGGCGTCACGGATGCACAAGACTTCTTGCGCCTCACCTCGGGTCTTATCGTCTCCGAAACTACTTCTGGGACGGTGTCCGGCATCTTCTCAGACAACTTTTGGGCTCTTCTTCCCCGAGTTTGTTCATGCCATCCACCTACCATCACACACCCCAAACCCTAAACCCTAAACCCTAAACCCTAAACCCTAAACCCTAAACCCTAAACCCTAAACCCTAAACCCTAGACCCTAAACCCTAAACCCTAAACCCTAAACCCTAAACCCTGAACCCTGAACCCTGAACCCTAAACCCTAAACCCTAAACCCTAAAGGACCTTACCATGCTTCTGCATGCGCTTCTTTTGAAAAGGAGTTGTGCAAAGTGGAGGGGTAGCACCCAGGGTGCAGGGCACCCCACCGCTCTTTGGCCCAAAAAGTTCAAATTTCTAGGTTCTAGGGCACAGAGCAAGATCCGTAAGCCCTAGTCCGGCTTATACATATACCTAGTTGAGCAAGCAACTGAAAGCTACTTGTACAAATGCAAATGCAAGTAGAAGTGAACACATCTGTAGTTGCACAGTGAAATGCAGCAACAAGTACGTAAATAAGTCAAGCAATGAGTGAATGGTCAGTTCTCTAAACTGTGGGCCCTGTTTGGGTACCCTGAATAAGAGGGTCGCTTTATCATACGGACACGAAAAGGGACCATAATTTAAAAGCATCACCACATTGGCTCACCGAGCCTCCGACCTCATCCCCTCACCTCCGCTCCGAAGCCCGAAACTCCAAACCCTAAACTCCAAACCCTAAACCCCAAACCCTAAACCCCAAACCCTAAGCCCGACACTCCAAAACCCTAAACCCTAAACTCCAAACCCTAAACCCTAAACCCTAACCCTAAACCCTAAACTCTAAACCCAACACCTGTGCAGGGGCCGCATCCGAGTCGCCAAGCCACGGGGACGCCGGCCTGGGGCCTGATCAGCTCCGTTCTTTAGGGTTTAGGGCTGCGGGTTTAGGGGTTTAGGGGTTTAGGGTTTAGGGTTTAGGGTTTAGGGGTTTAGGGATTAGGGATTAGGGTTTAGGGTTGAGGGTTCATCGTCTAGGTTTAGGGTTTGTTTCTGGCGCGGTGCCTAACTCTTACCTTCAAGCTAGAAGCCTGTTGTCATCTTCCAGCTGGTTTCATGGATCCCTCCATCTGAATTAGTTGTCGCCCCTCCCTCGCAACAGCACCGCCACAACTTCATACTAAACCCTGGCCGAAAGCCTCAAACCCTAAACCCTAAACCCTAAACCCTAAACACTAGACCCTAAACCCTAAACCCTAAACCCTAAACCCTAAACCCTAAACCCTAAACCCTAAACCCTAAACCCTAAACCCTAAACCCTAATCCCTAAACCCTAAACCCTAAACCCTAAACTCCTTTTTACGCACCGGCCCCTTCAGGAGCCGGATCCCTTGGCTTCGGAGACGCCGCGAGGCCTCGGAAAAACTTTCAGGGGGCATCGGATGGGCGTCCACGTCTTTGAGGTGGTTGAGTGCGTTTAGGGTCCCTCAACCCTAAACCCAAAACCCTAAACCCTAAGCCCTAAACCCTAAACCCTAAACCCCAAACCCTCCTAAACCCTAAACCCTAAACCCGAGAGGGGGTTTCAGGAGTCAGGTTGCTTCGGTTGGGCTTCGATCAGTGCGTGCCCCAACTAGCAGGAGCGTGAGCGCACCCGAAGCCGGGGCAGGAGCGGGCTTTACTGAGTGCGCTTTGGGGGAGTTCGGGTTTTCGCCTTCGTTCAACCTTCAGGGCCCGAAAGTTCGAAGTTGAATGGAGCCCTTAAACCCTAAACGGCCCTAAACCCTAAACCCTGAGCCCTAAGGCCTAAACCCTAAACCCTAAACCCTAAACCCTAAACCCTAAACCCTAAACCCTAAACCCTAAACCCTAAACCCTAAACCCTAAACCCTAAACCCTAAACCCTAAACCCTAAACCCTAAACCCTAAACCCTAAACCCTAAACCCTAAACCCTAAACCCTAAACCCTAAACCCTAAACCCTAAACCCTGACCCCAAACCCCAAACCCTAAACCCTAACCCTAAACCCTAAACCCTGACCCCAAACCCCAAACCCTAATTCCTAAACCCTAAACCCTAAACCCTAAACCCTACACCCTACACCCTAAACCGCAAGGCAGCTTTTCCCACATCTCCTCCAGTGTCGCCGCCGCCGCGTGGGGAGCTCGGGGCATGCTTTCTCTTGTTCAAGCCCCGGAGGGCGTTATACCGCCTAGGACTTAGGGTTTAGGGTTTAGGGTTTAGGGTTTAGGGTTCAGGGTTCAGGGTTCAGGGTTCAGGGATTAGGTTTGGAGTTTAGGGTTTAGGGTTTGGGGTTGAGGGGGATGTTCTCCCTTATACTAAGAGTCCTTCATACGGATTATAATGGGGGGGGGGGTACTTCTGTCTAGATTAAGGACTGTCAGTATAAGGGGGAACACCCCAACGCCTAGGGTTTTGGTGTTTATAAGATATGATCATATTAGGTTATTTCTCTAAAATATGGTCCCTTTGCCCGTCGTTTTTACAAATGCGGCGCGGCAGCCCCCCTTATTTCGGGTGCCCAAAAAGGGACCCTAATGTAGAGAACTCACCATATGAGCAACCGCTTTTTTTACGCACGAGCAGAGTTACTTTGGATGTGCCCTATTTTTTGGTTGGGGTGTCGCTCTCTCTCGGTAACGAGATCGGGGCCGAACATCAAACGAGATCATGTTGTAGAATGAAGGATTTATACTTGTACTTGTTTACTTGCATTTACTGCATACATAATCCTTATCTGTACCTATATTATATATATATATGTTTTACTAAGCCTTTGTTTAGTTATATATACATAGACACCATGTATATAGTTGTGTGAAGGCGCTCGCTAAACGATGAAGAGTTGGTTTCGCGTAGGCTATTGCTGGCAAAAGCTGCTCGCTGGGAACGGCGGCTGTGCTTTGAACCGCTTAGACTCAGAAGCCTTTGAGGCTCAACCGCTTCGGCCCAGGTTGGGGATTGAGGGGATGTGGGGTCTGGCGGGCCTGGAGATTGCTGCCGATCCCAAACGAGATCCAAACGTGATCCAAACGTGATCCAAACGTGATCAAAAAATTGCACGAAGGCAGCTAGGGAAGCCAGAGGGCCATGAGAGGCACAATCACAAGGATTAGGGTTTAGGAGTTATTGAGACAGGGCTGGAAGGTTTAGGGCCAGTTTTGGAGTGAAGTGTCTCCTGTTCAGTTGCTTTCCACGGAGGCAACAAGAGTACTGGGGCACGTCTTCGCAACAACTTGAGCCCTGCTCCCTAAACCCTAACCGTAAACGGGTGGAAATGACAGAGTTGTTCAGAGAAGCACTATGGGTTACCGGGCGAAGGTTAAGGGCAACTATACCACTCACTACACTCCAAGTACTATTTAATACTGAACGAGATCACCCCTTAAGACGACATTGGCCCGGAAGAGGTGTTTTAAGGCAAACGAAATCAGGGACCGAACATTAAAATAGGCTCATTGCGCCCGCCAGCAAATAAAATCCGACGCTCATATGTAGATAGACCCCGCAAAATTTAAACAAAACAGGAGCAAACGAAAAACACTCCAGAAAGACATTAACCACTTCAATTTCAAAAACAGGAGCCAATCAAATTATACTGCTGAAAGACCATTGCAGACGAGCAACCTCCGGACCCTGCAGCAGCAGCACCGGCCCCCAAATTGATGTTGGTCACGTTAATCTGCTGTGGAGTGGGGGGTGGGACCATCGCCTGGGCCTGGGAAAACATCCTCGCGAACATGTTGGCCCACTGGTTCTCCCCCACATTGAAAATGGCGGGAATGATCTTGGGAGCAAAGGCCCCTGGGATGGGAACGATGGCCGATGGAAGGGACGGGCCTTGCTCGGGCTGGGGTCCCAAGTAGGGGTGGGGCTTCCTCCTGGGCATGGCCTTCGGGACCGGCTTGGGCTCCTGGGGGACCGGCTTCGGTCAGAGAGAGAGAGAGAGAGAGAGCGAGATTCTGAAACAAATACAGACAGTACATCCTGAACCGCCGGTCTGACAGGCCTTCCCAGCGCAGATCGCGAAGCTTAAAACCCCCCAACGCTGACGGGCGCGGTTCAGGCAATCCTGGGTTCAGGGGGGGGGTTTCGAGCAAACATGAAAACGGAGCGTACGAACTGGATCACTGGCTGGTGACAGAAAAGCTTGTGCGAGTCTTGAAACGACTACCCCAAAGCAAACCTCAACCCCGTACTCAACCGCAAACCCTACAAACCCTAAAACCCAGAACCTCCCAAAACCTCTTAGAACCTCCCAAAACCTCGGAAAAACCCCAAAACTGCCCAAAACCCTAAAACCTCAAGACCCTAAACGAACCCTTTGTACCCTTAACGCTGGAGGTCGGCAGCAGCAGCTTCGACGGCACCTCGCCTGCAATGCTTGGGTTTGGGGCACGCAGCGACAAAGAAAATTGGACTGCAGGGTTCGGTTTTCAGGGTTTAGGATTGGTTCAGGATTCAGGGTTTAGGATTAGGGGTTTAGGGTTCAGGGTTTAGGATTCAAGGGCGGATTTCGGCTTTTGGGGCGCGTGATTCTAGAGTCTAGAGTTTTTGTCGAGGAGGGGTTGTGGGAAATCCCTCCCCTTGAGACCTAAGGCGCATCGCCTGAGTGGGCCCTCCCACGTGTTGTGAGCTGGGTATGGGTATACCTAGAAGGCTCCTACTTTGGAGGCACAAAGTTTGGGGGTGCCTATAACTTGTATTTCTTCAAATTTAGGGGTGTAGGGCTCAGAAGGTGTAGATGTCTACACCTGCGGGGGATGAATCCCAAGAGCCCTGCACCCCAAAACCTTAAAGCCTCAACCTTGGGATGTTTCATACGAACAGCCTGTAATAGGGATTATAGTAGGGAGTACTAGAAATCCCTATTCAGGACTGTTCGTATAAGGGTATAAGGGGGAAACTTTCCAACCTCAACCTTTCAAGGTCCGAAAGATTTGGGAGCCTCGTGCAAAGCCAGGTAAGCCGGCCCATGCTGTCCGAGCTCCCAGCTTGGGTGATTTAGAGTTTAGGGCTAGGGTTTTGGGGTTTTGGGTTTAGGGTTTGGGGTTTAGGGTTTAGGGCTTGGGCCTAGGGCTTACGGTTTTGGGCTTAGGGCTGGGGTGGCCCCGCTTATATGAACTAACAGTCCTTAACAGGGATGATGATAGGCGGGTACTATAGTCCCTACTAAGGGCTGTTGGTGGGGAGCATCCCACTGTAGGGGCTTTAGACCCTGAACCTCCCCCAAGCCGCATTTCCCCAAAAGCGCACTCGTAAAGCATCGAAGACAATGCGTATTTACACTAGGGTTTAGGGTTTAGGACAACAAAAGTACTAGAAACAAGCGTGTTCCCAGGGCAGGTTTCGGGGTCTCATGTGGTCGCACCCCGCCTGAAAACCGAGATGCGTCGGGGAAGCGTAGTAGTGCGTTCTTATTCAGCCCTTTATTCTACTGTGACCTAGTGCACTTCCAAACTGCTTCGAAAACCCTAAACCCTAAACCCTAAACCCTCAACCCTAAACCCTAAACCCTAAACCCTAAACCCCAAACCCTAAACCCTAAACCCTAAACCTTTAGCCCTAAACCGCTTCGAGTTCTGCAAAACTTGTCACCAGAGCTCTGCCACGCCAGGCCAATCCCCAGCCACGCACGGCCCGATCGTGTGGAGCGCCAGGATGCTGGTTTAGGGTTTAGGGTTTAGGGTGTTGGGTTTGGGGCCCTAACGCAAAACTCCCGATATCACCATCTCCTATGTGCACTTGGTACGAGGGCTCTGAGCTGAAGTTGGGAGGTTTGCAAGTTCCCCCTTGCCCCCACCCTCCCTCCCCTCCCCCTCCCCCTCCCCCTCCCTCCCCCTCCACCCCCCCCTCCCCCCCTCCCTCCCCCGCAAGTAATCCTTAATTCCCTCATAGGGGTCCCTGAAACAAGAAGCAAAACCCTAAAGGCCCAAACCCATATTGGGGACCCCGGAAACCGTAAACACCATAGCCGAGACCCCTACTTGGAGGTTCAGGGTACTTATAACCCCAATTATAACTATACTTATAAGCCCCCTGAGTCCCTAAGTAGGTTATAAGTAGACTTCTAATTGGGGTGTTAAGTACCCATGAACCTCCAAGTAAGGTCCTCCGAATCACCCTAAACCCTAAACTCCAAACCCTAAACCCTAAACTCCAAACCCTAAACCCTAAACCCTAAACCCTAAACCCCAGACCCTAAACCCCTAAGGTGCCTTATAAGGGTACCTGTTTTCGTCCCTTGAGATGAGCACGTGTTTGGGTGCTGCCCGTGAGGAGCGCGACGCGAACGACCTCGGTGAAGTTCTGCCGGCCGCACAGTCTTTTGTTGTTTAGGGTTTAGGGTTTAGGGTTTAGGGTTTAGGGTGAGCTAGCAGGGGTAAGGGGCATGAGTTCTGGCTGACCTACCAGTGGTCGTGTGAGCTCGCAGCCAGCCCTGGTCATGCCGCAGAGCCCCAGAATGAAGAGGGCAATCAGCAGCCAGGGATTGACCGACTATTTCAGTCTCCTGGGCATCTAACGGACTTGAGCCATACAGCCATACAGCAGCGACCGAAACCTAAACCCTAAACCCTAAACCCTAAACCCTAAACCCTAAGCCCTAAGCCCTAAACCCTAAACCCTAAACCCTAAACCCTAAACCCTAAACCCTAAACCCTAAACCCTAAACCCTAAACCCTAAACCCTAAACCCTAAACCTTTATTGAATGATTACCTCGTAGGGCTCAAGCCCTTTGCTTTGGCCTCGGCCCGTGAGCTTTAAGCCCCAAGATCAGCCCTACACCAAATCCGTAAACTCTAAACGGGCACCTTCCCCCCCCAAAAAAAAGGTGAAATAACTTCCCTTAAGACGATCCCAAACAAGCCCCCCAACCTCCCCAAATCCCCAAACCCCCATACCCCCGAACCCCAAACCCCCAAACCGCCAAACCCCCAAAACCCCCAAACCCCCAAACCCCCAAACCCCCAAACCCCCAAACCCCCAAACCCCCAAACCCCCAAACCCCCAAACCCCCAAACCCCCAAACCCCCAAACCCCCAAACCCCCAAACCCCCAAACCCCCAAACCCCCAAACCCCCAAACCCCAAACCCCCACACCCCCAAACCCTCCAAACCCCGAAACCCCCAAAGCCCCCAACCCCAAAACCTCCCCAAACCCCCCTCACCCCCTAAACTCCCTGATCAAGCTCCCAAAAGCCCCCTAAACCCCCTAAAACCCCCTGGTCAAGCTCCCAAAACCCCGAAACCCCCAAACCCCAAACCCTAAACCCTAAACCCTAAGCCCTAAACCCTAAACCCTAAACCCCAAACCCTAAACCCTAAACCCCAAACCCCTCAGGCCGGCTGTCCTCTCGGACCCGGCCATGTCCTCGGAGGTGCTTCGGGGGGAGGGTGAGGGAGGGTTTAGGGTTAGGGTTTAGGGTTTAGGGTTGAGGGTTTAGGGTTTAGGGTGCGGAGCTGCAATTGGTATTGTAGAAAGGAGTTAGTGTTGGAAGTTGGAAGGGTTAATGAACCCGGTAATCGTATTTGGCTCAAGATGGGCTTGAACAGAAAGCCACAAGTTCAAAAAGTAGTGCCTGGGTTCTTAGGGTTTGGTAAGGGTGTGGATTCCTTCCCCCTTTCCTTCCCCCCTGGGTTGCTCTTATCCGTGTTCTTGGTTGTTTCTTGGTTCGATCTGGGAAATATAAGTTCAGGGCGATTAGGGGAGTTGATTTCCTTCCTTGGTTGTCCCCCCGTAGGTTATGAGCCCAAATTAGGTTCCCTGCGGTTAAGTGTTCTTTCAAGGTTTTGGGATCAAGAAGCAATGCCTTCTCCGAAGCGATGGCTCCAACTTGCCTCGGATGGTGGACAAGATGGTGGAGCTGGAAATGGTGCAGCTGAGTCTCTGGGTGAAAGATCGGTGTTGGAAGAGGTGATTCCCGACGCTGAAGTACATCTGGAAGAGGCCTTGGTTGCAGAAAGCCCCAATGCGGGTATGAATCCCAATAGGGATATGGTTAGCAATGCTGAAGCTGAAGGACGTGCTGTTTCTGTACCGCCAAAGCCTGGTGAAAAAAGGAACTGGGATGCGACTGGTGGCATAGATCGTGAAATGGAGGTGACTGTTTTACGAGTGTTACACAAACACGGGTACCAGCCGTCGTCTTCGACTTCGGGTCGAATGGTAGACCAAGAGTCTCAGACCGATCTGATTGGAGAAGTGCTACAAGCGACCAGGAGGCCGTTGAACAAGATCAAAAAGGGTCCATCTTCGAGTTCCCAAGGTGGTGGAAGCGGTCACAAACAGAAGGGTGCGGACGGCTTTGAAGCTGCACCTGCTGCTGAATACGCCATGGGGGAGGAGGAGATCCTACAGATGGAGGCTGAACGGTTGCGACAGCTGTCAGAAGAAGAGGACGAGATGCGACAGGTTTCTGAAAGGGACGGTTTTCGGAAAGACGAGCATCTGATCCAAGCGTGTGATGGCACAATGTGGGAATTGCACCTCCATGAAGATGGGAGACAATATTATTACTGCCTGGATACGCACGAAACCAAGTGGACATTGCCGGTGGTAGGTGAAAAGGTGAAGAGTGACGAGGTGGTTGGGTCTCCTTTGGGCAATGAGCTGGAAATGGAGGCGGCACTGGATTCTTCATCCTCTACTCCGAAGACTGAGTCTACGAGGGCATTCCAGGGTAGTGTAAATAGTTTAGGTGAAAAAGATTTTTCCTCTACTATCAGGGATAGCGGTCCTAGGGCTGATGGTGACGCCCCGACCCCGGGTTCTCCTGATGAGGAAGGGATTCCTGGGAACCAAGCCAACATCGCTGGAGCTCAACACCTGGATCGGGAAGAAACAGAAGCGCTTTCTGAGGGTGGGGCAGCGATGGAATTGGTGGATCCAGAAGAGAAAATGCCCAATGAGGTGATCGGAACTGTGTCGGCTGCAGAAGAGCGAGTGGTGGATGTGGTACCTGTTGTTCAGGAAGGTGGTCCTGGAGATTCGGAGGATGGAGAGAAAAAGTTGTGTGTTACGACTGAGGAGGTCTCTTCGTTTGGTGCCAAGAATTCTGCCATTCAAGGGGAAAAAGAAGCTTCTGGAATAGCTGGAGACACGGATGATCTGAAAAATGAGGCCTGGAGCGCCAATGATGCGCGGGTTGATGCGCCAGATATTACCTGGAGTGCGAAGGAAGCACGGGTTGAGGTGCATGTGGTGGTACGTTCCACGGGCGACTGCAACAATGGGGCGCAGGTCTCCGCAGCAGCTGATGATGGAGGTTCACAGGTGGACGCACTGGTGCAACCTGAAGTTAGCAGCGAGGAACGAAATGACAAGGGCTACACCGGAGCCAATGAGGCAGCTGTGGTCAATGATGGTGGAAATTCTCCTTTGGAGGCCATGGAACCAAAGGAGCCTGCGGTGGAAGAAAGCGTGCCTGCCGTGGATGATCGACTCAATTGCCCTGCAGTGGAAGAAGATTTGCCTGCTGCAGAAGGTGAGACAAAGGACTCCAATGATGGGTCCACTCCCATGAAGGGAGAAGCGTTGCCGTCTGGAAGTTCACCGGAAGTCGACACCGAGCGAACTACAGCAGATGAGGCAAAGCCGTTGGCGGAGAAAAAGGGAGGTCCTGAAATCCAGGAGCACAAAAAAGATGAGCTTGTGGGACTCGTGGAGCAGGACGAGCAGTGTGACCCAAAGGTGAAGACAAAGGATGCGCCAGGAGCCGATGATACAGAGATGGTTTCTGAAGAGCGTGTAAAGAAAGTGCCCCGAGCGGGAGCCTTGGAGTCACCTGGGCCACATTGCTATCAAGAGGGAGATGAGATCATGGGTCTAGTGCGCTGCATCAATGGGTATGGAGCCTTTTTGGACCATGGGGATATGAATGTATTGATTCCTGCAGAAGGGAACAATGCATATCAGTTCAAGTTTGGTGATACTGTCAATGGAACAGTGAAACGAGTGGAAGATGATGGTACCATAATCTTGGACACCTTTCTGGTTTTGGAAGAGGACGTGGAGGACTCTTCTTCGACGCTGCGGAAGTGGAAACCCAGCGGCTGGAGTACGTGGTGGACGGATTCATGGTATGCTGGTCAATGGTACCAAGATTCCAACGGTCAATGGGACTGGAAACAGGAGGAAGAGCAATCCGATGAAGAGCTTGTGGTACAGGAGTTGTCTTCTGAAGAACGAAAAGAAAGGCAACTTTATGGAGAAAAGATCTACAAAGCTCTTCTGGAGAATGGAAATGAAGAGGAAGCCTATGTTGGCAAAATTACTGGGATGCTGTTAGGTCGGCCGATGGAAGATTTACAGGAGTGTGTTGCGGATCAGGCATTCCTCAATGCGGAAGCTCGGCGCGCGTATGGCATCTTGCAAAATGATGGTTGGAAGCCTGATGGTACAGAAAGCACAGGCTTGGGGAAGTTAACCACTTTTTCCCGAAAACAGTACCACAACGCGCTTTTCGAACTGGCATGCAGAAAAAGGAGATTTTCTCGACCAGTTGTGGGTGAAGCGGTGGCAACGGTGCTGAATCAAGGGGAAGATGAGTTTTGGAACGCGCTTTGGTTGGACACCAAGCTATTTTTGCAGGAGCTTGATGGTGCAGTGCAATCCATGAGCAAAAGGGAGAACAAGCCAATGGAAGCCTACATGGATCCTGACCAGTACAAAAAGGCTTACATGACACCAAAGACGGTGTTGTCACCTGGTTACAGCAAGCTGTGCAGGTTCTTCAATAAGGGAAGGTGTCGCAATGGCGATGGGTGTCCCTATGAGCATCGTCGGTACGGTGAAGGTTGGCCAGAAGGGGGGTCAACTGATCCAAAGAATAGCCAAGAAGCTGATGATGAGGACGGGAACATCGGTGACCCTCCCACAGAGGAAGGTACAGTGGATGAGGCACAGCAGGAGCGGGAGGATTTAGCCTTCCGGGCCAAGTACAATTTTGGCAAAGGTGCATCAAAGGGTGAGCCTACGTCAGGTGAGCCAAAAGGTCGGCTGTGTCTGTATTACAATCAAGGTGGTTGTAAATATGGGACTGCGTGCAGGTACCTTCACAACGATGATGTAGCATTGGAAGGGACTTGGGAGCCCGGCAAAGCTTGGGACAATGCTTCCAGGAAGTCACTAAGGGACGCAGGGTTCCACCATTGCTGTTTCGATTATTACCTCAGAGGACGTTGCCGGAAAGGGTTAAATTTCTGCAAGTACTCCCATGACGAGATGTCAGAGGAGCGGTTGTCGCTCCTGAAACACTTGGTACAGGTGGCCAATCAGGTCCGGTTTGAAAAAGAGAGAGGATGGGAGCTTACGGATAGAAGCACTTTTCAGCCACCTGCGAGTGGGGGAGCTGAATCTTCCTCATCCTCGGCACCAAAAGCGCTGCAAATGACCAATGTGTCACAAAAAGATGGTGAAAAAGGTATTCTGGATGAAGTAGAAGCTGATGAGCAAAAGAATTCGGTGGCTGCATCCACTAGTACTCAGCTTCACAATCCGGAGGAGCCGATTGAAAATTGGATGGCTCGCAACGCACACCTGTGGGTGTATACCCCTCATGTAAGTGAGGTGATGATTACGCTTGGTGTGACCAATGTGTCGGACTTGCAAGAGTTCATCTTTGTGGAAGATTTGGTTGACAAAGGGATCAACAAAGTGACCGCATGCAAAATTCTGCAATTGGTGGGTGAGGTCCGATATCGACCGGGAGGACCGGAAAAGGCAGTTCCGTCTGATGCATCTGTACGGGTACAACAATCTTCTGGGAACAAAGGGACTGGAAGAGCGGCGGTGCGAACCCTCACTCAGGTGCGTGAAGCTGAAGACTCCGGTGCAAAAACTATGCCGAGAGGTTCCTATCGGGAGCTTTTTGATAAGGTCAGGTACCGTGATGGTTGGACGCTTGCGCAGAGGTCTCCGTTGTGCGTACAGAAGCTGCGGTTGGTGGGAGTTGGAATGCCGCCGGTGAATCCACCAACGAAAAAGTATCGGTCAAGATCAAACCCTGTAAGAAGGGGAAGGCCCTTGCTGGACAAAAAACAGGTGCGACAGGTGCCACGATCTCGGTCACAACGACGAGTGCAACTGGCGGAAGTGGTGGAAAAACCGAAGCCACTGGAGCCGGTGAAACCTCGTGGTGGTTTGTCGTATCCATTCAGCAGAGCGTGGGCAGATGTGGTGGATGATGATGACCAGGCGGAGGCTTTGGTCTCGTATGCCGCTTCCTCAAGCGATTCAAGCGAGGAGGAGACCAATGCGGTACAACGCCTGAAGGAACTCTTTTTGCAAGAAAGGGATTCGTGGAGAACTGCGAGTCGTGGCAATGTTCCACAAAGTGGTTCTTCAGGCTCCAATGCTGGGCCGAAAAAATCGGTTCACCTTGGCGAAGGGCGCGACAAAGCGTCGCGGGGGGAGACCCGCCAAGAAGTGACTTCTCAAGTTTTTTCGCTACCACAACCTTCTCGTCGAGCTGAACGGTCTCAAAAAAGAACAAGGGATGGTTCAGTTATGGTTGGTTCGCTGGCGGTGGGCTCCACGGATGAGGTTTTACCTGGGCAAGGTGCTGCTGGACAGGTGAATGTCTCTGAAAGCGCTCAAGTTCTTCCTGGGCATGAAGTGGCTGGACAGGAGACGGCGCCGGAAGGAGCAGTACAGATTTCTGGCGAGGAGACCGACCAAAAAGAAGGAGAAGGCGGGAGCAATGATCTCCGTGGTAATGATGCGAAGATGTTGGATGGTGGTCCGGTGAGGAGTGACCTTCAGCAATTGCTGGTGAAAGGCCTTCTGACTCGAATTTATTGGAAGGTTGCAGTTGGCAAGTTGCCAATGGGGCAAAGAGATTGCCAAAAAGGGTCCAATAAGATGGATCGAAATTTGGTTATTAGCATGTCATCCGAGGGTGCAAGCGAACAGGATGAGAACCTGGCACTGGAGGACGATGCTGATCAGTCAATGGGAGACGGTGCAATGGTTATGGTGTATGATCCAGGAACGCTGATCCAGTCGCCAACAACTGATTGGGTTATGCGTCGCGGTCTGACCGATCGTACCGTCTGGCCAGCAATGGCGCACCTGGCACAGAGGATATGTGCTGAAATGGTTCAAGTGGATGAAATGAATGCCCAGCTAGGGACTGGAACACTCCTTTTTCAAAGGAGAGATCAAGGACATTATACTGACCTGCATCATTCGTTCCATGACAACCCGTGCTTGCCGGCGGTGGGGAATTACCCTCTTTCGGTGATGGGTACCTTGTTGTCTCCTGGTCTGGAAGGGGAATTCAAGAATACGGACAAGTTTGGTACTGCTATGGAGGCAATTGCCTATGATTGGAGCCGCAGTCCAGGCATGGAAGTTCATATTGAACTTATGGCGAGGGTAGCCAAAATGGTTCACCCATTCCTGAATCTGGGAGCACAAGGGTCGGTGATGGTTTCAGAATTTCTCTGGCAGCGCGGGAGGGCTCGGTTGATGGAGTTTCTTCAAGCGGCGACTTGTGCGGACCAATTGGAGGCTCTCTGGAGAAGGATGGACGACGATGCGGATGAGGAGGTGGATCCTTCGACAGCGATGCTGGAAGTTCTTGGACTAGAGGATGCGGTGCTTGATCAAGGGAACAATGAATCCCTTATTCCCATTGAAGATGCTGGAGGTGAGACAAGCGGTGACACTGGAGGGAAGGGCAAAGCGCCAGAAGTTTCTCCGGAAGAGGAGAAATCCAGTGGGTCATCCAGACTGGCGGACACAAGGATTTTCTTGTGGTCAGTGTACTCCCGCGTGGCTTCGAATTTCTCTATGCAGGACCGCACTACTGGTAAGATCTTTGACAGCACCAAAGGATATCCTGGTGAAGGACCAAACAATGATGACAATCCTTCCTCTAAGGGGAACTTTCCCTGGATTTCAGAAGACTACCTCGACGAAGTGGTGTCAAAAAAGATGGAAAGGTCTTCAGAGATGGATGGGTTTGTTCCGGGAAGTGAGGGATCATTGGAAAAGGTAGAGGTGGAGAATGTCACTGCCTCTAAAATTCTTATGGCTCTTTGGAAGAAGGGACATAGAGTTGGGTTTAGAAGGTTGCGTCGTTTGAATGCATCTGGATGCAAGGTTGGAGCAATGAAACGTCCAATCAAAAGGGTGCAGAAGATTGGCGCTAGGAAGGCCTTCATGAAGATGTTCAATGTTTTTGGATCGTCTCAGCATGGCTCAGGAGTTGGCGGAAAACCGATCATGAAGGTGGTAGGACCAAGGCCAGGTTTTCCAGCTGTACTCCAAGCACCAAATACTGATAGCACGTCGGGTGAAGGGAGCAGTCCCCAGGTACATGGCAATGTTCATGTAGAGCACAGTCGCCCTATGGACCGGTATGAGGCAGAGCGCTTGGAGAAGAGGAAGAAGGGTTTCTGCTATTGGTTTGGCAAAGGGAAAGATCGCTGCAAATTTGGTGACGACTGCAAATTCATCCATTCCGAAGATGATGTGGTGCTACATTCATATTGGTGCAAATACTATGTGGCAGGGAGAGAATGTTTCGCTGGAAAGGATTGTGGGTTCTCGCATGATGCAACTGGTGTGAGGTGCGTCCAGTTTGCTCGGTCTGGGAAGTGTCGATTTGGTGACAGGTGTGTCTTCGAGCATGGTGTTCCGTTGGAAAAACAGAGGCCAAGGTCTCCAAGGACGCCCCTAAGGGATGGTCCAAGGAGAAAGTCTGGTGCAAATGGTGGAGAAAAGGAGATCCCTCCTGAACAGTTCGATGATGATGAGGAGGATTTTATGGTTTATGACGAAGAGACCAAGATGACGGAACTGTTGATGGAGGCGATTTCATTTCTCTCCGGTGGCAAGCCAGATTTGGCTCGAGCAGAGGCGGACCCATTGTTCAAACTCCTGAAGTTCACTGGAGATGCTGACCAAATGGATCAAGTATGGGTTTCGTGGACCACTGAAATGTTGTCAGTGCTGGAACTTCTCGAAGTAGTGAAGTCGTATGATGTTTCGCTCGCGGAGGTGGAAGAATGGGTCAATGACCTGAGGATATGGTATGAGCGAGCCAATTTGGGAGAAGAAAAGGATCCCAAAAAAGGGAAAAAGAGGTCCCTAGAAGGGGAGTCCAGCAAAGATATTCCTGCCGAAAAAGAAGTGGTTGAGACTTCGGAGACGGAGGTTGCCGTTGAGGAGGAGAAGAAAAAGGTAAAAAAGAAGAGGAAAGCTGCAGCTATCGAAGATCCTTACACTCTCATGGTTCCAAAGCCGAAGAAGATGCCGACGATCATTGAGAAGGGTGGATCAACATCCAATGTGGTGGCTTCTGCAGTGGAAAAATCCTCGAAGACGCGCACAAAGTCAAATGTCGGTGGAAAGACAAAGAAGAAGGAGAAAAGTCAGAGTCCCAAAAAAGAAGAGGTGGTAATGGTGCAAGATCCTGAGGAAAAGGATCGTCCATCCGATGCGGAGGCACCAGGGTCTGCCAATGCGAATGAAGAGCTGGGTCAATCTTGCCAGGCGATTGAGGACGCAAAGAGAGAAGGATTGGTATCCTCAATTCAAAGGGGCATACAGGATCCTATTCTTACGATTTCGGACCTGGAGTATATTCTGCTGCAACTTCACCTCAAGATTGCCAACAATCGGAAAAAGAAGTGATTGGATGGTATGGATGAAGGGATGGTTTTTCTCTTTCTGGAGACCGGTGCGCTGGAACAGCCAATGTGCTGACAATGTGGTGGTTACTATTAAGGGTATGGAAATCCCTGATAGTAGGAGTCAGTAGCTTTTCGCGTAGCGAAGACCACGGTTTGTGGTGGAGAAGGCCAAGGAGTCTTCAGTGATGAGAGGATCAAGGTGAAAAAAGATTCTCTACGGGTAGTAGGTTAGCCAATGTGCTATAATTCCGTCCTGGAAGACGTTAAACCACAATTTGCATTTCAAGCAGCTGGCTGCTGCCGTAATGGCAGTTTTTGGCCAAAAGATCTGCATCTCCAATGTGTCCTAGGAAATCCTAGGACAGGGGGAGTGCGGAGCTGCAATTGGTATTGTAGAAAGGAGTTAGTGTTGGAAGTTGGAAGGGTTAATGAACCCGGTAATCGTATTTGGCTCAAGATGGGCTTGAACAGAAAGCCACAAGTTCAAAAAGTAGTGCCTGGGTTCTTAGGGTTTGGTAAGGGTGTGGATTCCTTCCCCCTTTCCTTCCCCCCTGGGTTGCTCTTATCCGTGTTCTTGGTTGTTTCTTGGTTCGATCTGGGAAATATAAGTTCAGGGCGATTAGGGGAGTTGATTTCCTTCCTTGGTTGTCCCCCCGTATAGGGTTTAGGGTTTAGTGTTTAGGGTTTAGGGTTTAGGGTTTAGGGTCGAGGGTGTAGGGTTTAGGGTGTAGGGTTTAGGGTGTAGGGTTTCGGGTGTAGGGTTTGGGGTCGTGGGTTCAGGCCGTCTCGCCGCGGCAGCAAACACCATGTGCAAATGGCGCCCCAACGCACCCACGGGTGTGGGTGGGGGGGCATCCCATTCGATGGAACCAAACCAAAAGAGCCTCCCGCAGGACCATCCAGAAGGCTCCCAGGAACCTCCCAAGCTCCACGGGCGCAAGATCTTCTGAGTCTAGGCACCCTAGGAACAAGTACGGCCTAAGCAGGCCGGGTGGGAATTCAAGGTGTGGGGTTGGGGGTTTCGGGTCGGGTTGGGGTGTTGAGAGCGGGCCTTCATTCAAACGAGTTGCGGGGGCGAGCAGAGGCCAAAGCCTTAAGAGGCGGAGAAGTAGGGTTGAGGGTTTAGGGTTTAGGGTTTAGGGTTTAGGGTTTAGGGTTTAGGGTTTAGGGTTTAGGGTTTAGGGTAGTGAATCTTGCTGCTTCTTCATCGTGTGACAGGCAAGAACCCTAAACTGGAAGCAATAAAACCTCTCAGACGTCGTGGCGCATCATGGGCATGCGCACACCTGCGCGCCTGTGGATGGCATGTGTCTTGTTGTCACGCCTGTGTGGGCTGGCACCTTTTTGGAATCTCGGCCCATTTACTGGTCGTGCAAATAAGTCCCCTACTATTTAGTTGATGTTGAGTTCAGATGACTAGGGCCTTTCGGCCGAGCAACGGCGAGTCAAAGAAGTCTGCTGGCCCCAATCATCCTGGACAAGAGTTTTTGTTTGAGGTAAACCTCTCTGTTGTCTTTTTCTCTCTTCTCTCCTCTTTCGGGGCCGGAGGAATGGGTTCGTTTCCGGCCACAGGGACGCGGGGGTGTGGGAGGTAGTCTGAAGAGAGCATGAAGACCACGAATGCGCGCTGACTTACATTGCAGCCCTCATGCGGAGGCGGATCTACCTGATGCGCCCTATGGTGCGAACATTGAGGCACGGGCCGAACATGAGTCTCAAGCGCTCGTCAGGACTTTTCATTCGGGTTCATATGGGGGTTGCTCTAAAGGTCCTTGAGAGGGATGGGCCATTGGGACATGACCTTCAAAGGAAATCCGTAATTAAGAAGGGAACCTACCTTTATGATAATCTTGAGGTAAGGTACTTGTTGAGCGGATCAGACTCGTTTGGGTCGAGAGGGTTTACTCCAAGGTCGTTGGATGGCTACAACTTTGCTTACAAGTCCCTGAAGTTGTGTTATTATAGCCACAGCTACCCTACTTGTAGCCTACTTCTGCTTAGAACCTTGCGTTCGCATCGGAGGCTGCTTGCGTCAACTAGGGGCCAACCTAAACCCCAAACCCTAAATTTCTTCCTTGACTTCTTCATGTGGGAAGGCTGCGGCCGCACATGCCACTGCACTTGCCACCGCAGTGGTGATGTCCGGGTCTTACGTACGGGGATTCCGATGGAGATGAGGACTGACACCGCCAATCTGGGCGACAAAGCCCCTAAACCCGATCACGGCAATCACCAGACGCCCAGGTCTCAGATGATCGTGCAGATCGTGCAGGGCATCGATGACGCAAGCAATCTGTGCCAGGAGGCGGAAGTTGACCGACAGCTAGATCGTTGAGCAACCCTAAACCCTAAACCCTAAACCCTAAACCCTAAACCCTAAACCCTAAACCCTAAACCCTAAACCCTAAACCCTAAACCCTACACCCTAAACCCCAAACCCCAAACCCCAAACCCTAAACGCTATCATCTAAACCCCAGTGAGTTGAACACCTGAGGGAGTGGGTTGAATTATAGGGTTCTTAAGGGAGGTTTCAAGGGGAGGTAGGTGCCTAGGGAACCTTAGGGAGCCCTAGCGAGTTTTAGGGAGTAGTGGGGATTCGAAGCAAAGCCATTGACCAGCCCCGGGCAGCTAGAACAGCAGCAGCACGCGATCCACAAGATTTACTATAAACATCGGAATAATTATTAACAGTCTTCCCCTATGGCCCCTATATAATTATACCATAAACCCTAAGTTCTTAAAGCCCCATGTATATATATATATATATATATGATATACATATATAATATACATTTATACATATATGGTTATATTATATATATATGGATATATGGACATATATATATATATATATGGTACCCCCCCCCCCAGTGACCTACCCTTTTTCGCCTTGTCTCAAGTCACCCAGCTGCACTGCAAGCAAACTCTGTGTGCAATATAGCGTATTTCCTAGGGCGTAGACTAAAATACAACTAAAATCGCATACACGGGACAGTAGAAAAACCAAAAATACCAAAACCAAAAAAACCAAAAAACCAAAACCAAAAAAACCAAAAAAACCAAAACCAAAAAAACCAAAAAAACCAAAACCAAAAAAACCAAAAATACCAAAAAAACCAATTTTCCGGGACTCTCAGGAAATCCCTATGAGGCTTCTCCAAGAGTCCCGGAAAATTGGTTTTTTGGTATTTTTGGTTTTTTTGGTTTTGGTTTTTTTGGTTTTTTTGGTTTTGGTATTTTTGGTTTTTTGGTTTTGGTATTTTGGCTTTTTGGTTCGCCTTCACGGTCACGAGGCAACAATTACGCATTTTTAAGTGTGCTTATGCTAGTTGTGCTTTTCAGAAATAGTATACAAGTGGTCTTTCTAGTGCTTCAGAACTATTTGTTTCGTTATTATGTAAGTAGCGCCGCTAGTGTTTAGTGCATCTTTTGGTTGTACTCAAGTGTAGTAGACCTTATTCAGCCATTACTTGGTGCTCTGGTAGCTCAATTCGAATGGATAATATTTGCCTGGCTTAGAATTGTTTGCTTAAAAAGTGGCTCCTACTCGTCCAGGAATACCCGAAAACCCTATAATCCAAACTTTACCAGAGATTCTCCTGAAAAGCTTGCGCTTCTGGATGTTTTTAGGTATTTGTGAATTTGCTTGTGTATGGCCTTCACTAAGTACTTTTCTAGGATTCTTGTGCTTTTTGTAAGCCTGATTGTGCAAGTTGCGTTTTTCAAGCATAGTATATATGTGGTCTTTATTGAATACTTCAGACATCTTTGTTTCATCGTTATGTAAGTAGAACCGCTTCTATTTCCATTATTGTGCATTTTTAAGCTTGCTCATGCAAATTGTGCTTTTCAGACATAGTATATAAGTGGTCTTTAGTGAATACTTCAGCAATCTTTGTCTCATTGTTATGTAGGTAGAACCGTTTCCATTTCCGCAAGTGTTGATTTCGTACTTGGTTGAGTATGGTCCTTTAAATAGTATTCACTTGAGTCAAATTGGGCTATTTGCTTAAGAATTCCTCTAGTAGTTAAATTCGCATAGAATGAATACTTCAAAAAGAATGTTTCATGAATATGTAAACATAAGGTGTTTCATTTGACTTTGTAGATAGTACTTCAATAATACTTTGCCTGGTAAAAACACAACTGTTTCAATGCATTAGTTGCTCAACAAAGCACTATTTGCCCTTTAAACCACACTTTGCCATATTTTGGTTGAATATGGTGCTTCTTTCGTATTTTGGTTGAGTATGGTCCTTTAAATGGTAATCACTTGAGTCAAATTGGGCTATTTGCTTAATAATTACTCTAGTAGCTAACTTCGCATAAAATGATTATTTTAAAAATACAAACGATTCATGAATATGTAAACATAAGGTATTTCAGTGGACTATTCAGAGAGCATACTTTGCCTAGTACAAACACAATTGTATAAATACAGTATTTGCACTTTAAACGCACACTTTGCAATTTTTGGTTGAGAATGGTGTTTATTTCGTATCTTGGTTGAGTATGCTCCTTTAAATAGTATTCACTTGAGTCAAATTGGGCTCTTTGCTTAATAATTACTCTAGTAGTTAAATTCGCATAGAACCAAGAAAAATGTTTCACTATTTGATTAATACTTTGCCTCGTACACACACAATTGTATAAATAAATTTGTTGCTTAACAAAACATTAATTGCCCTTGAAACGCACAATTTGCATAGAAAAACACTCTAAACACAGCATTGTCCGCTTCAGATTCAAAATGTAGATTCTTCCAATGCTGGCTTATCGGGGTCTGTGAGGTGGGTGTCCCAGTAACTGTCCTTCATTACCCGGTGATTAACTACGCGACTTTTGGGCCTTCTTTTGTTATTTTTTTGTTAAAAAGGCCTAAAAAGGCCCAAAAAGGGTAGGTCGCTGGGGGGGGGGGGGGGTAGCATATATATATATATATATATGCGTACATTTTTCATGGGGGCCGTTTAGGATTTTGCTGTTACAGGTTTTATCGGGACTGTACCGGGCATGACCACGGGATAAGAAGTCCCTTAAGAAAGGGGGGATCCTTACTAAACAGGGAACCCATCTCATCTGTGGTTGTTGGGAATTTGCTTGCGGGACACGATGGCTTGCATGACCTGGTGCTTTGCAAGCTCTCATTCCGGCACCTGCTCAGGAACCAATCGGTTAAACCCTAAGCCCGAAGCCCTAAGCCCTAAATCCGAAACTCCTGAGCCCTAAGCCCTAAGCCCTAAGCCCTATAAGCCCTAAGCCCTAAACCCTAAACCCTAAAGCCCTAGGCAGTCCCTCATCAGTTTTCGAAGGGGGGAACCTCTGCGGGTCACCAGGCCAGAACACTGGTGGACTCTTTGGCTTCCCAGCTCAAGGGGGCCGCTTGGCATTCGGGGGCACACGACATGCGTTCGGGGGGTTTAGGGTTTAGGGTTTAGGGTTTGGGGTTTAGGGTTTAGGGTTTAGAGTTTAGGGTTTAGGGTTTAGGGCTTAGGGCTTAGGGCTTAGGGCTTAGGGTTTGGGGATTACGGTTGAGGGCTTAGGGGCTCAGGGCATTCATGACTTCAAGGAGCTTTGGCCTTGTGTTTTTTGGTGTTCCATCCTGAAAACCAAAAACTCCCCATATCACCATCTCCTATGTGCACTTGGTACGAGGGTTCTGAGGTTGGCTTTTGCAGAGAAGTTGGGAGGTTTGCAAGGCTCGGTGCGCCCCACCCCCCCCCCCCCCCCCCCCCCCCTCCCCCCCCCTCCGGCCGAAGCCCATTCCTCTCCGGTCTGCTGGCTCTGAATTTTCCCTAAACCCTAAACCCTAAACCCTAAACCCTAAACCCTAAAACCCTAACCCTAAACCCTAAACCCTAAACCCTAAACCCTAAACCCTAAACCCTAATGAGCACTAAACACTTCGTCCAGACTGGCAACTAGAGCCTCGCACTGCCCTGGCTCCACCGAACCGGCTACCACTCCAGGGCTTACGATGTGCTTAGGGTTTCAGGGTTTAGGGTTTTAGGGTTTAGGGTTTCGGGTTTCGGGGTTTTGAGGCTTGGGGCTTGGGGTTTCGGATGTTAGGGGTTTACGATGTATTGCTTTTCAGGCTTGGGGTTCAGGGTTTAGGGTTTTAGGGTTTAGGGTGTAGGGTGTAGGGTTCAGGGTTTAGGGTTTAGGCGCCAGTGGCCGAGGTGGCTCGTGATCGGGAGTTGTGGATCCACCGCTACCTCGCCCACAGGGAGCTCCTGTGCGCCTTCTCTGACCGCAGAGTCTCCACGATCCAAAATAGGGGCCACAACTCGCAGCGAGCCAAACTCGAGCCAGCCCAAACCAAATTGACACGTGAAACGCTATGTAATGCGGCACCCTTATAAAGAGAACCCCCGCAATAAACCCTAATGTAGAGAACTACCCACATGTCGGGACGCGGGGCCCACTTGGGATTCATCCCCCCCCCCCCCCCCCCCCCCCCGCAAGCCACAACACCTCACAGTGTTTAGGGCTCAGCGTTTAGGGTTCAGGGTTTAGGGTGTAGGGTGACTTCTTCCACTTTGGGCTGTATTGCCATGTGTGGGCTGACTTGATGCCGCTTTGGTCGACATAAACCTACAAAGCCCGAACCTAAACCAAACAACCCTGAGGCCGATCTAGTGACTAAACCCAAAAACCCTGAGGCCCATCGAAACCCAAAATTCCTGAACCCTGGTGGGGCGTTTCGGGCGTTAGGTGCTGTACGCTAAAACCCCCATAGTCAAGGGACCCTAAACCCTAAACCCTAAACCCTAAAATCACCTTTGTCCAGGGGGGTGTTACCGGCTGCCGATTCGAAGTTTCAGGTTGCTCTTTCCTGACACGGGCTGCAGGCTTTCAGGGCTTAAGGGTTTGGGTTGGGATGTTCCCCCTTATACTAACAATCCTTAATAGGGATTATAATGGGGCGGGGTGCTATAATCCCTACATATCCCAAGTTCGAGCTGAAATTCTCGGGTTTCGAAAGGCGGTTGCGACATGAAAGCAGGACAAGCTGAAAGCGATGCAGTATAAGTTTAGGCTTGAGGGTTGAGGGTTGAGGGTTGAGGGTTGAGGGTTGAGGGTTGAGGGTTTAGGGTAACTTTCTTCCCAAGGTTTGGGTGTTACGGCGTTGGGGGTTTCGGGTTGGGGTCAGGCTCGGGGGCTACCAGAAATCGAGCAAGTTGGTTCCTTACCTCGCCGGCCCCTGCAGGTACTCCAACACGCTTTGCGAACGAGCACTAACGGAGAGGCTCGTCAGGCAGGGGCTTGTCAGCAGCTAGGCTTGCTCTAAATTCCTGTCTCCTTAACCTTAAACCCTAAACCCTAAACCTAAACCCTAAACTAGATACTCTTAAGCCCTTGAAGCCGGAAATCCTGTAGTAGGGATCCTTCTGAAATGAACCGCAAAGGCACCCTAATTCAGGGCAAGCCATACCCTCAGCTAGGCGTTTTCAAGGGCTTGGCTTGTCTTGAACCAGCCCGATCACCGACATCCGAAACGCAACCCTCCCAAAAGGTTTTGGGTTGGGATGTCTCCCCCTTTATTCTAAAAACAGTCCTTAATAATAGGGATCATAGTGCTCCTGTACTAACCGTCCTTAATACTAGGGATTATTACCTCCCCGATTATAATCCTATTAAGGACTGTTGGTTATCAGGGGGAACATCCCCAGTTTTGGGTTTCAAGAAAACCTTGGCTGAAATGAATTGAGTTCGGCGAGCAAGGAGTGGCCTGCACCCTGAAGGCCTTAAGGGTTTAGGGTCTAGGGTTTAGGGTTTAGGGTTTAGGGAGCCAAGAAGATCCTGAACCCAAACCTTTATCAATCCTAAATGTTCTAACGCCTGAACCCTGAACCCTGAACCCCAAACCCCAAACCCTAAACTCCAACCCTTTAGCCCTTAAATTCCTCCGTGAAGGAGTCCTTGCCCTGAACCCCTGGATCCTGAATCCGGTACCCCTAAACCACTTGAGACGCGTCCAAAGACGCAAACCACTGACACCCTGAACCTGGCACCCTAAACCGCCTAAACCCTACACCCTACCCCTAACCTTAAACCCTGACACCTTGTCACCCCTAACCTTAAACTTGACAGCCTAAACCCTAAACCCTAAACCCTGCACCCTGAACCCTGAACCCTGAACCCTAAACCCTAAACCCTCAACCCTCAACCCTAAACCCTAAACCCTCCTCCCCCCCCCCCCCCCCCCCCAAATGGAGGTACGAAGAAGCTGCGGCCTCAGAAGCGGTTGCCGCTGTTGGCTGAGAGCGAGCAGGGAGGGCCTTAGCCCTAAACCCTAAACCCTAAACCCTAAACCCTAAACCCTA
Organism: Symbiodinium natans; assembly: GCA_905221605.1. Lineage (NCBI taxonomy): Eukaryota > Dinophyceae > Suessiales > Symbiodiniaceae > Symbiodinium > Symbiodinium natans. Next base: position 253,563 of record CAJNDS010002138.1, on the reverse strand, counting down.
AACCCTAAACCCTAAACCCTAAACCCTAAACCCTAAACCCTAAACCCTAAACCCTAAACCCTAAACCCTAAACCCTTGATAAAATCTGGTTTCGGCCGCAGCCGGGAGTCTGAGTGGGATGGGGCAGCTCAGAGCCGCAGCCAGGGCGCTTGGGAACTTGGGCGTGTGGGCCCTAAGCCCCTGAAGCCCCAGAAGACCTAGAACCCTAAACCCTAAACCCTAAACCCTAAACCCTAAACCCTAAACCCTAAACCCTAAACCCTAAACCCTAAACCCTAAACCCTAAACCCTAAAACCTAAACCCTAAACCCTAAACCTTAAACCCCCAAAAAGGGGTCGGAAAACTTACGAATGGTAGTCCCTTATGCTCCCCTTATTACCTGCAAAGATCGTAGGCCCCCCCCCCCCCCGTACTTGATAAACCTGAGTGGATGTCCCGAGCACCACTCACGATCTACGGGTTCGAGGTTGTAGGCATTCTTTGTTTTCTAAAGGCCGCTGCTTAAAGTTTCAGGGGTCTCATCGATTCAGGTGAACATCACCCTGAGTCTTCAAACCCTAAACCTTCGAGGGGTCCAGGGGCCCTTTGCTGACCATCCGACGCGCACCTCAATGCCGACTCCGTAGAAAGACACGATGCGCCATTTTTTGTTCATTTGCCTTCCTATTCAATCCAATTTGAAGCTTCTTGGGTACCTAGAAGTAGGTCTATAGATGTATCTGTCTATATACATAGGATATGTCTACATACATACATATGCAGATGTATACATACACACTAATGTCGCAGCGTATCTATGCTCTGAATCGTACCGTTGTACGTCCCCTTCGAGTCTGGAAGACCTGATCAACAAAAACACCAATATGGGGGGCCTATTTGGTTAGCATGAGCATTTTGGAACCCTAAATTCTAAGCCTCAAGCCCTGAACCCTAAACGCTGATATCAGGCATATCTAAAGAATCATGTTGGGACCCCCAAAACGAGAACCCCAATCCCTACACCCTAAACCCTAACCCACGTGGCCACACAGTAGAGAGCTGCAGCCCAAAATGTTGGCACACAGGAGCCTAAATACGAACAGGTCCCTGGAAGCCCGCTTGGAGTGAAGGTTTATAGGGTGGGTTTAGGGTTGTGAGGGTTTAGGATTTAGGGCTTAGGGCTTGTGGCTTGGGGCTTGGGGCTTGGGGCGTGGGGCTTAGGGCTTGGGAGTGTGTGATTGGGGCTCAAGCGGGTGGTGGGGAGAGATGGGGAGTCGGGGATGTGTGGGTTTCTAGGGGCGAGGCGGGGGTGGCATTTTGGTTTAGTCGGTTCGAGGCCTCGAGCTCAAGGTACTAAATGGAACACGGTCTAGGGTTTAGGATTTAGGGTTCAGAGTTCAGGATTCAGGATTTAGGATTTAGGGTTTCGGGCCTAGTTTAGGGATCCCAAACTCTCAAAATCGCCGGCCGTGCCCGCTCGTCTCAATTTTGGGCTCCAGGGGGCCACGGAGGGCACGGTGTCGTTTTCACCGGCCTTCTGAGACGGTGGCTCCTTGTTTCCGTGTTCACCGATATAGGGTTTGTGGCTTAGGGTTTAGGGTTTAGGGTTTAGGGTTTAGGGTTTGGGCTTGACATGGATGTTCGACTTGGTAATAGGTCAAAGATCGTCACCTTGACCATGTTACACACGTTGCAGAGCACCGGCGGAGTTGCTTTAGGGCGGGATCATGGCATCTTCGTGCAGTTGAAGCAAAACCAGGTAGGGTTTAGGGTTTAGGGCTTAGGGTTTAGGGTTTAGGGTACACCGCATCGAGTGCCGAGACCTGTTGCGCCCGTTCCTTTGCTTGGCACCGGCCCTCCGGGACCCCAGGCGCCGGATTTCTGGGGCGCCAGTATCAGAGGGGATGTTCTACACCCTCAACTTCCCTTTAAGCACTTCCTCCCTCTAAGCACTTCCTCCCCCCCCCCCCCCACACCCCCCCCGCCACACCCCAGGCACGAAGGTATTGGGGTTGTAGGGCTGAGGGCATCGAGGCCTTTGAGGGTTGTGGGCGCAGGGTTCAGACTTCGGCGCTGCTGCCGGAAGGTCGGAAGGGTCTAGGGTTTAGGGTGTCGGGTTTAGGGTTTAGGGTTTAGGGTTTAGGGTTTGGGCTTAGGGCTTAGGGCTTAGGGTTGAAGATTAAGGTGAAGGGTTTAAGGTTTAGCGTAAAAATCGCGAGCCCCCATGCCACATGAGCCCTCCACCCCAAACCCTCTATTACACCCTATAAGGCCCTAAACCATACGGGAAAAGCCCTAAGCACTCAAGCCCGAAACCCTGAACCCCTAAGCCCTCAATCTTCAACCCTCAGCCCCTAACCCCTAAGCCCTAAACCCTAAACCCCTCAACCCCTCAACCCCTCAACCCCTCAACCCCTCAACCACCACGCCCTAAACCCGTAAACCCAAAGCCCTGCAGGCCTGCGCGATGCCCACCGGCCATCGCCTCAGGGACGGCTTTGGTTCTACCAGCCCAACCCTAAACACCCCCAGCCTTCTTGGAGGTTCAGGGTACTTATGAACCAATTATAACTAATTATAACTGTACTTATGACCCACTTATAAGCCCCTGAAGTGCCCTAGTATTAGAACTTGGGTTTTAAGTACAGTTATAATTGGTTAATAAGTACCATGAACCTTCAAGTAGAGGCTTCCACAAGGTGTCGAACCCCCCCCCCACCCACCCCACAAAAAAAAATAGAGGGCACAGGCACAAAGGCAGGGATTCCATGCCCACAAACACCCAGACTTGAAGCAGCAGGCTTTGTTCATTGTTGTTGTCTTGTTGTGTTTTGTTTTCGGTTTCTGGCTTCAAGCATTGCACAACCAGCCCCAGAACAACCAACAAGTACCCTAAACCCTAAACCCTAAACCCTAAACCCTAAACCCTAAACCCTAAACCCTAAACCCTAAACCCTAAACCCTAAACCCTAAACCCTAAACCCTAAACCCTAAACCCTTTTCCAGACCCCTCCTCAGACGCAGGGTGGTAGGATTCAGGGTTCAGAGTTTCAGGGAGCAGGATCCATGTGTAAACCCTAAACCCTGAACCCAAAGCCCTAAACCCTCAATCCTAAACCCCAAACCCTAAACCCTAAACCCTAAACCCTAAACCCCAAGCCCTAAACCCTAAGAGTTCTTCTCTTGTCCTTTGAAGCACCGGAGCCCCAAGGCGGGGATGGTACCTTCCTCACGGCTGCGCAGGCGGGGCTTCGGATTTCTATACACCCTAAACCCAAAACCCCACACCCTAAACCCCAAACCCTAAACCCCAAACCCTAAACCCTAAACCCTAAACCCCAAACCCCAAACCCTAAACCCGAAACCCTAAGCCCAAGGATCTCTGGGATGAGTTTGCATAAGCCCGAAGCCCGAGGCCAGCAACCCCCAAAAGGGTTTATGGAAGGGTTTAGGGTTTAGGGTTTAGGGTTTAGGATTTAGGGTTTAGGGTTTAGGGTTTAGGGTTTCTAGGTTTAGGGGAAAGGTAATTTGGTATCTAGCGGGAAGAAGAAAGTTCCAGGGCCTCATGCTCAACAGCTGTTGTTCCTTGCTGAAGGTAGTTATGAGGGTAGCGCGTGCTGTAATGTTGGGGTGATATGTGATACGTTCTTATGTAGGGTTATGGCTTAGAGCTGTCCTTACTTCCTACACCCCGAAGCCTAAACCCCAAACCCTAAAACCCTAAAACCCTAAAACCCTAAAACCCTAAAACCCTAAAACCCTAAAACCCTAAAACCCTAAAACCCTAAAACCCTAAAACCCTAAAACCCTAAACCCTAAACCCTAAACCCTAAAACCCTAAACCCTAAAACCCTAAACCCTAAACCCTAAAACCCTAAACCCTAAACCCTAAACCCTAAACCCTAAACCCTAAACCCTAAACCCTAAACCCTACTTCTTCGTAACCCTAGCTCTGCCTACCCACTTAAGCCATCCGGGTTCCCTGCTGCCCTTTGCTGCAGGAGTCCTCAGTGGCAGCGTGGGGCACTGAAGGGCTACGGTTCAGGGTTTAGGGTTTAGGGTTTAGGGTTTAGGGACGGCTTAGGGTTTGGGGGTTTAGGGTTTAGGGTTTAGGGAGCTTCGGGCTATAACGGAGATTCTGAAGTCTGAAGATTGGGCCGCGCTCCGGGCGCGTGTTCGAGAAATTGTGGGTCATCAGGTTCACGAAGGTCCTCGTGTGTGGCGCACGCTAAACATCCTAAAGCGGGCCAAAATCCTACACCGACCGCCGGGGTAAGGGCTGAATTGCCAGCATGTGGAGTCTAGGACTTATGGAGATGGGCTTGGCTTGTAGGGACCGGGGTCACGCAAATTCTCAAGGGGAGAAAGACCACCTGACTCAGGGCCTCCATGTCATCCCTTGAAGGAGTTGCTGTGAAGGGCCGGTCAGTTCCCCCTTTTTGCATGTCTGTCGGCTTAGGGTTGAGGGTTTAGGGTTTAGGGTTGAGGCTTTAGGGTTTAAGGTTTAGGGATTAGGGTGAAGACTTCTTCCCACTGAAGCCGACATGCTGGCTTGGAAGCTGGCTCCAGGCAAAGCCTTTGATCCCTTTTGGGGTTTGGGGTTCATTGTCTTAGTAGCTGAGTGAGTACACTTAGTCTTTTTGGGATACTATAATCCCCTGTAGAACTGAAAGTGTACACTTTCTTGGGTCTTCTGAACTCAGCAACTAAGTCTGTCATTCTCGGCCCCAAGCACAGAAGCAGAAGACCCCCTCAGTGCAACATGGCAAACCCTAAACCCAAAACCCTAAACCCTAAACCTAAGCCCTAAACCCTAAACCCTAAACCCTAAACCCTAAACCCTAAACCCTAAACCCTAAACCCTAAACCCTAAACCCTAAACCCTAAACCCTAAACCCTAAACCCTAAACCCAGCTCAATTCTATGGTCACCGAAGCAGAGACCCGGTTGGGGTACGTAAGCTACAGAGTCATGCGCTGGTTTTGGGTTCAGAGGTGGCTGCACGTCGGTTCTAGGTGTGGTATACATAAGCTTATGTACACAGCTTTGTGTGGGTCATAGCTATAGTTACCCTGTTTGGTAACCCTAAACCGTAAACCCTAAACCCTAAATCCTCAACCCTAAACCCTAATCCCTACCTGTAACCGCCCGTGCGCTCTGGCTCCCCTCCGGCACTCGAGGCCAACGACCGTGCAAATCCCAAACATGAGCCTGGCCAATCCCTCAGCAAGGTTTTAGGGGTTTAAAGGTTTAGGGTTTAGGGATTTGGGCTTGGGGCTTCAGGGTGCAGGGGGGTTGAGTCGGCTTTTCTTTCATCTTGGGGGCTTGGGCCCTGAGATGAAAACCACTTGTGGGGCTTTGAGGGAGGGTCTGGGGTGCTCCTTCAGGCCTGAAGAGCCGAGGCCCACATTCATGGTTTGTGTTTAAGTTCGGGTTTAGGGATCAGGGGGCTTCGGGGGGACTCAGGGTTTAGGTTTTCGTTTCGGGAGCCCGAGGCGAATCATAGGGTTCAGGGTCCAGCATGAGGGCTTTGGATCACGGAGGCCATGCGCAGGCAGCTCAATGGACCAAAGCAGGAACCCTTATAAGGGACCTTAGGGGTTGTTGAGGGGCTGTTTAGGGGCTACTTAGGTCTGTAGGGACTACATGAGGGATATTTTGGGGTTGATGTTCGCATCCCCGGATTCTTGCTGCAGGGCCATGCGAATCTTCTCTGGATCGTCACCCCGAAGCAGCGGCCGCAACCATGAACCACAGTCGAACGAATTTGGATCTTTTCACAGCAAAACGCATGTCAAGTGTGCCTCGTCGTCTTCACGGCTTCCAATGCTGTGCATGTCATGTGACTGCTATGCTGTTGAACATGTCGCCAAGGGTTGTGTACACGTAGCCTTACCCTGTTGGGCCAAGTCGCGCAGCAACGCTCGTGGTTGGCGCCTGAAAATTCCTGCTCAACATCCCTCTACCTCTACACACCACACATCTGCCGGGGGTTATATGGGGGAACAAGATTTCAGGGTTCCCTCCTTAGACCCGTTTAAACAGCCATGTCCAGGACTCAGTCCAAGCTTCGGCGAAGGGGATGTAAGGGTGGGGAAAGGGTTTAGGGTTTAGGGTTTAGGGTTTAGGGTTATACTCATGCCCTATTGGCGTCCTTATTCAAGGACTTTTTCCCGCCACCCTTCCCTTACGCTGAGCTCCCTGTGATTTCGCGCACCCAGACTCGTTGCTCAGGGGGTCAGAATCACCCTAAACCCCAAACCCTAAACCCTAAACCCTAAACCCTAAACCCTAAACCCTAAACCTCGGACCCGAAACCCTAAGACCTATAAACCCCTAAACCCGAAACCCGGAGTCGATGTGCCCAAAGGTCCGCAGCACGGAGGCAGAGGCCTTTGGGCAAAAGCCGGCTTACTCACTGGCTCTCATGGGCTTACCTTTTCTTTCATTATTATTTTGTAGTTGTTTTTTTTTTGTTTTTTGTTTATTGTTTATTGTTTATTGTTTTATTGTTTATTGTTGTTTTTTTTTTTTTGGGGGGGGGGGGAGGGGGGAAAGGAGGGGGCAGGAAAGGGCGGGGGGTGGATAGGGGTTTAGGGCTCAGGGCTTCCCGAATACCAACCCCGAACGATTGTGGGACAAGGGTAGTTGGCAGGTTTCAGCACACACTCCTAGACCGATAGCCATGAAGTCTTAATGCGGGGCAGTGTCACAGGCATGGCTACCCGAACCCCCAAACCCTGAACCCTAACTCAATTCCTCTACGGTAGAACGTCAGCTGAAGAGTTTGCCGATGGATATTCTTGTGTTTTGAATGTTAATTGAAGTTGGTGACATGTGTTCAGGCATTTCCGATCTTTAGCGAGCAGCGGCACCCTCAACCCTATATCTTAAAGCGTAGAGCCCTACCATCTTAGAACCCTCAAGCCCTAGACCCCACACCCACAAAAAGCCCATCCAGACCCCAAATCCTGAACAGAAGCCTGAAAGCCCCAAGCCCCAAACCCCAGAACCGCAAAATCACCAAACCCCACAGCCCCCAAACCCCAGACCCTCAAGCCCCGGAACCCCTAGAACCCCGAAACCCTAAACCCTAAACCCTAAACCCTAAACCCTAAGCCCTAAACCCTAAACTCTAAACCCTAAACCCTAAACCCTAAACCCCCCCCCGCCCCCCCCAAAAAAGCCCGATATGGCAGAGGAGCTCAGCGAGCGGCGCATGGAACTTGTTCGCAATGCGCACCAGCGAGCTGAGCACCAGGCCCGTCTGAGGAATGTTGTAGGGGGTTTAGGGTTTAGGGGTTCAAGGAACCTTAAACTTTGGTTTTAGGGTTTAGGGTTTAGGGTTTTACTAGGGTTTAGGGCTTAACCCTAAACCCTAAACGTTCAGGAGAGCAGGGATTGGTAGGGTTGAGAGTTTAGTGTTCAGGGTTTTACGGGTTCAGGAACCCTAAACCCTAAACCATATAAACCCTAAGCCCCAAACCCCAAGAGGATTTCAGGGTTTCAGGCTCAAGGTTTTAGGCTTTCGGGTGTGTGGCTGAGGCTTTGAGCTCTGAGGCCTGGAGGGTTTAGGCCCCGCTTGCCACAAGGAGGTGCCTTTGTTTAGGGTTTCGGGTTTAGGGTTTAGGGTTTAGGGTTTGTGTCAGGCTTCAGGGTTCAGGGTTCAGGGTGTAGGGTTTAGTAGTTTAGGGTTAAGGTTTAGGGATTAGGGTTGACCTTGCACGGACCCACTTGCGACACCTAGAACCCTAAAGGAATCTGACGCTCGAACCCTAGAGCTTCCCCCATGGTTCTCGGTAGAAATGAGGGAATGAGGGCCCTAGATATACCCTTTAAGGGATGATGTAGGGCCCTAGATATACCCTTTAAGGGATGATGTAGGGCCCTAGATATACCCTTTAAGGGGATGATATAGGGCCCTAGATATACCCTTTAAGGGATGATGTAGGGCCCTACTTCCCTAATTCCCTACTAGTCCTCGGCAGGCGCAAGCCAGAATGACGATGCTCGAGCTGGCGAACGCGTTGGACAAGGCCCGAAGCGGTCTAGTGTTAGGGTTTAGGGTTTAGGGTTTAGGGTTTAGGGTTTAGGGTTTAGGGTTTAGGGTTTAGGGTTTAGGGTTTAGGGTTTAGGGTTTAGGGTTTAGGGTGTAGGGTGTAGGGTTTAGGGTTTAGGGTTTAGGGTTTAGGGTTTAGGGTTTAGGGTTTAGGGTTTAGGGGAAACCTCCAGGACCCAGAGAGGGCTCGTATTCCCTTTTTTCGGCGGGTTTAGGTTCCCTTACCAAGCCCTTTTAAACAAAGCAGGATACCCGTTACGTTGTTCCTAGGTTACTCTTGGGTGTAGACCCCCGAACCCTAAGTCCCTTTGGGAGCTAAGGGTTTGGGACGCGCAAGGCTGGAAGGAGTGGACGTGAGGGTTTGAAGGCCCCTGAATGCACCTGAGTTCCCACGAGATTTCTGAGCTTCAGGCTCCCCAAACCCTCTAAGCCTATGGCCCTATCACCCCTAAACCCTAAACCCGAAACCCTAAACCCGAAACCCTAAACCCTAAACCCTAAACCCCCAAGCCCCAAGCTCACGTGTGCTGAGGCGAGCCTCAGGCGACGAGAGCTCGAGGCGCGCATCGTGGAGGACCCGGGAGGGTGGGAGGCAGGTTTTGGGTTTGTTGGGCGGATTTTTTGGGGGGGGTTCGGGGGGAGTTTAGGGTTTGGGGTTTAGGGTTTAGGGTTTAGGGTTTAGGGTTTAGGGTTTTGGGGTTTAGGACTCAGGGCTTTAGGGTTGGGGGCCCTAGGGTGGACGGAGAGATTGAACCCAAAGCTAATCATCCATCGCCAGGAGCAGGGGGTGGCGGCGCAACTCCGCGAGGCCTGCCTCCAGGTGTTTGAGAGTTGCCTTTTGGAAAAAGGAATTAAAAGGGTTTAGGGTTTAGGGTTTAGGGTTTAGGGTTTAGGGTTTACGAGGGGAGTCTGGGCATCCTGGAACACTGGATTCCGCACCCTGGCAATCACCCTGGCTTGCCCCTCGACCCTCAAGCAGCCTGCAGCGCCAAAACCCTTAAACGCCCGATGAGCACCCGCAAACACCTTTGTAAAACTCTTAAGCTCCTAGTTCAACCTCCTGAGCACCCTTTTTCAAATCCCTTAGAGCGCGCCAAACCCTAAAATGCCGCATGAAAGCACTTAAACCCCCCAGAAAACCCTAGTTCAAAGCCTTAGCACACCCAATTCAAACCCTAAACCCTAAACCCTAAACCCTAAACCCTAAACCCTAAACCCTAAACCCTAAACCCTAAACCCTAAACCCTAAACCCTAAACCCTAAACCCTAAACCCTAAACCCTAAACCCTAAACCCTAAACCCTAAACCCCAAACCTTACAAACACCCCTTAACCCATCCAATGACTCCCTCACGCCGATGTAGCCAGGAGCTGGCCACCTGGCCTCCAAAAGTGGAGCACGCTTGGAAGCCCAGAGGCTTCGCTCCGGCTTGGAGTTTAGGGTTTAGGGTTTAGGGTTTAGGGTTTAGGGTTTAGGGTTTAGGGTTTAGGGTTTAGGGTTTAGGGTTTAGGGTTTAGGGTTTAGGGTTTAGGGTAAAGGGTATAGGGTATAGGGTAAAGGGTATAGGGTATAGGGTATAGGGTTCAGGGAAATCCAAAGCCTTCCTTCCCCCTCAACCCCGAATGCCTAAGCCCTAAGCGTCTAGATGCTAAAACCCTGAGCCTCAAAGCCCTAAAATCCTCAAACCCGAAACTCGTCGTAGCTGCCCAGGGGTGTGCCGAAGGTTGCTTACCCCTTGTCAGATAGTTACATGGTCCAGTTTTGTGGGCCCTTACAGCCCCTACCTGTCTTACAAGGTTCTGAAGCATGGGCCCTAGGGTTTTACAGGGTATAGATTTTCACACCCAAGGGGTATATAACCATGAGGAATCCAAAGTGAAGGTCCCATGCCTGCTAACTCCCTACGAACCCACTTTTCTGGCGGTCTAGGGCTTTGGGGTTTAGGGCCTTATACGGTTGCAGGGTTTAGGGCTTGAGATTTGTAGGGTGTAGGCTGTTAGGGAAGCTCAAAGCAATTGGACTCCCCGAGCTTCTGAAGGCAAGGGTATGCTCGATCGTATTTGTGCGCGTTTTGGAAAAGTAGGTTTTGGGGGTTTTCAAGGGTTTCCATACTACCCCCTGGGCTTAACTATCCCTAAATAGCCTCAATTAAGTGGGGAACCTGGGGGGAAGTATAGAGGAGGGTAGTGGGGGAACCCATGGGGGTTTTCCCTTCAGAGGGTAGGTGGGCGGGGGGGGGGGGTCCTGTGATGAAAGCATCCTACAAGTTAGTAGAGAACTGGGAACCCAGGTGAAACCCTAAACCCTGAAACCTAAAACCTAAGCCTCCCCTTGACCCTGAACCCAGCCAAGGGATGCTGTTGAGCCCTCAGCCCGAATGTCGCCTCTAACCCCTCTACAGCATCTCAACCTTCTAAACCCCAGAAACCCTCTGAACCCGATATGACCCTATGAAACCCTACTATTCCGATAAAGCCGTACTGAATCCCTGTGAACTCAAACCCTGCGGTCCTAGGTGCGCAACAAGTGGGAGGACCTGCGCCTCAAGGTGGTGGACTGGGCACGGGATCCCGGCGCAGTGGGGCTCGAAGGGGTTAGGGTTTAGGGTTTAGGGTTTAGGGTTTAGGGTTTAGGGTTTAGGGTTTAGGGTTTAGGGTTTAGGGTTTAGGGTTTAGGGTTTAGGTTTTCGGTTTAGGGTTTAGGTTTTCGGGCTTCGGGTTTCGGGTTTAGGGCTTAAGCCTGAAGAGCTTCAAGAAAAGGGCTTAGGCCTAGTTTACTATTTGCTTAGGACCACCCAACAAGTTTTCTTCCTCATAAAGGCAATATTGGGATTGTTATTATTTTATCTCTTTTTTTTTGGGGGGGGGGGGGGTCTGAAGCAAATAGTAGTTTAGGGTGTGCTGACGGAATCTCCGCCTTAGGGGCAAGCCCTTAAACGCCAAACCCTTTTATCCCGAAACCCCGAAACCTTGAACCTTCAGCCCCCAAACCCTCAAACCACAAAGCACGTAAACCCTCAAGCCCTAAAACCCGTAAACCCGCAAACCCTTTCAGCCAATATGGGGGCCTGGGCTTGTGGCCGAGCAGTGCTTGAGTAGCTGTGGTCGTTGGGCTTCGGGTTCAGGGTTCAGGGTTCAGGGTTCAGGGTTCAGGGTTCAGGGTTCAGGGTTCAGGGTTCAGGGTTCAGGGTTCAGGGTTTAGGGTTCAGGGTTTTGGTTTAGGGTTTAGGGTTTAGGGTTCAGGGTTCAGGGTTCAGGGTTTAGGGTTTACGGTTTGGGGCGTAGGCTTGGGGTTTCAGGATGTGGAGTCTAGGATAAGGGTTGACGGGTGACGGGTGAATGCACCCCGGCCAGGCAACCGAAGTAGAGTAGATAACCTTCAACTTTTTTTGGGTAGTAGAATCCCTATAAATTCCCAAATGGTAACCTTTAGTTCCCAAAGGTTACTGGACAATTAAGAAAGCGCCTTCACTGCCCAGCTTCCCCAGAAACAAGGGGGGGCCCCACTTTCGCCCCGCCTCCTTCTCTGCCAACAAACCCTTAAAAACCTAAAACTTGGGCACTTTCCCTTGATGCTGAAAGTCCTTAATGGGGATTACAATAGGGGGTACTACCATCCCTATTAAGGCCTGCTAGTATAAAGGGGGGAACATCCCAACCTATAACCCCTCAAAAAGGGCCCCCAACCTATGGCTCCTTTGCTCCTCAGGGGATCAAGGCCTCTGCTCGTGAAGGGTGGCCCCGCTCGTTTTTCGGGTTTGGGGTGAAAAGTTTCGTGGTTGGGGTTAGGAGTCTGTTTGTGTGGTTAGGTCATGAGGTCTGGGTTTGGGATTGTGATTGTTTCGTCAGGGGGTCTTTGAGGGTTAGGGTGCGTTTCGCATTTCGGATCTTTTCATCAGGAGGCCTGCACTATTTAGGGTCTGGGTATGGGGCCAATCCGGATCTGGGGAGGGGAGGGGGGGTGATCTTGGAGGTGGTCTAAGGCCATGTGACGCCTCGAACACATACAAGTGACCTGCCCCCTGCTATCAGCTGCTCCGACTCCCCAGACACCTGGTTCTTGCCAACCCCAAGCCCTAGTTCCTAAATCCCGAACCCTAAACCCTAAACCCTAAACCCGAAACCCGAAACCCTAAACCCTAAACCTCTCTACCATATATACCTAAATGTTAAACACGAATGTGGCGTTCCGACCCCCATTGTTCAGCACGAATTTGGCGTTTTCACCCGTCTGACCCATTTGGCCCCCCCATTGTTCAGCACGAATTTGGCGTTTTAACCCGTCTGACCCATTTGGACCCCCATTGTTCAGCACGAATTTGGCGTTTTGACCCATCTGACCCATTTGGACCCCCATTGTTCAGCACGAATTTGGCGTTTTGACCCGTTGGTGTTTTGACCCGTCTGACCCGTTTGGACCCCCCGTTGTTCAGCACGAATTTGGCGTTTTGACCCGTCTGACCCATTTGGACCCCCGTTGTTCAGCACGAATTTGGCCCGTCTGACCCATTTGGACCCCCATTGTTCAGCACGAATTTGGCGTTTTGACCCGTCTGACCCGTGTGATTGTGTGGCCTCTTGGTGCGTCTGAACAGAAATTAATGAACTTTTTACTTTCTTAATGTTATGGGATTCTTTGGGCGTGTTGGTTTTTTCCGTTGCCTACACACACTGCAGGCCTAGTAACTGCTCGAACTTGAGATGCTGAACCCTAAACCCTAAACCCTAAACCCTAAACCCTAAACCCTAAACCCTAAACCCTCTACCCTCTACCCTCTAAACCCTAAACCCTAAACCCTACACCCTAACCCAGAAGCCCTAAGCCCTGAGCTTGCCTCTGCTTAGTTGCATGGCTGGCCTTATAAGCTCCAGAGATCTCAAGCTCGGACGTTGCGCCTGAGAGCTTGAGAGCCGCCAGTGCTCCCGGGTTTAGGGTTTAGGGTTTAGGGTTTAGGGTTTAGGGTTTAGGGTTTAGGGTTTAGGGTTTAGGGTTTAGGGTTAGGGCTTAGGGCTTAGGGCTTAGGGTTTAGGGTTTAGGGTTTAGGGTTTAGGGTTTAGGGTTTAGGGCCGTAAACCCTAAACATCCTTGGACCCCGACTAAACCCTACGCCCCAAAGCAACGCTAAAGCACACCTTCAAACCCTTCAAACCCTTCAAACCCTAAACCCTACAAACCCTAAACCCTAAACCCTAAACCCTAAACCCTAAACCCTAAACCCTAAACCCTAAACCCTAAGAGAGCCAGGGCTGCCTTCCCCTTGTTGATGACCCTGGCGTTGGAGGTTGGGCGCAGGGCTTTAGTGGAGAGTGTTGGGGGGGGGGGGGACTCGGGTTGCAGCACCCTCTGGTTTGGGCTTAGGATTTAGGGTTTGGGCTTTTGGGATTTAGGGTTGAATTATGGCCCTCTGCAATGGGCTTGGTAGGGTTTAGGGTTTCGGTTTAGGGGTTTTGTAGGGTTTCGGGTTCAAGGCAAACCCTGAACCCCCAGTGGCTAGGGTTTAGAATCGAATGGCTTTTGTTGATTGAGGATTAGGTTCCCTTATGTGTCCAGTTGAGCAACAAAAGAGTTTAGGGTTTGATTTGGGGTTTAAGGGTTTAGGGCTTAGGGCTTAGGCCTTAGGGTCTATGTAGGCCCTTTCTCATTCTTAGGCCTCGCAGCAATAAGTCCTTCATGGCAGCCGGGCCGCGGGTATCCCCATCCTAAAAGCCAACCAGCGCCCCCTTCCGGGAAGGTCCCCTCCCCATTATCATTTAGATATAGCTGCAGGTGCTTGAGTCTATGGGAGGTAGGGATGGGTTTGGCATAAGGTGAGCGACTGAGCTCATCTTAACTCCAAATGCAGCGCCTGGTTGGGGTGTAAAAGTTTCGGGTTCAGGGTTTCGAGCAAGATGGCCACGAGGATGGCAGCGTGCCGGCGGATCGGTAGCCCGGTGGCAGGGAGGCCCCTGTCGTGGTGCCTACCGGATGAACGCAAAGCACGCTTTCAGTGCCGAAGGTGGTGGTGCCGTCACGCCGTCATCCCAATGTTCACCTTCAGAAATGGCGGTTTACGGAAAAAAACGGACCCCTAATATAGACCATATAGTAGGAGTCCCATATAAAGGACCCCAAGAAGGTACCCCTAATTTCCGAAACCCCCCAATCGGCGTGAGGAGGAGATCTTGAAAGCCAAAAGGAGCTATATCCCCCTTGGGAGTTTTTGTTTACTTTTGTTTATATCAAACCCAAGAGGATATAAAAAAAACATCATTTTTCTTAGGGTTCTAAGGGGAGTAGAGGGGGTCTTGCGGGGGTTGCAGGGTGTCGGAGGCCCTTGGAGCTGGGTTGGTCTTGATGTCTAGACGTTTGGGGTTTGCGGGTGGAGGTTTAGGAGTTGAGGGGTTGCCGTTCAGGGTTCGGGGTTTAGGGTTTAGGGTTTAGGGTTTAGGGTTTAGGGTTTAGGGCTCATCTGGGTCAGCATTTGCTTTCAAGGTTCGTGTTTCAAGTTGCATCGGTTCTCAGTGCTGCATACAGCTCCGACATTCGAAAGTCTCTTTTAGGGTCGACTCGAGGGCTGCCGCAGCTCAGCTGCCGCGAGCCCAAAAACCCCAACTAGAAGGCTTTGTGGTTTGGGGTTTAGGGTTTAGGGTTTAGGGTTTAGGGTTTGGGGTTTAGGGTTTAGGGTTGAGGGTTTAGGGTTTAGGGTTTAGGATACGGCAGGTTCCGAAAGCATGGTGAGGGAGGTGACTTCGTAGTAGAGCAGGTAACCTTTGATCTTTTGGGGGCCTTATAATGATAATCCCTATAGAATTATAGAATCCTAAAGGCTAACCTTTAGTTCCAATCGGATACTGGACAACTACTACTATTTGCGTAAGAACCGCAAAAGAATAACCCTTAACAAGGAAGAGTCTTTGTGTTTTTTTGGGGGTTCTTGAACCCTAAACCCTAAACCCTAAACCCTAAACCCTAAACCCTAAACCCTAAACCCTAAACCCTAAACCCTAAACCCTAAACCCTAAACCCTAAACCCTAAACCCGTAGACTAGGATAAGAATGCCAAGCCATCACTCCAACCCCTGCTGCAGTGGCGGCCCATCGGAGAGCGCCGTTCGGTGACTGCCGTGAGCTTGAATGTGTTTGTAGGGTTTAGGGTTTAGGGTTTCGGGGTTAGGGTTTAGGGTTTAGGGTTTAGGGTAAGTCCCAAACCCCAAGCCCCCCAGACCCAAGAGCTCCGCTATGGGCATTCCAGCCACAAGTCTCTGTCGGGAAGCTTCTTATGCCCTTGGCCTAAACCCTATAGCCCTAAACATCAGAGTTCCCATCCCGAAACCATAGGGTTTCGGGTTTAGGGTTTAGGGCTGAACCCCCTGAATTTGGAGGGCTCTTGAAGCCCCCCACAATCCAAGAGCTTTGGGCTCTACCCCCGAACTGGAGGGTTCATATGGGTGGTTTAGGGTTTCGGGTTTAGGGTTTAAGGAAGTAGGGTTGAGATTAGGGGCGGCCGTGGTTGGGACCTCCATTGTAGGACGTCTGACTGTACTTAGAATGCCCATGTGCCTGGATGCAATGCTCTACATCCAAAAAACCTAAACCCAAAGAGCTCCTCTCCAAAGCGGTGCTTGTTGGGCCCCTAGACCCTAGACCCTAAACCCTAGACCCTAAACCCTAAACCCGAAAGGCCCTAAACTACTGTCATGGCTGGAGGCTTGTGGGCGTCATGTGGCCATATCCCTCCATGCTAAGCCCCGGCGTAGTCGAGCCTCAAGATTGTTGCTTCGGGTGCTTCTAGGCTAGGGCCTCACACATAGGGTTTAGGGTTTTGGGTTTTGGATTTTGGGTTGAGACCAAACGGCTCCCAAACCCCGCGCCCTCAAACTGCTGCCGTTTCAAGCCCCTGTGCGGGCCGATCCGAGACCATGAGGGGACCCCACAGTCATGCACCAAAAACCCCACGAGCGTGCCAGGAAAGCATCGCTCATCATGGGCCTAGGGAACTGGGAAATAGTCATCAGATCACAGTCAGAGTCATAGGAACAGTCAAATGAATGCGGGATAGCAGCAATAATCATAGCAGAGAATCGCAGAATTGTCATGACGGTGAGGGACTCGCTCCCGTCAACCCACCCCAGAGGAGCAGTGAAGTTAAGGAACCCTACATCGCTCCCACCAGAATCGTTCTACCCGACCTTCCCCTCCCCTAGATTTCCTAGCAGTTTCAAGGGACATATGTATGTTTATGTATACATAGACACACACACACATAGTATGTCCCTTTATTGCAGGCTAGGAGAGGATGTTCTTTAGTTCTTTAGGAGTATCTTTGGGGTTCAAAGGGCCAACTTTGTGCCGCCATGTCCTACCACTCAAGGGTGAAGCCGGGGGCCCTGCCGTACAGGGTTTGGGTTTAAGGTTGAGGGTTTAGGCTTCAGGGTTTAGGGTTTAGGGCTTAAGGCTTGAGGCATTGTTAGGGCTTTAGGGCTTCGGGCTTCGTGAGATTCGTGTGTGTGGGATTCAAAAGCGTCCAGGGCTTCTGGCCTAACTTCAGGAACCTCGTGAAATCTCCAGGTTTCGTAGCCCTAAGCCCTCACAGGTTTTCGGACGTGCTTGGGGCTTCAAGGGTGGACATCGTGCGACTTGCGTGTCAGGTCGTCGGAGCTTGTTCCTGCATGCAATGGGTGAAATCCAGGCCTTTGTTGGGGTATAAGGCTGAAGGTGCCTTGTGCCTTATTACTTGGTAGCCCAGTGGTACCCTTTTCCCTTTCTATTTTTTTGGTTCAAGGTTCCCTTACAAAATAAACAACCAAAGCAAGGGTGCCCTTATAAGAATATGGTCACTGGGCTACCGAGATTTGGGTCCTCAGATCAACAAACTGACCCGGGGCTGTTTTTGCTGCGTGTGCTGCTTTGCTTCGTGTCCTGTGTGCTGTGCGTGGTGATGGCAGCTGTGAAGCCGCCAGCCTGTCGTTCGACATGTCCGTCTTAGGGTTTAGGGTTTAGGGTTTAGGGTTTAGGGTTTAGGGTTTAGGGTTTAGGATTTAGGGTTTAGGGTTTAGGGTTTAGGGTTGTTTCGGGTGAGTTGCCAGAGGCATTCACTCCACGATTGTCAGCCGTTCGTGATCCTTTCTCAGATTTTCCACTGCGCCCGTGGACATAAGCGGAGAGAGTGCTTTGTCATTCCGAGGTCTGCACAGTTTGCCATTGGATCTTTTCTCGGCTTTTGATTGTTCAACACATGAAACCATGCAGCATTGATCGTTATTGTGTCTGGCGAAATATCATTTCCCACCAAGCGAAGCCCCCTATACTTCATGGTCCACCATCGCCGACGGCCGCGTCTCGTCTCGTCGATGTCATCTTTGCCGCATGACGAACTTCTCCCAGGCGACAGCACCGTTTATCAGGCAGTGCCCAAATCCGAATTCCTGAAGTCGATACAGCAAGCCTGACGGCTGCGCTTGACATTCCTCCGACGTTTTCTCGGATGAGTATGTGTGTGCAACGCAGCTGTGCTCGGTCTCGATGTGACGCCTTGGATGTTCAGTGCGTCTTGCGGCGTCGACTTCGATGTTGGCGATGAGGACAGCACATCACGACCCATGGACAATTTTCTTGCCCTGTTGCAGACTGTCTGCCGCTGCTGCGCTTGATCGTTCCGAGTTCTGGCGCATCGTGTCGTGCTTCGCACGGGTTCTGTATGCGAACTACATGTCACGTGTCTGCATTCCGGTTCGTCATTTTTTGAGGTACAGGGGCACGCCCAGATGAGAGGAACGAAGTGCTTGTTGCTGTGCGTGAGTTCTTGGAATCCCCGCGCCGATATGCCAGGGCGGAGCAGCGGATTTAGGGTTTTAGGGTTTTGGGCAAAACAACCACAGCGTCGAGCAAGTAACCACAGCGATCCAAGCAACAAGTGTCTTCGCTGGCATTCCTAGAACCCTCAGAACACGCAATCACGCCGGATCCTCTGCGTGGTAGGGAAAATACGAGAAAAATGTTTCTTTCGGCTTGGTTCCGGGACTTAGCACAGGCGATGTTGTGCGCAGTGCACGTGTCATCTTCGTTTAAATGGCCAAATAAGGGCACTCTTACTAGGCTGCACACCCAACTGTTCCCTTAGGAGCTGTCTCCCCTTTTGGAAAAGAAGCCCATATCCGAGCCCGACCTTGGTGTAGGATGTTGGGTTAAAGTACTTAGGGCTTAGGGTTTGAAGTGCCTTTTGGGTTCAGGGTTTAAGGTACGAAAAGAGAAACCAAGTCACCTTTAATCCCAATAAACCCCAAGCCCCCCCCCCCCCCCCCCCCCCCCCCCCCTAACCGCTGAACCGTACACATCCTATAACCCTACACGCCTTTCAAGCACCTAAACCATAAACCCCAAACCCTAAAAGCCCTAAACCCTAAACCCTAGGCCCTAAACCCTAAACCCTAAACCCTAAACCCTAAACCCTAAACCCTAAACCCTAAACCCTAAACCCTAAACCCTAAACCCTAAACCTAACCCTAAACCCTAAACCCTAAACCCTAAACCCTAAACCCTAAACCCTAAACCCTAAACCCTAAACCCTAAACCCTAAACCCTAAACCCTAAACCCTAAACCCTAAACCCTAAACCCTAAACCCTAAACCAACCTGCCAGCCGGTCAACCCTCGTAGCTCCACCGACCTCTGCGCTTGCCTCCCAAGCTCGAGGCCAACAAAGTCGGGTCGCCTATGGCATCACGAGACCGATGGAGGACGGTTTTCGGAGTTTAGGGTTTAGGGTGAAGGGTGAAGGGTTTAGGGTTTTAGGAATTAGGGTTTAGGGTTTAGGGTTCAGGGTGAAGGGTTTAGGGTTTAGGGTTTAGGGTGTAGGGTGAAGGGTTTAGGGTTTAGGGTCTGCAGCGCCGGGCTTTCCATTAACTATGTGGGTGTTATTTTCATTCCTTGCAGCCTTCAGCAGTTCCACTTTTGTTGGGCCGCCAACGCTGTTTCTTTAAATCCCGTTTCTTTTGTGCATTTGGGGGGGCTATGGCTCCCGTGACGGAAGTAGTCTTTCCGGGGGGTTTGGGCCCAAAATGAGTTCTTTAAATCAAAGGTTTTATTAATCAGATCCTCGGATTACTTCTCATGGGTCAGTCCTAAACTCCCAAACCCCAGAAGCCGTGGACGATTTGATTCCTACACACTAATTCAGCCCACGAAGCCCTAAAGCCGTAAACATGCCTAAGCCTTAAGCCCTCAACCCTAAACCCTCAACCCAACCCTAAACCCTCAACCCTAAACCCTCAACCCTCAACTCTCAACCCTAAACCCCTCAACCCTAACCCAAAGCCTACGTCAGGCCCAGCCCCCGGGTCTGAACTGGCCATGCAGTTGCTCAGCCAGAAAAGGCGGTTTGGGGTTCAGGGTTCCAGGTTTGGGCTTTAGGGTTTAGGGTTTGTGTTTATAAACACCGATGCACATACATTCATGATAAAGCTCACGTGTGTTTATAATATACACATCTACACACCTTTTGTGTCGCCAGGAACATTTCATTCAATCAACCAAGACACCCAGTGTGTGTGCGGGTGAGAGAGAGGAGTTTTTTTTTTTTTTTTTTGGGGGGGGGGGGTTGTTGCTTGCAAACACGAGGCCGAAATATCAAAATATACATATAGACACAAGCAATCCATACATATATATATATGTAGATAGATACATACATACATACATACATATATATATATAAGGTTTAGTTTGGATGTGTTTTTCATGGTTGAGGATTTCAGGACAGGAGTTGCTGATTCTGGGTTGAGGATTTCCGAATATCAAACCTCGAAGATCCCTCCAAGTGAGGCAGTGCCAAAGCGTAGGCCCCAGGGTTGAAGGTTCGGGGTTCAAGGTTTAGGGTTTGGGGTTCAGGGTTTGGGGTTTGGGGTTTGGGGTTCTTGGGGTTTAGGGTTTGGGGTTTGGGATCGAGGGTTTGGGGTTTAGGGTTTAGGGTTTGGGGTTTAGGGTTAGGGGAAGTCTCCCCTCCCGACCCTCCTCCCCCGCCCTGCTGCTCGCTTTTCTCGGTTTTCGGGTTCTCGGGTTCATACCCCTCTTCTGGCATATTGCTCTTAGGATTGTATTGCTGTTATCATCATTCCTCTCTCCTCCCAAAGCCCTAAACCCTAAACCCTAAACCCTAAACCTAAACCCTAAACTTGTTTTATTTCTGTATAAGGGGGGTGGAGTAGGTTGGGGTTGGGGCTTCGAGGAACTTCCATGTGTGTGAGAGCCGGTTCCGTGCTCGGCCTGGAGGGTTTTTGCAGCGGGGTGCCCTGGTGTTTTGGGGGGCTTAGGGTTTAGGGTTTAGGGTTTAGGGTTTAGGGTTTAGGGTTTAGGGGCTCAGGGGTTAGGTTTTAGGGTTTAGGGTTTAGACAAAGTTTAGGGTTATTGGGTAGGGTCTAGGTTTACATGCTACCCAAGAACCGTTAAGTAGCCCCTCACTCGACAGGCCACGCCCTTCGACGTCCGGCGCAATGGTTGTGAGGCTTGACAAGTAAATTCTAAACCCTAAGCCCTAAGCCCCAAGCCCTATACCTAAGCCCCCAATCCTTACATATCCTCACTCCTAAGCCCAACACTCTCATTCTTAAACTTAAAACCCTCAATCCGAGTCACAACCGCAAAGCCCTAGCAGCTCGAGGACGTAGAAATTCGTGCTCGGCTTTTCGGGCTTTAGGGATTTCGAGTTTAAGAGTTTATTATAGGTTTTCAGGGTTGTACTTTAGCCCCTATTGTTTTGCATGTACGCCTCTTTACCCGCGTCAGCGGCCCAGCAAGCCCGAAAGCCGAAACCCTCAACTCTAAGCCCTGAACCCCTAAAGAAACTAATTCGCAGGGCTTCCACAAATCAACAGATCAAGCCGCACTCCCTCCCAGGGCCACTTGCCCACCCCGAAGACCATGGAACTACCCTGAGAGGGCTTTGGGTTTGTGGGTTTAGGGGCCTCTTGTGATGGACAGACACCAAGCCCGAAGCCCTAACCTCAGCTGCGGTCCCACCTCCTGTAGGAAGGGAGGGTTTAGGGTTTAGGGTTTAGGTTTTAGGGTTTAGGGTTTAGGGTTTAGGGTTTAGGGTTTAGGGTTTAGGGTTTAGGGTTTAGGGTTTAGGGTTTAGGGTTTAGGGTTTAGGGTTTAGGGTTTAGGGTTTAGGGGTGTCGGCTGGTGGTTGTTGAATGTCGGCGAGTTGGGGTTTAGGGTTTAGGGTTTAGGGTGACCCCAGGAGCCCTCCCTCCGTCCCACCAAAAAGATAAGAAGGGCGCAAAAACCTTGGCCTGACGCTTAAAGGCAAACCCTGAACCCCCGAGCCTAAACCCATTTGAACTTCTGAAGCCTGAAGGCAGAACTCAATTTTTTCCAATCCCCCTTACACAAACAGTCCTTCGTCGGGATTATAGTACCCCCTACTGTAATCCCTACTAAGGACTGTTACCCTACTATAATCCCGACGAAGGACTGTTAGTGTAAGGGGGAACATCCCAACCCTAAACCCTAAACCCTAAACCCCAAACCCCAAACCCTAGACCCTAAACCCTAAACCCTAGACCCTAAACCCTAAACCCTAAACCCTCAACCCTATAAACCCCAAACACAGGCAGGCAGAAGACCCGCTTCTGGACTTGAAGTCCCACCTCGGTCAGTCTCTGCCACTTGGCACCGCTCTTCCCAGAACACCTCTAAAACCCTGGACCCTAAACCCGAAACCCTAAACCCTAGCCCTAAACCCTAAACCCAGAAGCACCACTCTTCCCAGAAACCCGAAACCCTTAAAGCCCAGAAACCCTAAACCCTAACCCCCTTGCATTGAAGCCAAAAGTTCTCTTTGGAAACCCGGAAGATGGGATTGCACAAGACCTTGCAAAGACTCCTTGGTTCAGCTTATGTTCAGAACACAAGAAGCGCGAGCGATCAATGAGTCATGTAATTTAGCATGCTTAAGTGACCCGCCCACACCCGCCGAAGAGCGCGGATGGACTTTCTTCTTAAGCCCTAAACCATTAGGGTTCAGGGTTTAGGGTTTAGGGTTTAGGGCTTAGTATATAGGTTCTCGGGTCTCGAGCTTGGGATATCGGATTCAGGGTGTAGGGTTGAGGTAAACTCTACGCCCCAAGACCTCGGCGCTCCCCTACTTGGAGGACTTTTAAAGCCCTTTAGGTACCCTGGTTTAGGGTTTAGGGTTTAGGGTTTAGGGTTTAGGGTTTAGGGTTTAGGGTTATAATTTGGGCTATAAGTACAGTTATGACTGGTTAATAAGTACCATGAACCTTCAAGTAGCTCAGGCCCGATGTGCGAGTCCGATTTATCTCTGGGCACAGCGGCTCTGGTGGCGCGGAGCCCTAAGCCCTAAGCCCTAAGCCCTAAACCCTAAAACCTAAACCCTAAACCCTAAACCCCCCCTGCCCACCCGAATATCACCCCTATACGAAGACCTCTAACATATGTTTTAGGGTTTAAGGATATGGGCGGTTCTCCGGTGTTGTGGCACTCTTGAAATACGAAGTCTGGCGAGCTTAGAATTTCATAGGGTTTAGGATTTAGGGTTTAGGGAGCTATGTCTTGTGTAACTTTGTGGTCTCTAGACCCTCACCCCCAAGCCCGAAAAAACAGGTTCCGAAACCCTCAACCCCCCAAACCTTACACCCTACACTCTCAACCGCAAACCGCCCCCACACCACAAAACCCAAACCCAATCCAGCCTGCCTAAGAATCCGAAGAGGGGTTGCGCAGTCAGAACCTACCAAAACGTAGCCTTCGTTGCAAGAAAGCTAAATCCGCCTCGCCTCCCCCCCCAACAAAAGATCACAAAAAAAACAACAGAGAGGGAGGGAGGGAGGGAGGGAGGGAGGGAGAGAGACAGAGAGAGAGAGAGAGAGAGCGCGAAATAGCAAGCAACACTTGCTTAACCTAGCCCCCTAATCCCCTCTCCCTAATATTATACCCCCCCCCATTCCCCCGAATATTGAGAACCCCCAATATACTATAACGATTATGGGGGGGTATTTAATATTAGGGGGGGGGGGGGGGGGTAGGGTTTAGGGTTTAGGGTTTGGGGTTTAGGGTTTAGGGTTTAAGGTTTAGGGTTTAGGGTTTAGGGTTTAGAGTTTAGGGTTTAGGGTTAGGGTTTAGGGGGTTTAGGGATTCAATGTTAGGGGGTTTAATGGGGGAGGGGATTACCCTCCACCGTACACCCCAAAGTCGCGCCCTTTCCCAACAGGTCGTCGCCAGCTGCCTGCGGCCTCTTGGACCGTGAGCAGCGGCAATGTGGATTAAGTTAGGGTTTAGGCTTTAGGGTTTAGGGTTTAGGGTTTAGGGTTTAGGGTTTAGGGTTTAGGGTTTAGGGTTTAGGGTTTAGGGTTTAGGGTTTAGGGTTTGGGGTTTAGGTTTTGGGTTTAGGGTTTAGGGTTTAGGGTTGGGGGTTTAGGGTTTGGGGTTTGGGGGTGTAGGGGTTGTGAGGTTTCGGAATCACGGTTTAGGCTGAGGGGTGTGGAGGTTGGGGTTGGAGGTTGATGGGGGTAGCCCGACGCGAAGCGGCGATTTGGGTGTATCTGGGCTTCAAATCAAGAGGCACGATTTAGGGGTTTACGAGAATCGGGGACCCTTACCAGAAAGACCCCCATCTCGGGAGCTTTGGCGAAGGCAGGTCGCCATTTGTGATCTGCCCTTCCGAGTTGCAGTGTAGGGTTTAGGGTTTAGGGTTCAAAGTGCACTTGAGGTTCAATCCTATTTTTACATACGAGGGATTTTAGCAGGATAGATGTACATAGGGAGCCCGAGTTGAAAAAACCTCGGCTCCTACCCCCAAACTCCAAAACCCCTAAGCCCGGAACCCTTGAGAGCTTTTCAGGCCTTAGCTCAGAAGCCGTGGGGTCGGCTCTAGGTGTGTATGTGATTCCGGGTTAAAGGGGTTGAGGATTTAGGGTTTAGGATTTAGGGTTTAGGGTTTAGGGTTTAGGATTCCGGGTTTAGGGTTTAGGGTTTCAGGGAGTTCGGGGAAAGGGGGCTTAGGGCCCTGCACCCTGCCTACACTATGGGTTTAGGGCCCTACAACACCCACACCGCATCAAGCTAAGTGCCTGGCGAGTGGCCCGCCAATGGCTCTTATGCCGCAGCCCCTGCAGCACCTCGGCTTCATTTCGCGTTTGCGAGTCAACCTGGAATGAAGATTAAGGAAGCATTAAACCCTAAACACCCAGAAGCCCCTACCCCTAAGAAGTAGTTAGGAGTCGTTCGTTCCCTTTTCCGATTGCTGTTTGGGTCTCTATCGTTTTGCATTCTGGTTAGTTCAGGATCACTAATCCCTAAACCCTACACCCTAAACCCTAAACCCCAAACCCTAGCCAAAAAGGGTTGAGTGAGGTGTCTCGAAGTGCCTTTTTTGCGGATGGTTTTAGTCAAGGCGTCTTCGAAGGCTTCGAAACCTCAAGAAGCCTGGGTAGGCCCCATAATCCCTACACCCTGAACCCCAAACCATGTGGACATATTCGTATGTTCCTGTTGGGCTTAAGCGGATGATGTTTAGGACATTTTTGTGGGAGGGCTTGTGGTCCAAAATAGCTCCTGAACCCTGACCCTAAACCCTAAACCCTAAACCCTAAACCCTAAACCCTAAACCCTAAACCTTAAACCCTAAAGCATGCCGGGCCCTACTCCAGCTGGCAACAACTCGAGCCCTAAACCCTGCAGCCGAAATTATACCAGCCTCTACACCCTGACCCCCCCAAACCCTGAACTTTGAACCCCAAACCCTGAACCCTAAACCCTAAATGAACACCCACAATTTGATGAAGCTCTCTACCCTTCGAAGCCAAACTAAAGCCGACTGCAAAAGCCTACAGCCCTAAAGCTTCAAGCCGAAAAGCAGAAGCAACCGACTGCATGAGTCAAAGACCATGAGCACATAAGGCATGCAATCCTCAAGCCGAAACGCAGAAACTTGAACCCTCAACGTCTCAGTGCCCCCAATATCTGCAACCACCCTAAACCCTACACCCGAGACCCGAACCCGAAACCCGAAACCCGAAACCCGAAACCCGAAACCCGAAACCCGAAACCCGAAACCCGAAACCCGAAACCCGAAACCCGAAACCCGAAACCCGAAACCCGAAACCTAAATCAATCACCTGAATTCCCAAAGCATGGCATCCTAAAGCCCTCAATCCTAAACCCTAAACCCGAAACCTAAACCCTAAACCTCCAAGCCCTACACTGTAGGTATGCAATTCCTTAAGGGACGGGGGTTCAAGAGAGTGGTACGTCTCACCTAAGGTCCCCTAGTAATCCCACCTACTCCCCAAGGCTCCCTAAGCTTCCCTAGGTTTCCCTAGGTACCTACCCCCATGAATCCCCTCCCTTAAACCCTAAACCCTAAACCCTAAACCCTACACCCTAAACCCTAAACCCTAAACCATAAACCCTAACCCTAAACCCTAAACCCTAAACCCTAAACCCGTGTGTTTTTGTTTTGGGTGAGAAGGGGGCATGGGTGAGGGAGGTGGAGGTTTTGTGATACCACCACCCCCTCTTTCTGTTTATTCAGGCTACTGGGCTTTTGGGGTTTAGAGTCCGATCATCCCCTAAACTCTACGCCCTACACGCTAAACCTATTTAACAACCCTAAACCCTAAACCCTAAACCCTGAACCCTGAACCCTGAACCCTGAACCCTGAACCCTGAACCCTGAACCCTGAACCCTGAACCCTGAACCCTAAACCCTAAACCCTAAACCCTAAACCCTAAACCCTGAACCCTAAACCCTGAACCCTGAACCCTAAACCCTAAACCCTGAACCCTAAGCCTTGGCAAGAGGAGCGCTCTCGTGCCCATGCCGATGCCGCCGACGATTCCCGCCAACTGGGGCCCTCAGTTCTCGCCCGGGGCCTTTGGGAGACTTTAGGGGAGAAAGGGTTTAGGGTTTAGGGTTTCGGGTTTAGGGGTGTAGGGTTTAGGGTTTAGGGTTTCGGGCTTTCAGGTGCAGAGTTTTTTGTGTTTTTCTTGGGGGGGGGGGGGCTTCAGGGTTCAGGGGTTTGGGGGTTAGGGTTCCAAGGTGTACTGTTGTTTTGGGTTTTAGGGTTCAGGAAGTTCAGGGTTTAGGGTTTTGTGGGGTTCAGTGTTCTAAGGTGCGCGGGCGTAGGAACAATTCCCACCGAGTCAAAACGCCCGAGCACCTAAAATACAAAGCTCCTACATGAGTAGTTCTCTGCATTAGGCTCCCTTTTGGGTAAACCGTTACTGTAAACCCCAAACCCCAAACCCCCCCCTGAACCCCAAAACCCTAAATCCTAAACCCTAAAGTTTAGGGTTTATAGGGTTTATAAGGTTTACAGGGTTTGTAGGGTTTATAGTATATATGGTTATTAGGGTTTATAGGGCTTATAGGGTTCAGGGCTTGTGGGCTTAGAGGGTTATAAGGGATTAGAGGGTTTCGGGGGTTATTGAGCTAGGTTTACCTGAGGTCTTACAGGGGTGCACAGGGCTTGCAGGGTTTACAAGGTTTCGAGGGCGTATAGGGTTTAGAGGGTTTATGGGTTTCACAGGCTAGGTCTACAGGGTTTACAGGTTTTACAGGGTTTCGAGGGCCGGGTTTAGAGGGCGCCTGTTCTCGATGCCTGCAATAGTCTGAACCAGTGACAACTGGCCGCGCAACCTCCAAGCCTCTACACCCTTAACCCGAAACCCGAAACCCTAAACCCTAAACCCTAAACCCTAAACCCTAAACCCTAAACCCTAAACCCTAAACCCTAAACCCTAAACCCTAAACCCTAAACCCTAAACCCGCCCAAAATCTGCCCTCAGTTGCACATGCTGGTTGGGGCTTACAACCATGAGTTTCCCAAGTGCGAAGATTTAACCTCTCCATATCCTAAGCCTTGTAGCGACCCCGTTTTTTTTCAAGGGCTTGGTAGCCCCGTGGTGCCCTTCTTTGCTGTGTGGGTTCTTGGTTCAGGGGCCGGGTTGTTTGAGAGCTGGGTAAGCAAAGGTCTATGCACATCGATGTATCTCAGAGCATAAGTCTGCTGCAAACATCTCAAAGCGCATGTCTATTGCATCGATGCATCTCCAATGTGAAAGTTTATGTAGACCACGGCATCTCAATTCAAAAGGTGTCTAGATTGATGCGTTTCAACACTGCATACTAGACAATCCCTTCCCCTAATATAAATACACCCCGAATACCAAAACCCTCTGGCCCCAAAACCCGGTCCGGCAGTCGCCCCTTTTAAATTTCTCTACAGCAGAAGGGTGTGGGGAAGCCTGAAACTTGTTGGACCTAGAGCTTGAAACCTGATCTATGACTGAGCCAGCAAGCTAGAAGGACTGGTTGTTTTGTTCGGACAAACGATCAGGACGGCCCCCCCCCCCCCCCCCATTACTAAAAACCCTTTGGGGGTTTTGGGGGGGGGGGGTGTTTATACTGCCGGGGAGGTGGGGCGTTTATATTCGGGGGAGGGATTGAACCCCGAATGGAACGGAGATCGCAGACCCCAAGCCCTAAACCCTCAGCCCCTTGCGCTAACAGTCCTGAATAGGGATTTTTCTACTACCCCTAGTATAGTCCCTATTAAGGACTGTTAGTGTAAAGGGGGAACATCCAAACCCTAAACCCCTAAACCCCATCTCTAAACCCTAAACTCTATACCCTAAACCCTAAACCCTAAGCCACTTACCGTGGATATTCACCTCGGAAATAGCTAGGGGTAAGTAAAGATGCTTCGCATCCCGCCTCGGCCCTTCCTGGCGGTTTACGGGCTTTAGGGGTTTTAGGGTTTAGGGTTTTAGGGTTTAGGGTTTAGGGCTAGGGTTTTGGGGGGCGTTGGGGGTTTTAGGGGTCTTAGGGGATTTAGCTTTTTGCGGTTTTAGGGTTTTAGGGGTTTTAGGGTTTGGGTTTAAGGGGTTTAAGGGGCTTTAGGGGTTTAGGCGTTATAGGGGTTTCAGGGGTTTGGTTTTAGGGGTTTTAAGGGGTTTTAGGGGTTGCGGGGGTTTTAGGGTTGTGGGGTTTCAGGGGTTTGGGGTTATAGGGGTCGGTCCATTTACAGGCATGTAGAGGTTTTGAGAGGGTCCATGGTTGGGCCATAGTCATCAACTCAGCTCGCCCCCACCCCCCCCCCCCCACCCCTGCTCTCCTCCAAGCGTGTGACAGGGTGGGGGGAGGGGGTGGGGTGGGTGGTTGGAAGGGCGTGGGCGGAGGGACTGCCACGCGTTGGCCAAGTTGTATTGTGTTGTTGTGCTTCGCGTGTTTGTAACTTCCCGTCTTCTGGCTTTACCTTCGCCTAGTCGTGGGTTGGGCCGCGCGGCGAGAGAGGGGTTCTTGAGCAGAGGTTGGCTAATGGCCGAAGTTGCAAAAGAGTGACTGGATCACGGCTCTGGATATTGGGCTAGGACGGTGCTTAAGCTTAAGATGGTTCGATGACTGGTGACTGGCACAAGCGACGACCCGAGAGGTTTCCCTGCTTCTTGTTCCATGGGTCAGTGTGGCGGTACCCATATATAGCCCTTGGCCACAACTTTCGTAAGTCAGCGTCGGCCACGAGAAGGCATTCCTTCGCGCTGAGTTGATGCACGCACTGATTGAGGGTCTATGCCTTTCCGGGCAGCCGTCATGCTGTTTGGAACTGAGATCATGATGCGTCGCAGGCGTAGCCCATCCTTATCACCCTCCCCACGACTGGCAGGTGATGCGGAGGCGGCGTTGAGATAATCGCAATCGTGAGACCTAGATTTAAGCAGTAAACGGTTTGTCAATGGTGGGTTGGGGCTAAAGTTAGGTTTGCAAAACGTTTTCAGTAGCATAATCATGTTTCAGAGCCACGGGCTACTGAAAAGCCCAGATTATGACTAAGGCACCACTCGAGTGGGTGTGTGACACCGTTGCATTGTCAGAAGCCTTGGCACGCGACCCGGTCGTAGGGATTAGGATTAAACCCTAAACCCTAAACCCTAAACCCTAAACCCTAAACCCTAAACCCTGCACCCCCACTCCAGGGAGTCTGGGGTTGGGCATTTCAGGGAGTCTCTGGGGTTGGGCACTCCAGGTCTCTAGGAGTAGACGGGCGAGGAGAAGAGTTCCGGGCGAGGAGAAGAGTTCCGGGCGAGGAGAAGCGTTGATTGTAAATCTAGCAACCCCACACCGAAGGTGGGGAAAAACCAAGGCCCAAGAGGCCGTAAAGCCCAAGGCCCAGTAGCCGCTACAATTCTAAAGCCCAAGGCCAGTAGTCCCTAAACCCGAAAGCCCAAGGCCACTAGGCCCAAACCCTAAACCCTAAGCCCTAAGCCCTAAGCCCTAAACCCTAAACCCTAAACCCTAAACCCTAAACCCTAAACCCTAAACCCTAAACCCTCGCAGCGTGCCTTGCCCACGAAGGTCTGTCCCTTGCCCCCGAAAGTTTGTGCCTTGTGCCCTCAACCTAAACCGCCCAAGCCCCTAAATCTTAAGCGCCCAAGCCTCACAACTTGCAGATTCAACCAAAACCGCCTGTCCACCAAAACGCCTAAACCCGAAACCCTATGAACTTTCCACAGAGCTTGCCAAAGATAAATATCTTCTGAGGCCGGGTAATGGGCCTGCTCCTGCACTGATGCCCGAGCCCCCAGCAGGGTTTAGGGTTTAGGGTTTAGGGTTTAGGGTTTAGGGTTTAGGGTTTAGTTTTTTTTTTTTTTTTTTTGGGGGGGGGGGGGGGGGGTAGGTATTGTTATTTATTATGATGTTCATCATTCTGTTTTTAAATGTTTTTTTGTTTATTATTGTATTTTATTTTTTGTATTTATTTATTTGATGTTTTTTTGGTGGGGGGGGGGTAGTTGTCCATATACACATGCATACGAATATGGTTTAGAGCGTCTTGGGCTTGTCAAGGTTTCGGTTGTCTTGTTTTTCTTGGGTTGTATGTATGCATACATATGGGTGCAGGGATCTGGGGGTTTAGGGCCTTTAGGGGTTTCGTCTTCTGTCAAAGGGCATTGGGGGCTTGAGTGGGTCGGGTAGAGTTTTCGGGGTTGGGGCTTTATGGTTTAGAAGGTTCCTGGATGGATATAGGTAAGGTTGTAAGATAGGAAGCGGCAGTTACAACCTTGTTTAGGTGCATGCACCACTCTGACTGTCGGTAACCCTATAGAGCCCAAACATTCAAGTGCCTTCTACACCTAACCCTGCACCCTACACCCTACACCCTAAACCAGCTACGTACCCTTCTTGTACCCTAAACCCTAGACCCTAAACCCTAAACCCTAAACCCAAGACCCTAGACCCTAGACCCTAGACCCTAGACCCTAAACCTTTCGGAGCCCTGGCAAATCAAAGCCGCCCCGCGACAAACGCCCCGCGCAGGCTGGAGCCTCCGCCGGTCGAGGCGCGAAGCCTCGCTCGAGTTTTTAGGGTTCAGGGTTCAGGGTTCAGGGTTTAGGGTTTAGGGTTTAGGGTTTCGTGTTTAGAGTTTGGTGTTTAGTGTTTTGTGTTTAGGGCTTAGAGTTGAGGGCTTAGGGCTGTGTATGGTTTAGAGTTTATGGTATCGGGCTTAGGGTTTAGGATTCAGGGTTTAGGTTTGTTGCTTTATGTTTTTCCAGTGATTTTGGTTTAAGGGTTTCTTGGTTTTTTTTGTAGGGGTTTTGGGGGCTAGATGGTGTTTAGGGTGTTTTTGTTTTTGTTGTTATTTGAGCCTTAGGGTTTTAGGCGCTAGCGTTGGGGTTTCAGGGTCTATTGCCAGGGCTATTGTCTGGAGGGGTTATTATGTGCGCTTAATGGCTTTAAGATGTTTTAGGGAGAGTAGGCTGTAGGATTTTCGGGTTGAGGTTTCAGGATTGTAGGGCTCAGGGGGGGTATTTGAGGGTTAGGTTTCAGGCTTTATTGGAGCCTAGGGTTTGTTTGGAGCAGGCTTTTTGCAAAGAATCTGCCCGAATGACCCGAATTAAAACCCTAAACCTAAACCCTAAACCCTAAACCCTAAACCCTAAACCCTAAACCCTAAACCCTAAACCCTAAACCCTAAACCCTAAACCCTAAACCCTAAACCCCCTTTGGGGAAAAGGTGAAGTCCAGGTTTACCCGGCGCCTTGCAGGCCCCAAAGGTGGTCAAGGCCAAGTGGATAGAAGTGGCGGAGGATGTATCTTGGAATGCACACCTCCGTGGGGCTTAGGGTTTAGGGTTTAGGGTTTAGGGGGTGAGGGTTCAGGCTTTAGGGTTTATAGGGTTCAGGGCCATGCATAGACCGTAGATCCGAATGGAGGCCACAAAAAGCCGGGGCGGGTGAACAGCTTAAGTACCCTAAGCCAGCCTTGCAGGACTTTCTTGTAGGTTTATTGGACGGGCGAGGTCGTGCTTTGGTTCTTCGTGGGGTCTAAGCTGGTTCAGGTGGGTGGTTGTCAAAATCATGATCCCTTTTGGGGTACCCTAAATAGTTAGGTGCCGTATTATAATAGGGATCCACAAAAAACTCACCATAATTTTGACAACCACCCAAGTGAGTCGCTACTGAGCTGGAGAGTCACGCTACCGGTCATTTCTCAAGCTCTTGGATTCGACTTCAAAAGGCCTTCTGGCAACGTACCCCTGTGCTACCTAGCAAAGACCTGACACCCCCAAACCTACAAACCCTACAAATCTTACAAACCCTACCAACCCTACCAACCCTTAAAACCCTTAAAACCCTTGAGGCCCTTGAAACCCTTGAAGCCCCTAAACCCTAAACCCCGAACCCTAAACCCTTGAAACCCTTAAAACCCTTAAAACCCTTAAAACCCCTTAAAACCCTTAAAAACCTTAAAATCCTTAAAGCCCTTAAAACCCTTAAAACCCTTAAAACCTGTAAAGCCCTTAAAACCCTTAAAACCCTTAAAACCCTTAAAACCCTTAAAACCCTTAAAACCCTTAAACCCTTAAAACCCTTAACCCTTAAAACCCTTAAAACCCTTAAAACCCTTAAAACCCTTAAACCCTTAAACCCTTAAAACCCTTAAAACCCTTAAAACCCTTAAAACCCTTAAAACCCTTAAAACCCTTAAAACCCTTAAAACCCTTAAAACCCTTAAAACCCTTAAAACCCTTAAAACCCTTAAAACCCTTAAAACCCTTAAAACCCTTAAAACCCTTAAAACCCTTAAAACCCCTAAACCCCTAAACCCTAAACCCTAAACCCTAAACCCTAAACCCTAAACCCTAAACCCTAACCCTAAACCCTAAACCCTAAACCCTAAACACACTCTAGGCCGACATCGTCAAGGAGGGCTGGCCGGCGATGGCCCCTGCCCTTCTCTACGATACTGCGGCGCAAGACCCCCCCGGGCATGCCGTTGCCGTTTCGCTGGGGAGTTGGAGGTTCAGGGTTTAGGGTTTAGGGTTTAGGGTTTAGGGTTTAGGGTTTAGGGTTTAGGGTTTAGGGTTTAGGGTTTAGGGTTTAGGGTTTAGGGTTAGGTATTACGGTTTAGGGTTTAGGGTTTAGGGTTTAAGGTTTAGGGTATAGGGTTTAGGGTTCAGGGGTTTTGGGTATAGGGTTTAGGTTTAGGGCTTGGGCTGTAAAGGGCTGTAAGGGCTTTCGTGGGATTTTCGGGATGCCTTGCCAGGGGTCAGGCTTGTGCGACAGATGGGGGGGGGGTGGTGTAGGGTTTAGGGTTTACGGCCAAAGTTAGATTTAGGGTTTAGGGTGTTTAGGGTTTAGGGTTGAGGATCCCCAAACCCCATGCGCGAAAACCCTAAGCCTTTGCCCCAGAACCCCGAAACGTGCCTAAGCCATCCCTCTGTACCCCACGCCCCTAAACCGTTCGAAGCTCAAAAAAGCTGGAAGAACCCCAACCCGCAACCCGCAAACTTCCAACCCCGAAACACCCCAAATAAACCCTAAGCCCTAAGCCCTAAAGCCTAAAGCCTAAACCCTAAACCCTAAACCCTAAACCCTACACCTTAAACCCTACTCGTAACAAGTAGCGAGCCCGAAGATGAGGGTTCTTTGTGTCCAGGATCTTCTGTGCTCGGCTCCACGGCAGCAGATCCCGAGCGGGAGGGATGTTAGGCTTAGCGTTTAGGGTTTAGGGTTTAGGGTTTAGGGTTTAGGGTTTAGGGTTCATCAATCCATGGGCGGTATTGTTCAGGGCTCGGGGTTATAAATGGGACCTTAAATGCGAGTTGCCTCGGCGAGACTCAGGCCTCGTACTTGGTCTACGAGCTCGCTGGCGCTGCAATGGATAACATGACCTTGGCCCACGACTGGGAGTGGAGCTATGGCCCTAAACCCTAGCCCTAAACCCTAAACCCTAAACCCTAAACCCTGAACCCTAAACCCTAAACCCTAAACCCTAAACCCTAAACCCTAAACCCTAAACCCTAAACCCTAAACCCTAAACCCTAAACCCTAAACCCTAAACCCTAAACCTAAACCCTAAACCCAATTCATGTTCTGGGGCTTCCGGTTCTTTGCCGTCGTCAACCCCAGCGCAAGTCCCGAAACCCTACAACCTAAGCCTCTGGATTGTCGGAGACCCAAAGCCCTAAGCCCGGTGTTTCGAAACCTCAAACCCTAAGCCTCTAATCTTTTGTAAATCCGAAGCCCGAAGCCTCTAAGCGTCGGAGACCCCCAAGAATATTGAGGGCCCACTTCGTGCCTCTTCAGGCGAAGAACACCCTAAACCCTAAACCCTCACAATTCTAGGGCTTAGGCTGTTTTTGCGTTTGTTTTTGAGGAATCCCTAAACTAAACCTAACCTCTAAGCCCCAAGCCCAAAAACCTCCACCCTCTAAGGGTTTCGGGTTGTTTGCGTTTTGTTTTTGAGGTTCCTAGATGTCTACCCAAGACTGCTACCACTGCTACGGCTGAGTTTCGACCTATCAGGTCCGTCCCTACTGTTCAGGGGCGGGGGTTGAATTAGGGTTTAGGGTTCAGGGCTACGGGGTGAATGCATCCTAGAGAAAAACTCCCGGAGCAGACGTCACTGCAGCCAGGAAAGAGTTCCCTGACATCGCAGATGCCCTCAGGTGCCACGTCTCAAGATCTATTATCAGGGTCGGAATACGTACTTTTGGTACTCCCTTCGGGTCCCTTTAGATAAAATAAATCTCCAAAACCCTAATCGAATCATTACTAATAGTACTCCCTTAGGGTCCCTTTATCATTATACAATAAATATCCCCCCCCCCCCAACCATCCCACTTATTCAGGCCCCTATATTACGCGGTCCTTAGTTTTACGGGAGGGGTTCAATAGGGAAGCTTAGGGGAACCTGGTCCTAAACCCTAAGCCCTAAACAGGGAACCTTCGGGAGCAGTGAGGGGGGCTTCTTGTACCCGTTTTATTCCTAGGTTTTGCTTGGGCTTAGTTTCCCTTCAGGCTCCACGGACTCTTATTTTGAGTTGTTTTTTTTGGGCCCCGAAGAGATCTTTAAGGGTTTTGTTTCAACCCTGGTAGGGTTGAAGGCTGGACATCCGCATCATGGTTGCTGTGTTGGTTGTTAGGGCTTCTTCTGACGGGTTTAGGGGCCTTAGTTGCAGGGGTGGGTACCTTGGTTTGATTTTGTCTCGCAATGTCTCGCAGCTCCCATACCCCGTTAGCTCAGAACTGTTCCTTAGAATGAAGTAGAATAGGCGGCGTACTATATTTGCTCAAGGACATGTCAGTATGTTTACTTGACATTTCAATCCCAAAGCGGTAGGCTTAGGATTGCGCTTCCTAGAGGCTCTCAATGGCGCTGATCTGCACCTGCGGAATATTCCTTGCAACCCAACGGCCCCAGACTTTAAAGCCTACTTGGACTTGGAGGTTCAGGGTACTCCTTAACCAACTACAACTACAACTGTACTTAAAACCCACTTATAAGCCCAATATGTGTCCTAAGATGGCTATAATTTGGGTTACAAGTACAGATATAAACGGCAAACAAGTACCATGAACCTCTAAGTAATTGAGCCTTCCAAGAGCAGATGAAAAACCCAGGTTTAGGGTTAGGCTTTAGGGTTTAGGGTTTAGGCTTTGGACTCTCGAAAACGGCAGCGCGACAAGTTGAGGGCATGGAAACCCATGAGCTCTGGAAGGGTTCGGGACTTTGGGGTTGTAGTGTTAGGGTTTAGGGTTTAGGGTTTACGTGGTGAATAGAATTCCTACAGAAAGAGGAAGGGGAGCCGGCTAGATTCCTTGTCAGTGGGCGGAGGGTTGAGGGTACAGGCCCAGATGATCTGCTAAGCAGCACCGGTGGGAGGGCAGAGGTGAACCGAAGAAACCCACAAGGCAAGCACTTGCCTTCCTCCACAATGAGTTAAGGGTTCAGGGTCTGAAAGTTTGTATTCGGAGCGAAACCCTAAACCCTAAACCCTCAACCCTCAACCCTAAACCCTAAACCCTAAACCACAAACCCTTAGGCAAGTGAACCGCATCCATGTGAGGCAGTCAGGCATGATCGAGTACCCCTACTGCTTGGTGCAGCGGCCGCATCAAGTCCCAAGGTTTTCTCAGGGCCGAGGTTTGGGGTTTGGGGTTTAGGGTTCAGGGTTTAGGGTTTAGGGTTCAGGGTTTTGGGTTTGGGCTGAGAGGTCCTGAGAGGTTCGGAGTAGTTACTTCAGGCCATCCCTCTGTCAAAGGGTTTCCGTAGGTGTTCAAGGTATCGTTTTCTTAATTCCCTACGCAGACCGGTATGGAAAGTAGAGTTTTGGGGCTTAGGGTTTTGGGATGCAAGCAGGGTTTATGGTTTAGGGTTTAGGTCTGAAAGTCGGGTTTAGGGTTTTGGGTTTAGGGCTTTATAGGCTTCGAAGCTGGCTACAAGCCAATCATCGTGATCTGAGGCCACTGTTACCTTGGGAGACAATCGGCGCCTTGGCTGCGAACTTTACCCACAGGCTTAGATTGGCGTATAGTTCTCTAACTTAGGGCCCCTTCTCGGGTATATAGCACAGTGCCCTTAACATAAGGACCCCAACAGAGAGACCTTAACTTGGCGAACTAACCCCGATATCCCCTCTCCCGAAGCCCTTTTAAAACCCCCCATAACACCTCAGCTTCTCAACGCAGCGCCGCTCAGCATGCTGTAGCGAACTTTGGAGTTCAGGCTTACGGGAGTCTAAGGGTTAAGGCCTTACAAGGGACCGAGCCGCTCAAGCGTGCACTTAAGGGGGCCCTCCAGAGAGAGGAACGGCACCCTCGCGCGAGACATCAATCCCAGCCACTCCAAGTGCTCCTTCAAGGGGGGGGGGGGGGGGGGCACGCCTCATCTTTTGGGCCAGCTTCAGGTTTTTTTTTTAGGAGGGGGGGGGGGGATTCTAGGGGGGCTTTTGAAGCCACAAATCTTTAAGCCGTATGGTTCTGGCTTAGGGTCTTGGGTGCTGGGGCTTTGGGTTTAGGGTGTGAGGTGGCAAAACAGTGGACACACCCCACAACGAAAGCCTTCTACCCAAACCTCCCAGCAGGTCCCTGCCCTTAAACGTGCCTGGGTAGGCCCAAGGGATATTTTACATTCTCCCTTATTGGGCTTAAGAGGATCCTATTCAGGAATATTTTTCGGGTGGTTTTAAGGGCCATCCTAGTTGCCGAGCCACGAGGCAGAAATGGGCTGTGGGCGTTGCTACGCAGCTCGGCCTGCAGTGCGCACGTGAAGAAGCCAGGTCGGACCTCGCGGGATAGTTGACAAACTTCCCTTGAGAAGATCATATTCGGGATTTTTTCATAATGCTGTGAGGGGCCAACCTAGAAAAATCACGCCACAGATTGGTGGAGAAGATGTCCGAAATCACATGTTCTTTCGGTTTTGTTCCCCGGTGGTCGTTCCTTGCTGAAGCTAAGTCGTGGTCTTTAGATTGCTGGGCTCCTGTAACGAAACAACCACTTGTTGTCCTCGTTACTAAGCTATGATGCCCAGTACCTTTGACCCCCTAAGCGTTAAGGTTCCCATAAACCGAACCGTAAACGAAGTGATGCTTTTTGCTGCTAGGTTACTGGAACCCAAGGTACTCAGGGCTTGGGGATTCGGGTTTTGGCAGGCAGGAATCTCAGCTGTGACTTCTTGAGGAATGGGAAGCACCGTACCCACGCGGCCAAGCTGCGCCTGGGATTTGTTAGTGATGAGATCCGAACCTGGAAGATGGTCCTTCATTTTACTTGGCTCCATTTAAGTGAGGTTTAGGGTTTAGGGCTTGGGGTTTAGGGTTTAGGGTTTAGGGTTTAAACGTGTTCCAAGTGGAATGATAAAGGTTTACATCGGTGCGTCGGACGAGAGGGAACCTTGCCTTGGCTATGCCTGAAGTATCCTGCAGGACGTCAAACACTTATTCTTTGTTTGTGGGTTAGGGTTCATAAGGGTTTAGGGTTGAGGGTTCAGGGTTCAGGGTTCAGGGTTCAGGGTTTAGGGTTTAGGGTATAGGAACCCTTGTGCACCTAACTAGATCAGGAAGTGGACACCCTTTTTGCTGTCCTACCAGTCGGTTTCTGGGTTTAAGACTTGCCCGCGCTCCACCCCCCCTCACCATGCTTGCAGTGTGTTAAAAACACATACATATCCACCTACCTGCCTACATACATACACACGTGAAAACAAACCTGTACCGAAACCCTGAACCCTGGACCCACTTTACCCTAAGAAACCGGCATGAGCACAAAACAGGGGGACAAAGGACTCTTATGGTGAGATGGCTTGTTCTTCGCGCGGCGGACGGGTAAGAGGGTAAGAGAATAGTTGCTCGGCTCATTGGGTTCCTTGTGGATCGGAGAGGGGGTGCAGAGGAGGGCCCTCAGAGCTCAGAAGTAGCAAGCAACGAAGTAGCGAAGGATTAACACCGGAGCAAGCCAACACACAGCTCAAAGCACCCAGGCATGCCCCAAATACCCACAAGCCTTACAACTTACCCGAGCTGTCACAAAGCCGGCCCCCCCCCCCCCCTCCCCCAAGGCTGCACACCAGAAACCCAATGATCTTTCCCACTTTCAAGGTGTTCATTGGTTTTCTGGGCGGGGGGCGGGGGGCAAGGGAGGGCCATCCCTACACTAAATTAAAGCGCTTAATTTCCAAGTCCCCTCCTTAGCCCTGAAACCCCTAAATCCCCCAACCCTAAACCCCAAACCCTAGACTCAATTTCTCAAAGCCACGTAGCCGGAGCCCAGCGAACTTCCAGTCTGAGACCAGGGCGTTGGCAATCGCGCTGGCCGCCGACGCGCAGTCCTTGCGGGCGCGGAAGGGTTTAGGGTCTTAGGGTCTTAGGGTCTTAGGGTTTTAGCGTCTTAGGGTCTTAGGGTCTTAGGGTCTTGGGGTCTTAGGGTCTTAGGGTCTTAGGGTCTTAGGGCCTTAGGGCCTTAGGGCCTTAGGGCCTTAGGGCCTTAGTGGTCTTAGGGTCTTAGGGTCTTAGGGTCTTAGGGTCTTAGGGTCTTAGGGTCTTAGGGTCTTTGGGTCTTTGGGTCTTTGGGTCTCAGGGTCTTAGGGTCTTAGGGTCTTTGGGTCTTTGGGTCTAGGGTGTTGAGGGGTTTTGAGGTCTGGGGTTTGGGGCTCCGGGTTTGGAGCTTTCTTTCGAAATCTGAGGTGTCTGGGGCTTTCAAGTTTCAGGATTTCCCCTGAACGCAAAGAGTTTAGGAATTAGGGGTGTTGGTGTTTGGGGTTCAGGGACTGGGCTCTAAATTAGGGATCCTTCAAGGGTCCGATAGTACGGCGCCCGAGAGGCCAGGACGGGCTTCAGTTTCAGGGTGCTTTTGGCACAAGACCTCTGGCAGCGGAAGGGTGAGAGGTTTAGGGCTGGTGCCTCCAGATGAACCCTAAACCCTAAGCCCTAAACCCTAAAAACCCTAAAAACCCTAAAACCCTAAACCCTAAACTCTAAAACTCGCACACTTCCGGCTGCTGCACCCCCGCCCTCCTAAAGCCCCCCCCCCCCCACTGCCAAAAAAGAACAAAACTCAGGCCTTCAGAAGTGGGGAGCATTTAGGGTTATGTGTTGCGCCTCTGGCTCCCAAATTCAGCCTTAACTGTAGGTTAAGAAGTAAATCAAAGTGCTTGACAAAGGTGTGTTTGTAAATACATAAGTGAGTAGATTAATGAAGAAGAAATAAGTTATATACATGTATATGTAAATATATTTATATATAAGTATATACATACATACATGCATACATGCATACGTACATATACATACATATACATATACATATACATATACATATACATATACATATACATCTACATATACATATACATATACATATACATATACATATACATATACACATACATATACATATACATATACATATACATATATACATACATACATACATACATACATACATACATACATACATACATACATACATACATACAAATATTGATATAACGAGAACTATTGTGAAGTCGACCAGCACTGGACTTGCACTAAGCCAATGCAATCACAGCCCGGTCACGCTGTTTTACGACTTCGCGAGTTCAAGCACTTGTGCAGCTACGCCTGAGTGCGTCCGGTCGGACCGCACAGCAACCTAAGAGCTACTGTACGAAACTACCGTGCTCAAAGGCACAAGCTCGGTACTTGAGCCAAAATATTGGCATTGTTACGAATTGCAAAACTACACATGCAAGGAAAACAACAAGCTGCACTAGCACTAAGCAAGCACTCCATGCATGCTTTGACCTGCTCACATTCGCCCCTCAGCCGAGGCTTCCGGCTCACCAAGAGCTCATAGTGCGTCAAGCACTTCAGCAACGCGGCAAATGGGGTAGGGCGAGGGTGTCGCGTGCGACTCTGGTAGAGCCCGCACATCATGAGCATTGGCATGCGGCTTGGGCGGCAGCCCGCACTACCAAACGGACGCACGACGACAGCAGCCCTCAACGACCCTAAACCACCCCAAGTCGCGAGCGCTCACCTTTATGCAGGCAGGCGAGGCTCCAGAGTACTGGGCAGGTCTTTATGCTGCTAGTGCAAAGCTATGGTACAAATGGTACACTGTACAACTACCGGCCCTAAGCTACGGCTACGGCTACTCACCTATCCAGAACTACCCTACGGGCTACCGGACTCAGCGAGAGCCGCGCACATTGCTTGTGCCGCAGGCAGTGCAGCTCGCACGCGCTTCGGCGAGCGCACTGCCGCGACCAGGACACGGTCCGCAGCAGCCGCAACGGGCTGGGAAGAAAAGTGCGGGTAGGCAAAATGGGCAGGGAAAACCCCTGCCGCGGCTCTTCGCCCGCAAGCAAAACACAACCAAAAGAGGCTCGACAGCGTGCCGCGCTGTGATGCCTGAGAAATCGCGTGGAAACCCCTTCCACGCCGCGCCGACTGGCCGCAGCCTACTCGATACCCTGTGGAGCAGTGTTGGGGGCACGAGCGGTGTTGCCAGCAACGTTGGAGCTACTGGCTCGCTCCAACTGAGGGCGCTTTGCGGCCGCCTCATCGAGGGAGAATGCCTCGGCCGACACCCTCTGGAAATCCTCGATGTAGGACTGCACGACTGAGTGCGTCTTGGGGACCTCAAGCCTAAGCCCTGCCTCCGCATTGGCCTTGCTGCTTGTGGTAAAA
Source organism: Symbiodinium natans (assembly GCA_905221605.1). NCBI lineage: Eukaryota > Dinophyceae > Suessiales > Symbiodiniaceae > Symbiodinium > Symbiodinium natans. The sequence goes on along the minus strand of CAJNDS010002138.1, from coordinate 213,075 downwards.
TTGAGGCTCCCAATCAGCACCACCGCGCCATCCGGCCGCAGTAGGCAAAGGGCTTTGGCATGGTGCAGCCCTTGAATCCCGGTGCCTACCTTAGCCCCGCGGCCGTCGCGAGCATAGGCGTCGCGCACGGATGTGCCACAACCCACCTTCACCTCGGCACCTGCGGCCGCCAAGCGTTTCAACGCTTGCCACTGAAGCTTGGTGCGGTGGCATTGTCCCATGTCGGCGACAATCCGAACGCTTGCGCCCTTGCCAAGCGACGCTTCGATTGCCTCGATGCAGGATGGGCAATCCAAGCTGTACGCCCGGATGTAGATCACATCCTCTGCTGCTCCAGACCCAAGCAGCGTTTGGGCGGCCTGAACGTATGGCCCGCCCGCAAGGAATTCCGCTTCTTTGACTGGAGAACTCCTAGCGGGGGCTGGGCCCTTGTTCCTCCGGCCTGGCGTGCGCGCCACAATGGCGGTGGCGGCACGTTGCACGGAGCCGGACTGTGCGTGGGCCGCGCTCGCTCCATCTGCTGGGGCCGCGGCCAGGTCACGACCCGCGAGCCCCTGAAAGCAGGAAAGCCCGCGGCTCTTGGCCGCCAGTTGGGAGAAACATCCTTCACTGTTTCCCAAACACAACCTTACCCTTAGCCAGGGTTTCGGAGGCGGTACTCCGAATGGAGTCTGTGAGCGCAGGACCCGCGCCTCGCTGGGCCGCGTGCAAAAACCCTAAGGAACGAGCGGTGTCCATTGCGGCATCGCAATGCCCGCAGCGTCCTTCTGCCAGGTAAGCACGACAGCCACAGGCAGCTGTCTCCTCCTTGAGGTGCACCCAAACCTTATGGGTCACCTCTTTCTTGGAGCTCGCGACCTCAAACGTCGCTTCGGAGCCAAGGAGCTGAGACAGCCGCGCCTCAGGGGCCGCGGTGTTGCCATGTCGCATATGCGCAATGCGATTGGCAACGGCACGACTCACGTACCACAGAACAGCGCCGCACAAAATCACTACTACCAGAGTGATGGCTGTTCCGGCGACCCACACGGTCCGCCTGGCCCCATGGCCGATTTCCTCGACAACGTCGGCCGAAACCGTTGCAACCGCGTGCATGGAGTCCTCGACAACATGCACAACCCCGCGGTGCAACTGCAAGGCAATCGGCGCCGACGCTGCAGCCGCCAGGCCCCACCAGCCGTTGATGTTCCCGTTGAGGGCGTGCATCAACCGATTGAGGAGCCCGCGACCCAGGAAAAAGGGGGTCCGCGGCGGAAGCGGAACACTTGGCGGCGGCCGGGCCGACCCGCACGGGAAAGCTGGGACCCAGCTTGTGCTTGGGCGGGGTTGGAGCGCGGCAACAATGCCCGCGGCGAAAGCGCCCCAGGCGTACTTGCCCCTCCCCTTGGGCTTGCCCTTGGCATCGGACTTGCCTCTGCCTTTCGGCTTGCCCTGGCCCTTGCCACGGGCGTCTGCCCAAGCACTCCACGGGTCGCGGCCCTTCCCGTACGTCGCCTCTTCGCGACGCCTCTTGCCGCCCCTCTTCTTGTGTTTACTTCTAAGAAGAGGCTGGATGGTTTCCTGGTCCATCGCGCGGTTGGCCAGAAGGATCTCGTACTCCAGCTCATCCTGGCTGCTTTCGGAGCCCGCCGCGGATCGGGGATCCCGCGGGAAACGACCTCTGCCAAGCGGAGAGGCGTGCTGCACCGAAAGCACAGCTGCCTGAATGAAAGGTTCCATTCATAGCAGTTAGGGCACTGCCACCCTGCTATGCGGAGCGCCTCGCTGATGTGATCATCGCGCTCCGCCTTCTCCGCCTGGCGCCGCTCCCGCTTCTTGGCGCGCTCGGCCGCCTGCGCCTCCTCGGCCGCCTGGAGGGCTTCAGCGAGTTCCTCGTCACTGAGGAGCCTCGCGGCATCTGCCCGCGCTTGCTGTTCTTCCTCCTCGTCCTTGACGACCTCAGCCTCCTCCTCCTGTTCCTCCTTGACCAGGGGCTCTTCCTCCTCCCGGCCAACTTTGAGGTGGGACTCAGTGCGAACCTCGGCGCGCATCAAAATGACGTCAAGGCTATCCGCGGCTGGGTCGCCCGCGAAGAAGGAGTCGATCTCCTTGGCATGGAGATCGTCAAGAGGCGTCACCAGGTCCGGCGAGTAATCTCGCTTGGAGCGACGCTCGGCCAGGCGTCGCTGGACGTCGCCCTTCGGCGGCTCGAGGGCCCGCCCGCGCGGAGCGGCCTCCCGCGGAGGTCTCGGCTCGGCCTCCTCTTTGGGCTCGCTCTTGGGCGTGGACCCTCTGGAGGGGGGTCCAGCTCGGGGTCATCGCGAAGCCACCCCGGCGGATGGCTACCACCATAAATGTGGTGCGATCCATCCTCAAGCTGGATTCGGTCCCCTCGCTTCAGGAGCGGGACCCTCGAGTGATCGTACCCGTTGGCTTTGTGGTACCTAATCACTCGGAGCATGGGCACCTCCCCATACTCACCGTCCTTTCCTCGGCGGAACAGCCGTCCCCGCCAGTCCTGACGTAAAGGGTCAAGAGGTGCGGAGGGGCTGATCCCCAGGTTGGGCGGAAGAGAGGCGCCATGGCAGGCCGCCTGATGCAAGTGGTACTGCACCAGCGACTCAAAGGCCAGCCCGCATCCAGGAGCCGAGCATCCATAGTGGCCGTCAGCATTGGGGCGAGGCTCCTCTGGGGCCGGGGCGGACTGGGCGGTCCCGCCTCCTGCAGGCCTGGCGGAACTGCTCGACCCCGCAACCCCGGGGGTGTCCTGACCATCGTCAGACACCTCTTCCCCGTCGGCGCCTTCCCCGGCCGCCCGACTCTCTCCCTCTCGGCGCAGTGTTTTGAGGGACTCCTCACGCTTGGTGATCTTCTCCAGCTTCACCATCGCAGTTCCCGCAACCTCCAGTATCTTCGACTGGAGCTTCTGCGCTCTCAGAAGAGCTTCGGACCGCGCGAGGTACTCCTTCGCGCTGCTGACCACCGACTGGCCGAGCACGAGGACTCCTTCCTCTGTGCCCTCGGCCTGGGCCCCACTAGCGGGCTCCCCGTCCTCCTTCACCTTGACCGCGGCTGGAGGCGCCCGCGTGTCGGGAAGATCCGAGCTGGAACTTTCTTCCTCGACACCTTCAGCTTCTCGGGCTGCCTCTTCCTCGAGCGAGTCTTCGGCCTCGAGGACGTTGGGGGCAGGGATGTTGCGCCTAGGGTACACCTTGGGCTTCGAAGTCCTAGGAGTCCCTGAGGGACGCCCTTTTGCCTTAGGCGCGGCCTTCGGAGGGGTAACAGGTTGGGCGGCCCCCGCGGCCATGACACGGCCCGCAGGGGCCAGCACAACCGTCGAGGAGCTCGCCGCGCCACTGCTGGCCGCAGCAGCTTGGGACGCTTGGACCGTGCCCAGTTTCGGTCCTCGCCCCAATGACGGGTATGGGCCCGCACTGGCGTCGCCTAAACTCTTTAGGTCGACACGCTGGACCAACCGATCCACTTCCAACTCAGCTATCAAGACTGAGTAGACAGGCGAGCCCTTGGGGAGTGCCCAGATGCGGGAAATGCCGGTGGCTCTAATCTGGCCAGTGAGGGCCACCCCATCCGCTCCAGCATAGATGGGCACCCCGGCGTCCCGCAGGACCGCCAGTCGGACCTCGACTATGCAAGTCGATCCGCGGCGGAACCCGCGCCTTCCGTCCTCCCACTGCGTGGGGCAGTGTCCTAGGACGTAGTGCACCCCGAGGCGGCCTCCCGGCCCGCCGCCGGGGATCAAGCCGTTCTGCATCAGGCTTGGCACGACATGCAAGTCCGTGCCGTGCCACATGGCCGGGCCAGACTGATGTATGAGGTCGTCGATGGCCGTCTCACTTAGGCCCTCCATCATGAACCCCATCGGATGGCCGCAATCGGCAGAGTGGCCTTGGAAGGCACGAAGGAAACCAGCGTGCGAGGTGTCCAACCTCGGTTTCCGCTGGTTGGCGTCGTGCGCGACCGCCTGGTTGTACTGGTTGATGGTGATGCCGAGTTGTTCGATCAACTCATCAACCGGGTAGAGGCCGCCCGGACCGAACCGGCCTCTGCAGCCACCTTCGCCGTGCCGCATGCATCGGACTAGCAGGCGCTGCACGTCGTCGATCGAGGGCGTTCCCTTTCGGCCCTTAGGGCCTGGGCTCTTGCTCTTGCCCCTGCCCTTCGATCCTCCTCCACCCATCGCGGCACTGAGGCCCGCGGCTTTGCTGGACCTCCGATGGGCGAGGGAAACCTGACGCGCCCTTGAGCGGCCAGGACACGGCCCGCTGCAAGGGGCCGGTGTGCAGTAGTGGTAGGCAGCCGCTCCCGCGCGGCCAGGGCACGGCCCGCAGCGGGGCCTTGTGGTTGACCACGAAGGTCCGGGCGACCGATTGGTCGCTCCCGCGCGGTCTGGTCGCGACCCGCAGCGGGGCGCAGTGCACAGGCACGAACGCGGGGAGGCACTACCTACCCTAGGCTCTACAACACACTTGAACCGCTGCGGCGGGGGTTTGGGGAGTTTCCTTAAGGTCTGGGCTTCAAGGCTTCTACGGCTTCTGCTTTGACCTTGGACCGAACCTCTAGGCCTGCTTGCAAGACACTGGCTACGGGACAAACGAACGAAGCTGCACGCGACGAACGACGAAAAATCCTTCTGCCCGCAGACCGGCGACCTGGGAAACGGCCCGCCCCAAAAACACCCGCCCTGAACACAGAAACACCCGAACAGCCCCAACATCCTGAGCATCAGAACGCGCGTGGGGTGATTCTGGTCTGAGCGCGCCGCGTCATGGTTCGCGCGCTTGGTGTTGTGCGCACCGCGAACGCCTAAGGCTTCAAGAGCAGACGACGCGCTCTGCGGAGCCGCGACTGCCCCCTTGGCGCACGCTTCGCGCACCGCCCCCTCGGCTTGGGCATCAGTGAAAAACTGCCCATCAATGACCCTACCCGTCCTAACAGTAAGATCATCCACGTAGGCTATCCACTCCTTAGTATACTTAAGGCGCCTACCTCTGCCGGGGGCATAGGCCCTGTCAACCACAAAGTTGAAATCATCTGGGCCGTTAATCGGGCCAAAGGTGAGGCCGACAGGGAGATATTTCCCTGATCTTGCCACAATGGCCAACACCTCGCGAGCACGCTTGGTGTTCCTAATCTGATTAAACCCACTAACCGCATCCACGAAGGTATACCAAACCGAACCTACCGCGGCGGCGAGCACATCGCTGCCCCGCCGACAATAGTACGTGGAGCGCTTAATTCGGGCATTCACACGGCGGTAGTCAACCACCAAGCGTCGCTTCCTATGCCGCTTGTAGCTGGGCATTTCCTTGGTCGGAAACGGCGCAGATCCCCAAGCCGAGCTGCCGCGGATCAACTGACCCCGCTTGCATTCTTCTTCAAGCTTGTCGTCGACCCATTGCGCGGACTCGCCCCTCAGACTGTGAGGCTGGGACGAGACCGGCGGCCCGGTGGGGATGCAGTCATGGGCGAACTTCCTGACCGTGGTCCTGGTGGTGTCCTCCACCCAGAACCCAGCGGCCTTTCGCCGTATGACCTCCCTGACGGCTGCGATATCAGCATCGGTCAGCCCGGGTCTGGTTGGTCCAGGCTCGATCTTCAAACCCGACCATACGAGGTCTCTATAGGCCTCGGTGCGCCTAGGATCCTCCGCGACCTTCTCGCCCGCAAGAGCATAGACCTCAAGGTCCGCCCGGACGGAATCCCAGTCCTTGGCGTCCGCCTTGGTCCGCCAAAACGCTTCCTTCTCCGCGGCATACTTATCCACCTCCTTATCCAGCTCGGCACGCTCTGCTGGCGTGAGGTCCTCGCCCGAGCGCACGTCCGGGAGGGGAACGACTGGAGAGGGCTGTGGCGCAGCCGCGGCGCTTTCTGCACCCGCAGTGGCTGGAAAGCTTTCAACTGCAGCGGTGCACAGCTCTTCTGCGCCCCTCAGACCAAGGTCCCGGAGCGAGGCGCAGAAAGCCGCCCCTATGAGGTTGTAGTCGGCTTGCGCGCGCTCAACGTGCTTGTGCTGCACTGCGCCTAACGCATCCGGCCTACTACACCTCAAACCTACCGATTCTAAGCTGAAATCGGCGAGCCACAGGGCCCCGCTCTCAACGAGGTTGCCGCGGCCACTGGCCCGCGCGAACTGGCAAATGTCAGCCCGCACGAAAGCCCAAGGCCAGCGTGGCTCTGCGAGCGTCCCAAACAAGGCGCCCCACTCTTCTAGCCGCCAGGGTTCCCACTCGCCCTTTTGCGCCTGCAAACGCAGCGCGACGTGGGCGCCCGCGCGCGTGCGTTCCTGCGCACACCGGACGACTAGTTGGAGGAAAGCTCGGGGCACATTCTTGCCCTCGAGCCCAATCACGAGCACCTTCGGCTCTGCGCGCAGAACAGCGCCGCTAATGGCCTCTAAGTGCTCTTCTGCGGCCAGGTTCCAGGTGATCCCGTAGGCCTGCTTGCCTTGCACAAAAGCGGGAACAACCCTGTACCCGTGCCTCCTGGCCGCGTCGGAAACGACCGCGTCACCCCAAGCAACCTCTACGACGTCGGCAACCCCTCCAAGGAAATACTGCCGGAACCAACTCTCGACAGCACCCGACTCTGGGGAAGCCCTAGGCTGCAACACGCGGGGTTCCGCGACCAAGAGGTCCGCGAGGGCCTCTTGGATCGAGAGCACACTCGAGCCGGCGCGAGACGCTCGCTCGAGCGTCCTGTCCTGCAACGAATACGCTCCCTTGTCCAACTTTCTGGCCGAGGCTGCAGCAAGCACGCCGTCGCGGTTTAGGTCGATCTTGGAAATGATTTCCTTAACAGAAACCGCTTCGTGGGCCGGACGGGTCCCTTCTGAAAGCGTGAGCGCTCCGTCCTCGGCGATATATGCAAGCCGCCATTTGACGCGAACCCCGCTGGCGTCGGGGAGATAGCGGTGCACGCCGACCTGCGCACGGGCCGCATCTACCTGCGTGACCCGTCCTAACCTGCACACCTTAGGGCCTCCACCTACGCCCCGATAGGCAATGCGGTCGCCAAGGCGGAGGACGAAGTCCCTCCCGCGCCTGGTCAGCGTGAACTCCACCTGCTTGGCGTCGCCTTGAACCTGTTGCCCTAAGCTGGGGCGAGACGAGCCGTCCCCGCCGGTTTCATCGTCTTCAAAGACGACCGGCTCGCGGGATTCCGCGCCATCTGCATCCGCAGGAACAAGAATGCAGTCTTCTGCGTGCGCCTCCATCGGGCCGCGCCGGGCGGAAGAAGTACCCCCCGACTCCATCGACACGGGCTCCAAGGTGAGCCTGTGGCCCTTGACTTCCAACACGCGCCAGGGGCCGGTCAGACCCGGTTTCCAAGGCACACGCCCCGCCCCCTCTGAACGGGCCCTCGGAGCGTTCCAGACCACTCGGTCGCCTGGCTTAAGGTCCACAGTGCGCCTATGGCGATTTGCAAGTTTCGCCCGCGCTTCTGAAGACCGCGTCCAGTGCTCTCGGACCGCAGCAGCTAGTTCCGAGAACTGCTTAAACTGGCTCCGAGCCCAATCAGAGATGGGTTCAAACTGCAAGGCGTCTCGCAGGACGTCCTTTTCAAGTGGTAGAGCGAGCGACCAGCTCCGCTCTAGGTCCCTCGGGGTATACCCGTGGGGTCCCGGAGTGTTATCTATGACGTACTCCGCCACCACGAGCCAATCCGACCAAGCTTCGGAAAGGGAGGCGCCGACTTGCCTGACGACCGCCCCCAGCACCTTTTGAACTTCTTGGTGGACTCGCTCGTTTGCGCCCAACTCACAAGGCCTCAAGGGCGCGCTGAACCGCCACTCGGTCCCAAGCATAGCGCTGAGTTCTGCCATGAGCGCATTCTTGAACTCTGGCCCTCTATCCGACCTGATGAGGCTCGGGATCGTCCTGCTGCGAAGCACACAGCGTACGAACGCCCTCCTGACTTCAGCATGAGTCAGAGACCTCATCGGCTCGAGGAGGACAGCATGACTGAGGCAATCGAAGTACGTAAGCGAGTACCTATGCCCTTCCCTGTCCTCTCGGTTTGGACCTTCACAGTCCACGCTGACTTCCTGCCAGCATGTCTCGGCGCCACATTTGACCGCACGAGCCTCGACCTTAGTCGGTCGAGAGCGGCCCTTAATGCAAGCGAGACATTTGGCGACCCAGGTCCGCACATCTTTCTCTAAGTCGGGCCACCAGACCGCCCTCTCTAGCAGCTTGATGGTAACCTCAGCGGACCTATGGGCCCCAAGGACTCCGCAGTGGACTGAATTGTAGCAAGCGCGGCGCCAGGTCACTCCATTCGCGCCCGCAGCCCCATTGGGAACCACTGGGACAACGACGGTTTGACCCGTCCTGAGGGTCACCTCGCGCTCGAGCAACCCGTCTCCGGAGATCACCATCGGCGGCTCTGGCTTGCGAATCGAGCCCGCCAATGAGGGATCGCGCCGCTGACCCTCGTACCACGCCGTACGAAGGGATCCCGTGACTCGGAACTCCGAAATGTTCGCCGCGTCCCTTGCCTCGACCGCAAGCTGCTCACGACGATTTTCGTCCTCCTCCGCGATCAGGCTCAAAGACGGAACACCGCCCTTAAACTCGACCTTGACCTTGGTTGAGGAATGGTCCCAAATGCACAGGATGGGGCTATGGCTGACGAGCTCTAGAACCACTGCAGGGCCCTTGTGCTCCTCACCCAAAACGCCAAAACTCTACCCTTCAGCTTGCACTCATTGGCATTCTTTCCGCGACTGATAGCGCCCGCGGTCCAATGCCCTTCTACGCCCTCATTGGACGAAGAGAATTGAGCAAGGACCCTTGACGCCTGCCGGGTAGAACTGCGGGGATCCGAAACTTCTCCGGTTGCCCGCCAGCCAATGACCTGAGTAACCCTACCCACAAGGGCTATCAGCTTGCTGAAGGCGGGGTCTAAGGCAACCTCCTTGCCCTTAGACCTCCAGAGCACTTCACACTGCTCATTCACGACATGTCTGTGGCCGTGCCAGTTCACCACTGACGACCAATGCACGACGATGTCGCCCTGAACCGCATTCAGGGGCGAGCAGTTGTGCCCCGCCACCACAGCACCATCTTCTCGAACCACCCATGTGGTCCAGTAAGGCTTCACATCGCCCCACTTGGAAAGATCCTTGTGCTGGGAGCCGAGGCTGAGCTTCATGGAATGGCTCTTCTTCCAGATCTTCCCACTCAGCATGCCATATGCTGTGGGAACTGGAGCATCTTTGGGCGTAGTCCTGAACCCTACCGCCCATTGCTGGATGGTTGAGGACCTAACCCTAACTAATCCTCCTGTCCTATCCAAAGTTGCAAGGACGGAGTTGACCTCTAGGCCCACCTCATGGGCCTCAAGGTCGCCCTCAAGCGGAGGTTCGGGCTCCTCCCGCTCGGCTATCTCTACCGAGGTATCGACTGCCTCTTTCTCGATGCAGGCGGGGCAGCGAGAAAACAGGTAGGTCCGCTTGCCGCAGATGCACAGACCCTCATGGTCCCAGAGGGGTCGTGACGGTTCGTCCAGCATTCCTCTAATGCTGGCATCATCGATGGAACGAACCGCGTCCAACCTCAAGGAGTGCAGGACTTCCGCCCCCAATGCCTGCTTCCCTACGATCCCAAATCCTCGCAGGGGAGGCTCCGGAAAATCCTTCTTGAGTTCCGGACAAGCCTCGGCCACTTCCAAGTGGCCTTGCTGCGTGCGCCAAAGGCGTGGCCGCACCGCCCAGATAGCCTTGATGCCTGCCCAAGCCTCTCCTACAGCCCTGGCTTCCTTGCGCTGCAGGTTCCTTGCTTGGAGCGTGAGCTCAACAACCAAAGGCCACCTAAGGACGGCTGTGACAAGCCCGCCTTGCCCAGTCCTACGAGGAACTGCGGACGAAACCCCGAAGCTTCCCTAAGAACCTTGGCACACGAAGTAAGCAAGTCGACCCTGATCCGCTTGATCTTCTTGGTCCCTGCGAGCCTGCCGGCCCCGCAATCGAAATGCGAGGCAAGCCCGTCGGTATCCTCAAACGGACCCCAACAACCCCTGACAGCCACAGAAACTCCAGGGAGGCTCGCTTGGAAGACGCGCCTGATCTCAGTCAGCTCTGCGTCCTGCTCTTTCCAACGCGCGTAGTCAAAGACAACCATGACGCGCACCGGAAGGGCTGCGACGACGCACATCGGCACAGCCGCGGCCTGGACACGGCCCGCAGGCTCTGGGACGGCGTCGTTGCCGACCGCCCAGGGCACGGGTCCGTCACCCTCAGTACCCTCTCCGAGGTACTGGTCCAGGTCGAAACCTCGGAGTTGGCCCGAAAGGCCCTCGAGATCTTTCGTCCTCGCCGCAAGGAGCGCATCCCGATCCTTGGGATTGCGGCTAAAACTGTCACCCAGCGTCGCTGAGCGACCGCTAAGGCTCCTTATTTCGGACCCATCCATAAGGATTTCCGCAACCCACCGGACGAGTTTCGGATCCATTCCGATGTCCGACGTTTGCGCTCGGGTAAGGTTGGCATGATCTGTCCAACACAGAGTCCGAATAGAGCCAAACATGCGGCGTGTCGCCCGCTTTACCTCGAGCTGGGCAAACGCCTCCTGTATCAAGGGCGGCCAGTTCTGCTGCGCGGGGGTCAAGCTCTTCGAGTGCGTCATAAGCACTTTGAGCTGGCTCAAGTCACGCGTCATCTGCACGACGCTGCCCCCTACCGCGATGCCCGACGCATCCGCGATCTGCTCAAGGGGACACGACCCATCCGCAGCAGAGGCCTCATCGAAGGTAGCCAAATTGATGCGGTTCTGCATCATGCGCTTAATCGCTTTAAAGGCTTTGCAACCCTCGGTGGCGGCTGAGCCCAGCCCGCCTTCAGGAAAGACGGCGCCTGGCTTCTGCCACTGCCCTAAAATCTTGGCTGCGTGCCCATACTCAACAGGCAGGTAGCCGCGCAACCAGTTTGCGCAACCCAAAAATTGCTGAATGTGAAGCTTCTCCCAGAGCGGGGGAAAGTCAATCACCGCCTGACAACGCTCTTCGTCAGGCGAACTCCCGTCCCGCCCAATGTTGTGTCCCAGGAGCTTGCCTTTGGAGACACAAACTTCGGCCTTGCTGATTCCAAAGGAGAACCCAAACAAGATTGACTTGTCTAGGAAACCCTCTAAGGAAACGAGGTGGTCGAGGAGGTGCGGGCACGCCTTAGGGTGCCGGGCGCGCATATCTGCCGCGAGCTTCTCATAATAGTAGTCCGTTGGAGGCTCTTCGATCATCTTGTCGATATCCCAGCTCTCCACGATATGATAGCTCGGGCAGCGCGCCGTGTCGACCGCGTCTGCTGGGCGCACAGCGTCGCTTGCGCCTCTTCCAGCCGTGGCCGATCCCTCACGCCAGCCAGCCCAGCGTGGCCCCTTGCGCGTCCTAAAGACCGCGAGGCGTTCAGTGACGGGAACCTCATCGCTGCACGCAACGCTTTCCGCCACACGCAAATCCCTCGTGTCCCAAAGACGCCACGCCTCACCTGAGCGCTGAAGCAAGCACGTTTCGTAAGGCGCCTTCTCGACCGCCAGGGTCCCAAAGTCCTTCTGCGCAGGGCGCCTACCCCACACAGACGCGTAACCACCCGGCGCCTCCCACCAGCTGTCGGCGCTTGGAAGGTGGTTCAAGCAAGTAAGCACTCCAGGCTCCTCAACAGGGCGCCCAACCGGGCCGCTCCCGCCCCACACCGAAGCGAGAACAGTCACCGCAGCAAGGACCGACAGCACACCGATCCTGGCGCCGGTACGCAGCCGCCCAAAGGACCGCGCACACGAGGAACAACCTTGGAAGCTTCTTGCCGCGGCCCTGGACGCGGACCCGCAAGCAAAGCACGGGTCGTGGTCAACCGAGGCAACGGCGACCCCACAATCCGCACATGCCTGCGGAGACGGCTCCGACTCGAACACCGTCTCAACCGCGCCACAACCACAGGCCGCAGTGCTAACGAGGCCGGAACGCACTTCCGCAACAACCTCGCCCGGCTGGAGAGAGTGATCGCACTCTTGGGCTGCAAGCAACACAAACCCTTTACCCTCTCCTGTGGGCCAAAGGCCTGGCACAGCCTCAACCCCGCACTCAACCGGAAGCACTACCTCGGACAGGGATCCCTCTGCGGAGACTCCTGACTCCCGCACGACTGGCACCAGCACCCCGTCGCCTGGCGAGAGCTCGAGCGGCTCTTCCCCGTCGTAGCGGAGAAGCTCCCGACTTCCGCCCCCAGGCTCGGTGCATGACGCGTCGTCCAGGCTCGACAACCGCGCTTCAAAGGCGTAGGCCCTGTCCTTCCGGGTCTTGCTGTGATCCTCACACCTGGGCATCCTGATTCCCAGCGTGTCGAGGACGTGAAAGTCGGGACCCGGCCTGAAACCCAGGCCCATCCTTCCGGCGCAGTCCAACGCTCTGCCGCCGAGGATCAGTCCGTGCCAATCGGACGTCCCCCTGGCTGCGATTTTGCATCGCACGAAAATTTCAGTGTTGGGGCGACAGTCGTCCGCCGTCCTGCCTTCCAGCAGCGTGACGCGCAAGACTGCTGCCCCCTTCAGAGGAACGGGGGCTCCCGAAGCAATGCCATGCACATATTCGGGGTGGACCCACTTTTCGAGTCTCACGACCGGGAAGCCGGGATCTTCGGTGCCGATCCCCAGCTCTGCTGCCCGGTTCATCATGCCCACCACGAGTTCCTCTGTCACGTGGTTTGCGCCGGCGCATCCGTCGAGCATGCACTCGACCTTACGGTCGAGCACCTGGACTACCGTTCTGTACTGGTAGCCTCCTGGCTCGTTGTCTGCCAGGCTCCACCAGTCCTTCGGCAGATCGTCCAGGGTGGCGAACTTGTCCCGCCCGCCCTTGCTCAACGGAAGCGCGTGCTGCTGCACCGCGGCGCGTCCTGCGGCTCCTGAGACGCCCGCCTGGACGCCTGAGCTGCCTATCTGGACACTGAACGCGGCGAAGGGGTTGACATGGAAGCCCCGGAGGGCGGGGCCCAGTTGGCAGGCAAGGCCGGCGTCCCTCCTGAGGTCGTCAGGTTGTGGACCATGTCGCAGCTGGCTCCTTTCTTGCACGACCCATTCTTGGAGAAAAAGGGGCAAACAGTGCCTGGTGGCTTTGCCGCGCCTTTGGCCGCAGCCTTAGGCTTTGCGCTGGCCTTTGCCTTGCCACCTCCCTTCCCCTTGCCCTTGCCTTTCGCCGTGGCAAAGGTTTGGTCACCCTTCTTGGCCGCGAGAGCTTTTCTGCGAAGCTCCTTGTCGTGGCTGTACGGGCAGGCATCCCCTTTCGGGCAATTCCCGTGGTCGCGAAAGTGGAAGCAGATCTTCTTGTCCGCTCCTTTGCCAGCTCCCTTCGACGCAGCGGCAAACGTCTGATCCGCGCCAGCCTTGGCCGCGGCAGCTGCTCCTTTCGCAGCAGCCTTAGCGGCGGCCTTGAGGCTCTTAATCTCCTTCTGAGCCTCGGCTAGCGCGACCGACGGGTCCGCGCTTGGAGAGCCGGTCGTGGAGTACACAGAGTGGGAAACAGCCCGGTGAGCTGCTTCCCTCTGTTCGTACTCCAAGACGACCTTCTGGCTCTCCTCCCAAGTCTGCGGCCCTCTCAGCCCGCCATCCTTGGGATCGCCGGGCCACAACCGCTTGTCACTCCGTATCTCCTTTTGGAGATACGGAGGCATCTTGCGGAGGTACGAGAGATACAACTCTCGTGGGGTCTTCCCGAGACCCACCGCCTCAAGGTCCGCGATCGAAGCCTCAAACAAAGGCTCGAATTGGTGGCCTGTGAGCTTGCCCTTAGCGAGGGCGGCATGCTCACCATCCACGCGGACTTCTCTTTCCTCCCGCGATTCCCCGAACATCAAGTGCTTGTTCTTGATGCGGTCGTACACCGCCTGTGGGTCGGAGAGAACCTCTCCCGACTTCCACGCTGCGCGGTAGGCGTTCGTGTACGTCTTCATGCGCGAGCCGCGGCAGCGCCCGCGTAGCGCTAGCAGCTTCTCGCGCGCACTCATACCGCGACAGTTGTTGGCGAGCGCGCAGACGTCCTCGAACTCCTCGTAGAACAGGACAACGTCTCGCGCGTCCGACTTGTCGTCGGTCAGCGTCGGCCACGTGAGGTCAGTTTTGACCGTCGTTATGGAGCTTTGCCCGCCCCTCTGCGCCAACGCTTCTTTCAGCGCTTCAGTTTGGGCGGCGAGTGCGGCGGCGAAATCGCCCGCCGGGTTTTGGGACCCGGTCTGCGAACCTCCGCCGTCTGAACCTCGCTTCAGGGCTTCTATCTCCATCTCCAGCGCCGCAAGCTTCGCGCGCAAAGGGGAATCGCCGTCCGTCGCGCCCAGGTCACGGGCCGCGGAAGGACCACCTGCGACCTCGGCAGTGTGCAAACCTTCACGGTCCAAACCTACCCCCAACCCACTTGCAGTCGCAGGCTGTGGGAGCCCTGGGGAACGCGGCCCCACGGCTTCAACTGGCACATCGGACGGGGAGCTCCAAACCTTCTCTTGGCTCGAGCTTTCCTTTCCCCCTAGCGCGAGGATAAGCTCCCCGATGCATTGGATTTCACGCTGAATCTCCTCTGCGTCTTCGGGGTCCTCGCCACCGCGCAAAGCCGCGACCGAGAATCTGGTCCGCAGCCGACGGACCATCTTTGTCGGATGCCAGTCCCCGCCTATCTTGGAGAACTCATCCGCAAGGAGGGTGGCTTTGGTGCTTAAGGCGTCAAGGTCACGGGAGCTCACCGTGACTCCATGCGCTTTCAGCGCGAGGACAATCCGCGAAACGCGCGTCAAGTAGTCCGCGACCGGTTCTTGGTCTGGACGGAAAATCGCGCGCAGCTCCGCCTGCAAGCCCTCTGCGGTGCCTGGCACCGAACCTGCTGTCGACGGCGGACCGGACGGTCCCGCCGGGCGGGACCCTGGTGCCGTAGCAGGGACATAGGCAGCACCGGTAGGGACCATGGCCAGCTCCCTAGCCGCGGCGCTGACGTCCGCCCGCGGCGGACTGTCGCCTCCAGCGCCCGAGGCCTCAGGGACTAGCTCGGAGTCCTCTTCTTCTTCCTCCTCATCCTCGTCCTCGTCTTCTGCGTCATGGAGGAACTTCATGACTTTCCGCCAGAGAGCCGCCTCTTGCTCTGGCGTAGTACTGATCCCATCCCGCTTGGACAACGGACGGCTGCCAGTCTCCCTACGCCACTTAAGCCATAGGGAACGTCTCCACCCTCGATCGCTTCGAGGAGGGTGACGCCCTCGGCCTGACCTGCAACCTCTGCGGACATCGCCGCGCCTTGGTTAGCAGGCCGCAGGCGTGGCACACGAAGCGCCGCGCCTTGGTTAACAGGCCGCAAGCGTGGCACACAGTCCACGCGTCCAGGTCACGGACCGCGACAGACAAGCAAAGCAATGCTTGCCCACTCGGGCCGTAGGCACAAGAGCTGTACGTTTCCCAGAACAGCCCCCAATTGTGAAGTCGACCAGCACTGGACTTGCACTAAGCCAATGCAATCACAGCCCGGTCACGCTGTTTTACGACTTCGCGAGTTCAAGCACTTGTGCAGCTACGCCTGAGTGCGTCCGGTCGGACCGCACAGCAACCTAAGAGCTACTGTACGAAACTACCGTGCTCAAAGGCACAAGCTCGGTACATGAGCCAAAATATTGGCATTGTTACGAATTGCAAAACTACACATGCAAGGAAAACAACAAGCTGCACTAGCACTAAGCAAGCACTCCATGCATGCTTTGACCTGCTCACACTATAAATATAAAGATGAATAAAATAGATTATATATATATATATATATATTCCTATAAATATAAGTATAAAACGAAATATAAAATAAACAAACTATAAATAAGTAATATAGACAAACAAACAAATATATCCACATGTATATATATATATATATGTGTATATGTATATGTATATATATATAAATACATATACACATCTTTACTTGGATGATTATATGGTCTTCTAGGCCGTGCTTCGAAAATCGTGCTTGGTTTTACCTGGCTCTAAACAGTGGCAATGAAAAAAAATCAGAGCAAGACAACTACGGGGGGCTCCAAGTTGTCACTCTGGTCGAACTGGAACCTTGGGGTCCCTCCACCCCAGCCCGAAACCCTGCCTCCTAAGAACTGTACTGACCTGCACCCGAACCCCCATGCCCCGCGCACGCCCATGTAGCAGAGAGACGTCTGCAGGACAGCATCACAAACCATCCGGGATTCCGTGAGCTTCTGGAGGCACGGCGGGAATACAGCAGCACCTATCAATTTAGGGTAGCTTTGAGCTTGAGAAGTAGCCCAGGTCAGGCAGCCAGGCATTGCAGGGCGCAACGCAGCCAGCAGAAGCATGGCTAGATGCTGGACGAGTTCATTGAGGTCTTGTACAGATTGTTCTCGTAGGATGGCGGTTTGTGGTGTGAGGGCAGCGAACTAGCAGAGCCACCGGCCCGATGTGAGAGTTGTGGTTTGCAGCGCTGGGTGTTTGGGCTTGGGATTCTTGGGGTTTGAGGAGGTTTTGGGTACCTGGGGGGCTCTTCAGGGCCCTGGCTCAAGCGCTGGCGTGTTCTGTTCAAGCCTTTGGCGTGCATACTCTATCAGCAGGGGGAGGTTCTAGACAAGTAAGCGAGTTCCAAAAGGATACCTACATTGAACACTGTAGCTTCCTCGTGGCCTTCTGGGACAGTTAGGGTCTTTTGAGGTCAAGATTGCCACCCCTAAGCTCGTAAGCCCCTAAACCCCAAACCCTCAACCCCCCTAAACTTAACCAACAGAACACATCGAGCCGCCACAGTCTCCGCAAGAAGCAGCCCTTGTCAGAACCTTGCTTGCAGGCTTCTGGCATCTACACCGGGGACCGGTTCAGGGTTTGGGGTTTAGGGTTTACGTTCAAGTTTACTTGAATTGAAGGCTCTTGGGTGGCTACAAGTAGGGCTGTATGTATCTCTGCTACGTTTTACCAACAGCGAAACCCTGCCGAACTCCGAACCCTGCCTGGGACTCTTATGTACCTACCGTTGGATGGGCTATGCCTACTACTTCTGGGGTAACGACTACTAAACTGTAGGTAAGCCGAGTCCCTAGTAAACTCGAAGCATGAACCTTTAAGTAGGTTCGGGGCGTGCCTTGAGACTGCCGAGTTCCTTTCTTCATGGTTGAGGGTTTAGGGTTTAGGGTTTAGGGTTTAGGGTTTAGGGTTTAGGGTTTAGGGTTGAGGGTTGAGGGTTGAGGGTTGAGGGTTGAGGGTTGAGGGATTCCAGGACTTAGGGTTCAGGATGGACGGTTTAGGGTTCATGGCTAGCAAGAGGCGTAGCTCGATTTTGTTAGGGTCCCTTTCGGGGTCCTTAGCTTACGGGTGCCGTGCTTATGTATGTATATCTACATATACATTGAGAGAGAGAGATATATATATATATATACATACATACGTATACATATATATATATATATACAGGGGACCCAAAGAAGGAACTCTACTTAAGAGGGCTACGGCCGACGTCATCCTGCGAGGGCTGGGGCGCAGCCTCGCAGAGAGTGGCCTCAGCAGGAACCCCTGAACCCTCGGCCTTGAAACCGAAGCCCTAAAAACCCTAAAAACCCTTAAAACCACAAAACAAATTCCCTAAAAACCCTAAACACCCCAAACTGCACTGGTCAGAAACTCCCCTAGGACACACTAACGCCCCCCGCCGACGCCATAGAACTGCCGCGTCCTCGGTGGCGAAGATTGGAGCTCTTGATCTGGGGTGTCGCGCCTTTTGGGTTTCGGGATTCTTGGGGTTTGGTTCAGGGTTCGGGCTTGGGGGCCACTGCACCCCCTAGCCCCCACCATAAAAAAAGAGCCCCCAAGCCCCCAAGCCCCCAAGCCCCCAAGCCCCCAAATCCGGCATCAGCCCAGTCACAGCCAACACAACCAAGCCATGTCTTGTTATTGGGGTTTAGGATGAAGGGTTTATTTAGGGTTTAGGGTTTAGGGTTTAGGTTTAGGGTTTAGGGTTTAGGGTTTAGGGTTTAGGGTTTAGAGTTTAGGGTTTAGGGTTTAGGGTTTAAGGTTTAGGGCTTAGGGTTTAGCATATCCGCTTGCTTCACCCACAGCATAAGAAAAGCGGGGGGCCAGCATGAAAAAAAGCAAAAATCGCTGTCCACTCAATTCTGGCAGAATGCCCTACTTGGGAGCCCAGTGGTATCCTTTTGCCAATTTCTGGTTCTAGGCTCCTTTACAAACTAACCAACCCCCAAAAAGGTACCCTGATTATACTTTGGTTACTGGGCTACCAAGTCTATAAGTAGAACTCATAAAACCCCTTAAGCCCTAAGCCCGGAGAGCCATTGAAGCAGCTTACCTCGAGCCTAGGAGACACTTGATGCCTAAACCTACACCCTAAACCCTGAACCCCAAACCCTAAGCTCTAAACCCTAAACCCGAAACCCTAAACCCCAAACCCTGCGCACAACCCTAACCTTTTTCCTTCTTCTCAGGATGGGCACTGAGCGAAGGTCCAAGCGGCGACGCCGCGCAGCTCTCAACTCGGCAGAGGCGGAGCTAATGGGTTTAGGGTTTAGGCTTTCGGCTTTAGGCGTTACTTAGGGGTACTTGAAAATAATTTTCAATTTTCGGCTACTATACTTCCTAAGAAACAGCTAAAATTATCATTTTGCTAGGGTTCCAAGTTCAGTATAGTCTAGGCTTGGTTTAGGCCTCAAAGTGTTCGGGTTCAGGATTTATGGGCTTTAGAGGCCGAGTAGGCATTGCGGCATTGCGTGTCGGGACGAGGGGCAGTTGAGCTAAGCTCCAAAGGACCCTAAACGCAAAGATCCTAAAACGCAAGCCGTCGACCCTGTCCCGGTCAACCATGGTCAAGCAACCTTTTTTTTTGAGGGGGGGGGGGGGGGGGGGGGGGGGGGTTGGGTTCAGGGTTGAGGGTTCAAGGGGTACGGCTTAATTAGGGGTTTGTAGTTGAGGGTTTAGGGTTTGACGGCGTAGGGGTGCGGGGGGAGGGGGAGCCTTGCAGAAATTAGGCCAACAATCCTGAATTCTGGCTAAACATAAGGGTTCAGGGTTTAGGCGCTGAAGTGGCCTACCCTAAACCTAAACCCTAAACCCTAAACCTTAAACCTTAAACCTTAAACCCTAAACCCTAAACCCTAAACCCTAAACCCTAAACCCTAAACCCCATGCAAACCCTAAACCCTAGACCCTTGCGGGTTTCTAGGGGTTGGGGCTTATGGATTTCGGGCCCCCGCGCCCTGACCCGTATCAGTCCGTGCTCCCGCCGAAGATGCCCTTGGGTGCAGCGGCCGGCAAGGCTGCCTGTGGGAGGTGTAGTATAGGGCCTTAGTCATTGGCACAGGGTTTTGGGGGGGGGGAATTATGGTATAATTATAGTGTAAGTATAGTACAATCATAGTATAATTATAGTATAATCATAAAGGGACCAAAAGGGAATAATATTCGTGATTTTTCCGACCCCTAAATCAGGGCTTGCAGGTTTGGAGGTTCAGGTTGCCTTTTGAGAGCAGGGGTTTAGGGTTAAGAGTTTAGGGTTTAGTTCGTTTAGGGTTTAGGGTTTAGGGTTTAGGGTTTGGGGTTTAGGGTTTAGGGTTTAGGGTTTAGGGTTTAGGGTTGGGGCGGGGCTCTACCATCATTTGCAGGCCTCTACTATGACAGAAATGCTCGCCGGTAACGGGGCTTGTAACGGGGCTTGTAACGGAAACTGTAACGGAAAGGAGCGGAGCTGTAACGGACTTGTCGCGGAGCTGTAACGGAGTCGTATCGGAAGGCTGCAACGGAGGGCTACCGGCTGCAGCGATGCTGTAACGGAAGCTGTAACGGAGCCGTAGCAGAAGCAGCAACTTGATAACGGAGCTGTAACGGAACTGTAACGGAGCTGTACAACTGAGCTGTAACGGGAGCTGTGGCGGAGCTGCAACGGAGATGTAACGGAGCTGTAACGGAGCTGTATAACTGAGCTGTAACGGAAGCTGTAACGGAGCTGCAGCGGAGGTGCATCGGAGCTGTAATGGAGCTGTAGCGGAGCTGTCACGGAAACTGTAACGGAAGCTGTCACGGAGCTGTAACGGAGGTGCAACGGAGCTGTAATGGAGCTGTAACGGAAGCTGTAACGGAGCTGTAACGGAGGTGCAAGGGAGCTGTAACGGAGCTGTAACGGAGGTGCATCGGAGCTGTAACGGAGCTGCGACGGAACTGTAACGGAAGCTGTAACGGAACTGTAACGGAAGCTGTAACGGAGGTGCAACAGAGTTGTAACGGAGCTCTAGTGGAAGCTGTAACGGAGGTGCAACGGAGCTGTAACGGAACTGTAGCAGTTGCTGTAACGGAGCTGTAACGGAGGGCCCACGGTGGGTAGCGCAAATCCCATAGTAAATGATGGTAGAGCCCACCCCCAAGTTTAGGGCGTTTGGGGTTTTTGGGTTCGGGGTTAAGGCCTGTGGGCCTTTTCTTGAGAAGGCGATTGTCTGAAGACTCTGGGAGTAAAAGGGCGGAGCATGACAGTTACGGTCTGTGGGGATCCTACCAGAAAACGGGGCCTTCCTAAACCCTGAACCCTCTGAGCCCAATTCTGGTGCCCTACAGGTGATTACAGGATGGGAGGACTGCCTTTTTTTTATTTGGAAAGACTCAAAGCAAGGGTGCGGTTGAGTGCTGGTGCCTTCGTGCACAAGTCGTAGGGACTTTTTTTTTGGTTCCGCTGCCCCCAGAAGGAGGCACCGGCTTGGCATTTCTAAGGGCCCAAGGTCAAGGACCACCCTATCGCCCCAGTGGGAGCCTGATCTGCCAGGTCGGCATATACGCGCGCCTTCATTACACGGTTATCTGTTGTGTGAGAAATTTGCAGGAATATGAGAGCCATCGGTGTGTTTTTCAGTGTTGCCTGCACCTTTAAAGAGATACAAGATTGTCATGAATGAGTGTCAGGGGTATCCGAAGCCTCAAGGGTTGATCTTGGGGGGGGGGGGGGGGGGGGGGTTCATATATATATATATATAACTATTTATTTGTCTATGTATTGCTACAGCTCTCTATATTTGTGTTGCACATATATATATATATTTATTTATCTATATTTATATTTACATGCACACGTGTGTACTTACGTGTAGAGCGTAGATATTTATACTTATATAGCCTGTATAGTATAATATGTATATCTGTATATATATATAGATATATTTTACATTCACACGTGCGTACTTGCGTGTAGAGTGTAGATATTTCTACTTATATAGCCTGTAGAGTATAATATAATAACACATACATAGATCACCACAGTTCTAGGACCAACATCAAAGCAAAAGCGGCCCAGAGGCTTGGAGTGACTGGCACTACAAGACCATCCTTTGTCGTGGCTTGGTTGGCTGTTGTGGTGTCTGTGCGTGAGCGTGTGGGTTCGGGGTTTAGGGTTTAGGGTTTAGGGTTTAAGGTTTAAGGTTTAGGGTTTATAGGGTTTACGGTTTGGCATGTTGGGCAAAGGCTCAACCCCTAACATAAGCCCTTAGCCCCCTTCTCCCTGGGTGGTAGGACGCGCCGCGGCCGCCAAGGATCCTTGGATGAGTCCTCAAGCTTCGACACCCACAGTCCTAAAAACCCTCAACCCGAACCCCTAAATCCCAAACCCTAAATCCCAAGCCCTAAACCCTAAACCCTAAACCCTAAACCCTAAACCCTAAACCCTAAACCCTAAACCCTAAACCCTAAACCCTAAACGAAACCCTAAACCCTAAACCCTAAACCCTAAACCCTAAACCCTAAACCCTAAACCCTAAACCCTAAACCCTAAACCCTAAACCCTAAACCCTAAACCCTAAACCCTAAACCCGAAACCCGAAACCCGAAACCCGAAACCCGAAACCCTAAACCCTAAACCCTAAAACCCTAACACCCTAAAACCCTAAAACCCTAAAACCCTAAAACTCTAATCCCTAAAACCCTAAATCCCCAAATCCTAGATTCCTAAGCCGACGACCGGAACGGCGCCCAGGAGAGTTCGTGCAGAACCTCGCCTGTCCAAGCCACTTGGTGGCAGTTTGGGGAGGTTCATGCGGGTTGAGGGTTTAGCCCCAAACCCTAAACCCAAACCCTAAACCCTAAACTCCAAACCCCAAACCCCAAAACCCAGACTCCAAACCGTACAGTTGAGTGTAGGTTTGGGTCTAGGAACATGACCTTGAGTGCGCGGCTTTGGGGTTCAGTCCTGCCCTTTGCCACCCACTCTGACGAAGCTTGGGATTTGTTTTGCACGTTGAGGCCATCAGGGTTGAGGGTTCAGGGCTTGTAGGGGGTGCGAGAGGTATCAGAAATCTCGACACCCACGATTCATCATGCAAAGCCTGTCAGCGCACGACGGCTCGAGGTCAACAACCACTCAGCCCTATAGCGCACATCGAAGGCCATGGGCGCGGTGTACCACGAGGATGCTGCACGCTCCCTTCAGCAGGCCCTGGCTCCCCGCCTCCTCTTGACGCAGGACCCGGAGGTTCTCCGCCAGAAGGCACAAAGCCTGACAGCCCTTGGACTGGAACCCCCGCGCCTCCGGCGCCTGGTGAATCGCCACAGCGAGTTTGTCCAGACGATGGGAGGAGGACCTTCATCAGGAGAGGCATCTGCACAGGACCGAAGGGCCAGGGAGTCCACAGCCAGTTGAGCTTGGAGTATTCGTGCCGTTTGGGAATGAGACCGTCATGAACAGGTGACACCTGTGTGACGCACAGAGCACAGTGCAACCAAAGTGCAGTGAAGTGCAAGTGCCTTTGCAAAGACATACCCCGTTCTTGGTAAATGACTCGTAGTTATGAGTGGAACATACTGTACTCGGGTGACCTCAGACGACGGAATAAATACTCGGGGTCAGCTGAAGCTGGTCTGCAAAGCAAGTTGCACGATCCTCTACAGGCCTGTACAGGGCTTGAATTAGCTGCAGCGCCACATTTGCACGGTTCTCCGTCAAAAAGTGGGGCACAGGTCTCCACTTACATGCGTTAACACCGGACGCGTGTGGCCATTTCAGCTGGAAGCAGGAGCAGTCTAGACTCCGAGACATGGACGTATGACGCTTCGCGGAACAAGGCCCCCTTCTTGAAACCTTCAATGCCCCAAACCCTAAACCCTAAACCCGAAACCCTAAACTCGAAACCCTCCAACCCGCCCAACTCCCCCCCCCCCAACCCCCCCCCCCTTCCCCTGTAACCTAGGAGGTGAGAGCTGCTACTACGCCCATGGCAAGGAGGAGTTGCGGAAGCCCGGGGAGGCTGAGTTTTTGGGCGACCGGGTGTTGGTTTTGTTCTTTTGAGAATTTTTGGAGGGCTTGGGCTTGGGGCTGTGGGCTTAAGGTTTTTGGGGTTTTGGTGGTTTTGTGAATTATGAAATGGGGGGCTTTTGGGTTGAAGCATTTTGGGGTTGGGGGGTTTGGGGGGGTGGCCTCAGAGGGAGTTGGGGTTTGGGGCTTTAGTGCTAGGATTGGAGGCTTGGAGGGGGAGGTGTTGGGTTTTAGGTGCTTTCTTGGCTAGGTTAGGATTAGGGTTTCCGCACACCGTAAACCCTAAACCCTCAACTAGGCCCTCAACCACAGCTGAAGAGCAACCTCAGGCAGTTTCGGGTAGAAGTAGGTGCCGCAAAGAGTGACGCTGCACAAAGGGCGTCGCCTTAAAGAACAATCCTGAACCCTGAACCATCAAAAATCATCCTAAACCCAAGCCCCAAAACCTTAAACCTCAAACCCCTACCAAAAAACGCTGAGAACCCGACCTTCGGCTTGCCAGGGCAGTCGTGAGACGATGCCCCGGAATTCGGGCCCCTCGCCCGGCAAGAATGGCCAGGCGCCGATTTTTTTTTTTGGGGGGGGAGGGGGATCTTGTGTTTTTTTTTTTTTTTTTACCGGCTTTGTAGTCTATGGGGTATTCAGGGTTCATGGCATTCAGGGTGTAGGGTCTATGGGCCTCTAGAGGTGAGAGAGGTGCTTTGCTTTACAAGGGCGCGTGCATGGGTTTTTGTTCATGTCCTGGTCGTACTGATGCCCTGGCACCCGGCCATTGGGGTTTGGGGTTTTAGGGTTTAGGAGTTTGGGGTTTCCGGGGTTTAGGGGTTTCGGGGGCTTGTGCTCAGCTTAATTACACTTCATCTGAATGTGATTGTTTCTGCCACGGGCACGCGCCACGTGTGAGTGAAGGGAGGACGAGAGAGGTGAGACACATCGAGTTTTGGTTGCTCCGCCGCGGCCCTGATAGAGACAGGTGGCGAAGCTCTACATTTGCCATGTGGGCATTTCCCAAAATAGTACCCTAAACCCTAAACCCTAAAACCCCTAAACCCCCAGTAGAATCCCCTCAAAGGTACCCCAAAAAGGGTCATCTTGGGCTGCGATCCGTCGTCTTTTTTCAATGGCCTTGCATCACAGCCACGATGTGCCGTGACTTCGCCCCTGAAACCCATTAGGGTTTAGGGTTTAGGGTTTAGGGTTTAGGGTTTAGGGTTTAGGGTTTAGGGTTTTTTTTTAAGCGACACACCCTGAGCTCTTCTACTTGGAATCCTGGCTGTGTTCGAAACACTTGAGATAGTTGTATGCAGTATTGTTTCTACTTGCCAGAGGCTGACAACAAGTTTCTAGCTGTGTAGAACCCAAAGCCCTAAGCCCTAAGCCCTAAGCCCTAAACCCTAAACCCTAAACCCTAAACCCCCTTTTGCTACCAGATGTTAAAGACACGCCGCCACTACCAGCCGCAGGGTCAGGCAGGAGGCAAAGCGGGGCTCGACCAATCCGGTGCCCCAGACAATTTGTTCATGAGGGGGGGTTTAGGGTTTAGGGTTTAGGGTTTAGGGTTTAGGGTTTAGGGTTTGGGTTTAGGGTTTAGGGTTTAGGGTTTAGGGTTTAGGGTTTAGGGTTTAGTGTTTAGGGTTTAGGGTTTAGGGTTTAGGGTTTAGGGTTTAGGGTTTAGGGTTTAGGGTTGGCAGATGGAAACCAAGACTGTTGTCGAACTTCTGGCATGACGCCTGAGCCACCCAAGCAAGGCCAGCTCTCCCAATGAGCACTGCTGCTGTTCTGGCCGAGTGCTCCGGGGTCCATGTCGCCTTCTTCCTGGGCAGTTTGGGGTTTCGGGTTTAGGGTTTAGGGCTTAGGGTTTAGGGCTTAGGGTTTAGGGTTTAGGGTTTAGGGCTTAGGGTTTAGGGTTTAGGGCCAAGCCCCACCCAGGCCGCCAGCTAGAGAGGAGACAGAGGCCAATGAGTGAGTCAACAGAGGCCACTTCCGGGACGAGGTCCTCTACGAGCTACACCTCGTGGGTGTAGCCGTTTCCAGAATCACCCTCCGGAACTGAAGGGCTTAGGGTTTAGGGGTTAGGGTTTAGGGTTTAGGGTTTATAGGGTTTAGGGATATTGTGCTCAAGGAGATGGTGCACGCAGGGGCGCGATGCATTGAAGGACATTGTGCGTTGCGCCGTCGTGTGGAAGAGAGCGCAGGGTGATGCCCCGTAGCACGGGTCACGGTCCTGCTTGGTCGCCTTATATTGGGGACTGTTTCCCCTTATACTAGTCCTTCGTAGGGTTTAGGGTTTAGGGTTTAGGGTTTAGGGTTTTAGGGTTTTAGGGTTTTAGGGTTTAGGGTTTAGGGTTTTAGGGTTTTAGGGTTTAGGGTTTAGGGTTTAGGGTTTAGGGTTTAGGGTATACGTAGGGTTTAGGGTTTATAGGGTTTAGGGTTTAGATAACACGGTTTAGGTGGTACCCTCACCCTAAGCTTCAGCCGAAATAAAAGCCAGCCCGAACTTTGCTTCGACGACTCGATTTAGACAGCGTTTAGGGGTTTAGGGTTTAGGGGTTTAGGGTTTAGGGTTTAGGGTTTAGGGGTTTAGGGTTTAGGGTTAGGTTTGAAAATCCTACCGGTAGGTAGGCTACTGGGTTCAAGGGGATCACATTTTAGGAATATGTTGTTCAAGAGGGTTGGTTCGAAGGCCCATATGCAAAATTGAAATGATAGGCTACACGGGAGCCATGCCAATTAACCCCTGAACCCGAAATCCTAGATCCTGAATCCTAAACCCTAAACCCAAAACTCTAAACCCGAAACCCTACACCTGTTGGGAGGAGCTCCTGAGCATCAAGCAGGAGCCCGAGGAGGTTGGCATTCGGGTGGTGTTGTTAACAGTTTAGAAGGGTTTCGGGTTCAGGGTTTAGGGTTTAGGGTTAAGGGTTTAGGGTTTAGATTTTGGGGTTTAGGGTTTAGGGTTTAGGGTTTAGGGTTTAGGTTTTAGGGTTTAGAAATTCAGCAGCTCATGCACCAGCTTTCACAAGTCGAGCCTTTTTCATCGTGTGATGGAGAAGTACCCACCCACATCATCAAGACAATTTAAGACTATCACTTTCAGCTGCATCTTAAGCCCTAGTGTGGTTAGCAGTTGACAAAGGTGTCGGGTTAAGGGTTATTGGGGTCTTAGGGTGTTTGGGTTTTTTTGTTTTTTCCGCCACTTTCTGTGTGTGGTTGTTAGATTTTACACTCAACTCTTCTCCTCGCCCGGAACTCTTCTCCTCGCCTGGTCTACTCCTAGAGACTCCCTGGAGTGCCCAACCCCAGAGACTCCTGAAATGCCCAACCCTGGAGTGCCCAACCCCAGAGACCCCGGAGTGCTAAGGTGGGGATGTTCGAAGTAAAATCATCTGTGTTGTTGTTTTTGGGCTTTCCGGCTCTTGTTGGTCTCTTTTTGGGTTGTTTTTGGGGTTGTTTTTCTGTTTTTGCTCGGGTTTTAGGGTTTTTTAGTGTTTGTGGGGTTTTGAGGGCTTTGAGGGCTTTGAGGGTTTTGAGGGTTTTGAGGGTTTTTAGGAGTTTTAGGGTTTTTGGGGTCTTTAGGTCTTGGGGTTTAGGGTGTAGGGTTTAGGGAGCACCCTTTACAAATATTACACACACCGTCAGAGACGGTAGACTGGTAGCGGCATGTGAATGAAAATAGAAGCTCTATTCAAGCTGGCTCCGGAGACATGCAAAGCAAGCTGAAGAGAATACTGAGAGCTACATCGTGCTCTGGCGCGCGGGGGCGAGATATTGATTGGGGGATCTTCTCGGTAGGTGAGTGCAACATGTTCTTCAAGGCTTGACGCGACTTCTGAAGGAGGCTTTGTGAGAATCTAAGGTTGAAAGTATGGCCCACGGCCCCTGGCCTGTTTGGGAGAATATAGGAGCCCATAAATAAAGGTATAGGGTACACAGTTCCCCAAACAATGTGTCAACACTGTCTGGGGTTCCAGCGTGCAGAGTAGGGGGGCGGACGATGGGAGTGCTCTTTCGTGTCCCCAGATTTTGGGGTCTACGCTAAGAAGGCTCCAGGCCAGGGACCATCTACTTTTTTGTTTTCATCCCAAATGGACAAACCCATGGCCTCAAGGATTGCATGCTGCTGCCCTACTTTGCGAGCCCCAGAACATTAAATCCTCAACCCAAATGGACAAACCCATGGCCTCAAGGATTGCATGCTGCTGCCCTACTTTGCGAGCCCCAGAACATTAAATCCTCAACTCAACCCAGGATCTAGAGTAGGGCTGTGGTCCTTTTGTTCGGGTTTAGGTTCCCTTCGAAGCCCCTTTCAACCAACATGGGGCGCCCATTTTCTTCCGACATTACTCTTGGGTCTAGACTGTCTAGATGAACAGCTGAACTTGGGATGTTTTTGCCTTGTACTACCAGTCCTTAATGGGGATTACAGGACCCCCGATTATAATCCCTGTCAAGGACCACTCGTATAAGAGGAAACATCCAACCAGAAACCCTAAACCCTAGGCCTAAACCCTAAACCCTTTACCCATAAACCCCAAGCACAGGCAGGCAGAAGAACCTTGAACCTCCCTCAACCTGGCACAGGTGGCCAGCCAGTGTGTGAAATTTGAGAAGCTCCTCTGGGCGGAGCTGGACCCTCTTGAGGATGCCCGTTCTCCCTCCAACCCTCACCACCCGAGGGCCCTGGCGCCCCAAACCCCAAACCCCAAACCCCAAACCCCAAGCCCCAAGACCCAAAAGCCCCAAGCCCCAAGCCCTAGACCCTAAACCCTAAACCCTAAACCTAAACCCTAAGCCCGAACCCATCAACCATGAAGCCACAGCAGCCCTGGGTATATACTTAGGGCAAGACCTCCGGCCTGGGGTGGAGCCAATCCTGAACCCTGCAACCTTTCAAACATAGCCGGGGGAAATTGCCGCACTCCCCCAGATTCGAAGACCCTGAACCTGGGCTAGGGGCGGAGGAGGGGGGCTAGATTTCTGAGACCCTGAAACTCCAAAAGTCCCAAATATCCGAATGCTCCCAACCCCCACGCCCACAAGCTCTTTGAAGCCCCTGACCCTAAACCCTAAGCCCTAAACCCTAAACCCTTCACCTTGTCTTCCCTTAGTCTTCTCTTCAACGGCCGAATAAACCCGGGCCCGCGCAACCTCGACTTGCTTCCCTAGACCAAGTTGATTCCCAAATTCCCCTTGCGGTTGAAGGTTTAGGGTTTAGGGTAGGGTTTAGGGTTTAGGGTTTAGGCTTTAGGCTTTAGGCTTTAGGCTTTAGGCTTTAGGCTTTAGGCTTTAGGCTTTAGGCTTTAGGCTTTAGGCTTTAGGGTTTAGGGTTTAGGGTTTAGGGTTTAGGGTTTAGGGTTTAGGCCAAGTAGTAAACGAACCCACGAAGTCGTCCCCGATGTCTTGCAAGAAAAGCAAACAGGCCCGTTGGGAGGCGAGGGATATGTGTGATACCACAGAAGCCCCCTAAGCCTAAGCCCTAAGCCCTAAGCCCTAAGCCCTAAGCCCTAAGCCCTAAGCCCTAAGCCCTAAGCCCTAAGCCCTAAGCCCTAAGCCCTGAATGCAGGACATGCCGGAGAAGCTGGAGGGCCTTCCGATGGAGGCCCTGGATTTGGGGCTCTTGGGCGGTTGTGTTAAGAACCCTCAACCCTAGGGTTTAGGGTTTAGGGTTTAGGGTTTAGGGTTTAGGGTTTAGGGTTTAGGGTTTAAAGTTTAGGGTTTAGGGTTTTGGGTTTAGGGCTTAGCGTTTAGGGTTACTGGGGTAGTTTAAACATCTTGTGGGTGTAGGTTGGTCAAAAAAACTCCGAGTTCCCCGAAGATATCTATCCGACCCTATCAGCCCAAAAGGCAGCATTATTCACAGTCCTTATAACCCTAAACCCTGCGCCCTGAACCCTGAACCCTGAACCCTGAACCCTAAACCCTAAACCCTAAACCCTAAACCCTAAACCCCAAACCCCAAACCCCAAACCCTTCAGCTTCCCGGAAGAAGCCCTCCCAAAACGACGGAGGGCTTGGCGCTGTGGCTTCCGAACAGTACCTCCAACGCGCGAAGGCCGGGGTTGGGGGAACCCTAAACCCTGACCCTCTCCCCCTAATAATATTAACCCCCCCCCCCCTGCCCGCTAATATTCACTCCCTCCCATTGTGGTGTTATTCGAGCATGGGGGGGGGGGGGGGGGGGTTGATATTCGGGGGAGGGTTACACAGTAATGGACCGAGTATTCTACTAGGGTCCAGGTGGGTAAAAACCGGGTGCTTGGTGGTTGTTTTCATGAATTTACTGATAGCCTAGAGGGGGTACCTATTTGGCCCCTTAAATCGTAAAACCCTAATCCCTTCTCCTAAGATTAAACGGCCCCCCCATTAAAAACTCGAAATGCGTTTGTATTATTAGGGGGAGGTTTTTATCGAAATGTCATAATTAATTAGACTTCAGGGTTGCTCAAGTAATCAATTACTTAAGTGTGGTGCAAAACTGAAAGAGACAAAGAGAAAGAGAGAGAGAGAGAGAGAGAGAGCGAGAGAGACAGAGAGACAGAGAGAGGGGGAGAGCTCAACTCTCGCAGCACAGCAAGGCTCAGACAGAGCCACTGAGACACACACACACACACACGCACACACAGGCAGCTCACAGACAGCATCGTGCTGCTAAAGGACTGGACTCTAAACCCTTAACCCTAGACCCCAAACCCTAAACCCTCTGAGGGTTTTGTTGGTGTTGAGGGGTTTATTGGCGGCCTGACCCCCCCCCCCCTAGTTCAAAATGGGTTTTACATGGGTTTTTTGGATTTGGGGGTTTTTCAGTGTTTTATTATTAGGGTGGTCTTTAGTAAAAGGGGGAAGCGATTAAACCGCAAGGTGGGTGTTTACGAAAATAAGGTACGCACCCCCAAGCTAGACCCCCCAGATAGTAGGATTCCCTGAGAAGAAGGACCCCAATAAGGTACAGGGTTTAGGGTTTGGGGTTTAGGGTTTAGGGTTTGGGGTTTAGGGTTTAGGGCTTGGGGTTTAGGGTTTGGGGTTTGGGGTGTAGGGTTGGACCCCTAGTTTCGGAAACCCCCAGGTCTAGCTCCTTTTCCAACCAAGCAGACCAGATCCTGTGTGAGCCTTGGTGGGGCCGCAGAAGTGGGATTTTGGGTTCAGGGTGTGGTGTTAGTTTGATAGTAGGGAGCTAGGGAACTAGGTACCCCATGAACAGGATTATATCGGGGGGTAGAAAGGTGCTGTCCGTACTTCTTGACCTGCCATGAACTAGAATCTGCTTTACAAGATCTTTGTCTCCAACATGGCTTGTTCTCTGGTTGTGGTCCCTTCAAAAGCTTCCGGGTTAGAATGCGCAAAGGGGCCAGTGTTTAGGCAACTGGCTTTTTTGTTTGTTTGTACATGTTCCGCTTTCCAACTTCAGCGAAAGAGAGCTTGTTGAATGTTGATGTCCTCACACTCGCCAGCCGAACCTTTAAAAACTAAGACAAATTGGGCACATTTAGTGTTTCGGGTACTTTGGGCTTTGCAGCATCTGTAGACTTCGGGTTAATAAAGGGGTTAAGGATTTGTTTGCCACCCTTCTGTCGGACTGACTGGTTTACCGTTGTGTGATTGGCCGCTGGATTGATGTAGTTGGTGTGGGTCGTGTTGTGTTTTAACCTGTGCTGCATTTAGAATGTTGTGAACACGCCATTTGCCGTTGAATGCCTTAGTTTTGCAAGTTTGTTGTGGACTTGCAAGGCACCTCGGGCCCTTTTCGCACAAGGCTAAAGCTAAATCAGGCCATGATCCCTAGCTATGCTCCACGTAGCCTGTTGCAGCAGTTTCCTCTGCTCCCTCCCCCCCCCCAAGATGAGTCGATGACACGAACATAACTACCTGCAGGAGAAGCAGAACGACTACAGCTTATGCCAACTTTTGGTTCATTCCGTCTCTCTGTCTCTCTCTCTCTCTCTCTTTGCCACTCGCCTGCCCCTTGGATATAGGAAGGACCGAGCATCCTATACAGCGATGCGCGAACCTTTGTAGCCAGCCTGTGCCGCTGGCTCTTAGCCTCAACACCTCCCTAACTTCTCCAGTATACCTTACACACATATTTGTGAGCCCAAGACGCATGCCCTCGCGACGGAGAGTCCGAGCTCGCAAGCGCTCGCTTTTGTGAACCCATCTGATGCTCAGGTCCAATATCCTAGGCGACGAGGCCACACTCCTCCCGGAAGGGGTTGGTGAAGGGTTGCAGTGCTACAAGAAGATGATAAGTGGCGTAGTGTTGAATCCCAGTGGCACATTCCCCCTTTGGGGTTCTTCTGAGCTCTGTTGAAAACAATACACGCCGAACCCTGAACCCCCTAGCCCCTTTCTGGTAAGTGCAATCAGAGAGAGCTCAATACCATGTTATTCAGGAATATCCCTACATAGTTCAAGGTATACCCTGCTTTAAGCGGTGGTTGGGGTCATGGAAGTTTTGATTCTAAATTGGTTCTAAGGGCGGTTGAGACATCAATCCTCAGAGTTTAAGCAGTTCTGTGCTGCTGCGTTCGTTTACAAGACACAGGAAACTGCAGTGAAACGACGTGCCTGGCCTTTTCTGTCAAAGCCAAAAGGGCCAGTGTGAGGCTTCCACGACTGCTTGAGACCCTTCAGGGCACTCTTGGGTTCTCTAGAGCAGCATCCTTGTACGTGCCGAAATTTGGACCCACATTTTAGAGCACCCGTCCTCCCACCCCGCTCCAAATCCCGAAGCCTTAGCTCCAAATCCCCAAGCCTTTTCTTAAACCCTGTGACCGCCAGGCCCCCTTCGAAACGCAGCTAAAACCCCCCCCCCCCCAAGCTGCAAACCCTTGCAGGCGCAGGAGCTCATCCTTATGGACGATTCGGCCTCTTTCCCTGTCTTGGAACGGTAGTGGTAGTAGCACTCCACCTTCGACCAACAACTAGACCCTCAACCACCCAAGCCTGCCAAGCCTTCCGAACTTTTCCGAATCCTAAACGCTAAACCCTCAGCCGAAAGCCCGAAACCCTAAACAAACCGAACCCGAAATGCAAGGGCCCACCTAACCCGACCCCAGCTCCACCACGATACAGTTCGAGCTTGTGTTCCATTCGCTTCTCGCGCTCGTCTGTTTTGGAAAGTTGGGCGTTGATGTGTAGCGTTTTCTTAGGGTCTGCGGATTCATGTCTAAGGCAGCTAGATTGTGTGTGTGTGTGTGTCTCTGTGTCTGTGTGTCTCTGTGTCTCTGTGTCTCTGTGTCTCTGTGTCTCTGTGTCTCTGTGTCTCTGTGTCTCTGTGTCTCTGTGTCTCTGTGTCTCTGTGTGTTGGTGTTCTACATCTTGGGCCTCTAGGGTGGAGCCTACTGTGAAGCCTGACATCCAATGTCCGCAAGCAGAACTGCACGAGGAGTGGAAGAACCTGCCCATTATTGGTGCCGCCATCAAGCGCAGAACGCAGACTGAGGCCGGTAGGGTTAAGGGTTTAGGGTTTAGGGTTCAGGGTTTAGGGTTCAGGGTTTAGGGTTTAGGTTTTAGGGTTTAGGGTTTTGAGTTTAGGGTTTGGGGATTGGGGTTCCCCAAATCGAAGGGACTGCTGGGCCCGTATGCCGGTCCGTGATAAATCCCTTAAGGGTCTGAGGAGATTGCGGCAATGTTCTGGCCTCTGCGATTTCTGCTTCAAGGCTGGTATTGGGCTTAGGGTTTAGGATTTAGGGTTTTAGGGTTTAGGGCGAAGGGCTTAGGGTCTAGGGCTTAGGGTTTAGGGTAGTTAAGTTTCCGGCTTAGCGGCTTAGCGGCTTCGGAAACGTGCTTCGAAGTTGTGGCAGGACTTGCCTTTGAAGACAGCGAACACCTGAGGTGCTCAGCCTTACGTGTCACGGTGCCTGAATACTTGGAACAATAAGGGTTTAGGGTTTAGGGTTTCGGCTTTGGGGCCCCTTCTGGTGTCGCCAGGAGTGCATCACGGTCGCGATTTCGCCGACGCGGTCTCTGTGGGCTGTGGGCGTTGGCATGAAAGGCAGCTTCGATGGGAACTTGAGCGTTCAGGGGCGTCGGTGCATCACCAACTGCTCCCCTAAATCCTGAGCCTAAACCCTATAAAGCTTATAACCCTTGAGGACAATCCTGACTCCTGAATCCCCAGGAGCATGAACATACATTTTGGGTACGTCTCCCACGTTTGCCGCACCATTCGAGTGCTCAACTCTGTGTTGGAAGAGTAAATCTTGAACTTGGGGAAGGTTTGTAGATTGCATCACGACCGGTCAAATTCATTGGCAGGCGCAGAGGATTCGGCACACAATGATACTGCAGAGGGTCTGCTGGTAGGCTTACATGTTTACTTGAGGCAACACTTGCACTATCTTGCAAGTCCAAGTTGTAAGACGCAGACGCAAAACGTACCGCGAAACAGCTGCTGGCAAAATCGTCTTATAGAACCGGCGGTGGTACATTTGTGAGTCTTTCGGTCGCATGATTTGTGTTCGCGGCATTCTATGTTAATTGTATAAAGAGGCAAAAGCGCTGCAAACAGCAGTGTTTAACGCCATGAACACTTGTGACACTGCGTCTGGTTGCAAAAACATCAAACGTTCTTCTGCAGTTTGTGTTATAAAAGGCAAAAACGCGAAACCGTCCAGTGTTGTGGGCATGTTCACAGAAGTAAGGCTTGTGACAGCGCGTCTCGTTCCAGAACTGTCAAACATGTTTTTGCATCATGTTGCATAAAGAAAAACAACGACGCTGTAAATAGCAGTGGTTTGGGCATGGTTAGGGCAACATGGTCGTCACCACCCCCTCACCCCCCACCAACCAACCCCCTCACCCCCCGGGGCCTTCCCGGTCACCCGTGTCTTGCGCGGCAAACGTGGGGGACGTACCCTAAAGTCCTTGCAGGTAGTAGCCAGGTAGTAGATCGGTAGCAGCCAGGCGCCCACGCTCTTCCACACTCTTCCCATCCACCCCTCTCTGCGTCCTTGGGCTGCCTCGGAAAAAGGTCACCGGCCCCTCCGGGGGCATGGTCAGTTCAGAGGGCAGAAGGTCGGACCTGCCCCCCCCGCCCCCCCTGAAGCCGCAAGGCCACACAGAATCTACCAGAAGCCACGGACTAAGAACACTCTTTTCATTAGGTTTTGGGACAAATTTGTCTTGTTTTAGGCTGTAGGAATCTGGGCTTTCAGGTGAATTATTATTCGCCCGCGACCATATCATGAGCAATAAGTTGCCGAGTTTCCGGTGCGATTCTGTGCGATCGCCCACATTTGCATAGGGGGTTGGTCCCGTGAAAACATGGACATCGGCTCTTTGTCGGAGGTCCTCGTCCCTTTTGTAGCTTGGGGCCTTGCCTCCGCACTGAAGCTGAAATTCTGCGCTCGGAGGGAGATTTGGTTGTTGCATGGGGTGGTCTGCAATGGAGATCCACAGTTGAGCTGGCCGAAAGCTGACATAGCAAACTCTCCAAAATCAAAACAGTAAGGCTTGGAAGCCGCAACTGGCGACATGCGTACTCTGTCTTCGGCCTTTGGTGGGGTTTAGCGGCGGTTTCAGAGCATTTCAGAGCTTCTGGGTTTATCGGGCTTATCACAGGGGGGGTGTTCGCCACATGCAAATTCTTCCTCGCCATCCAAGAAACTTTGCAACGCACTTCGGGTGGCTGCCTGCCCCTAAACCCTGAACCCTAAACCCTATATGCATATAAACCCGATAAACTCTATAAACCCTACAAACCCTAACCCTAAACCCTAAACCCACGTTCTGAAGCCACTGAAGTGTTCGCAGACGGCGTTAAGGTTCTGCGGCTTCAGGTTTAGGGTGTTGGTGTTCATGCGAAGGTTCATGGTTAGCCGTATGCAGCATTACTCGTAGGTCAGCTGTAGTTCTAGCCATGTAACCTGCTCTTATCCTAAACCGTAACCGTAAACCCTAAACCCTAAGACCTAAACTATACCCATGGACCTTCAAGTGGGTCAGCTCGGCTTTCTGAGTGTTGAGGTGTCGAGTCAAGGGTCTAGGTGATTGGGCTCGGTCATAACCTTACCCCAAGTTTAGGGTTTGGGGTGTAGGGTTTAGGGGTTTGGAGTTCCTGGGTTTAGGGTTTTCCTGGCGGCATGTGTGTCGAGAGCCTGCCGATCTGAGGTAAGCAGAGGTGGATTGCCGCTCAGCCGCCCTACGCCCTACAGAGTCCTAAAGCCCCTCAAGCCCTTAACCTCCCAACCACCTAAGCACAAAATCCAAAGGCCCTGAAAGCCCGGACCTAAAGACTTAAGCGCAGTAATAAAGGGTTATTTTCATCATTTTTGGGGGGGAGTTTAAGTAACTAGTAGTTTAGGCTTTATGGGATGTAGTAGGGCCTCATAGGATCCCACGGGCGTATTGAGGGTTTAAGGCTTTAGGGTTAGGGCGCTAGGGCTTTAGGATTTCAGGCAGGGCTAAACCCTAAACCCTAAACCCTAAACCCTAAACCCTAAACCCTAAACCCTAAACCCTAAACCCTAAACCCTAAACCCTAAAGGCTTCTTGGGCTCTAGAGGTGCTTTTACGGCTTCAGGGGTAGGACCTTGCAAGGGCCGCTCCAGGAAGACGAGAGCCCGACACCCTAAACCCTAAACCCCTAAGAGTACTAACTACCGGGCACCAAAGAGAGCTGCAGCCCTGATCCGTGAAGCCAAGCACGGGGTTTAGGGTTTAGGGTTTCGGGTTTAGGGTTTAGGGACTGCCTTTGTGGCGGGTTGAGGGTTGCGGGTAAGTGCCTGAATCCTGGTGATGTCTCCAAGGCAGCAAAGATTGCGATGGCTGCCTCCGTGGCCCTGCAGCAGGCCCCCAGTTCCATGATACGCGTTGTCTTTGAGGGACCTTATCTTGGGGCATTTTTCTTGAAGGGTGAGATGCTACAGAGGACTAGGGGAAGGTTTGGAGGCTTTGGGCCTGAGTTGCTTTTAGCCCGTAAGCCCCGAAACCCTCAACCCCTAAACCCTAAACCCTCAACCCTAAACCCTAAACCCTCAACCCTGCAGGCAGAGATTTTGGACGAAGCACACGACTTCTCAGCCTTCCCAGTGATGGAGGGCCTCGTCCGTGAAGCAGGCAGGGCTGGTGGGATGCGCAGACGAACAGCCTCCAAGACCTTAAGCACCATGCGCTGAACACAAAAGGCCCCTCTCTCTACACCCCAAACCGAAGGGTATGCCTGGAATAAAGCCTGGTCCATTTATGATAGCAACCACCTAGCATTCGCTTAAGAACTCCAAGAAATAGAAGATGATCATGTCTATATTGCCCTTACAAGGAAGAACATGTATCATATAAAATGTTTTTGTGGCTGTCTTTACAGAAATTGTGTTGGGCCCTATAAAAGCCTGGACCCGCAGCGCTAACGCCCAAAAAATATCACCTTTCTGTCAGGTGAGGCGAAGAAGCTTCTTCTGAACTAGCTGCGTCTCACAAAGGGTCTGCTCGCTTCTCATAAGGTTGAGGTTGTAGACTGCCAGCTTTCTGGGGCTCGGAGATTCGGCTGGAACCGGATTGGGGTCCATATGCCATTTGGCGGCGGATGTTGTCAGGATTCAGGGTTTAGAGTGCAGAGCTCATAGGGCTCAGGGTTCAGGGCTCAGGGTTAGGGTTTAGGGTTTAGGGTTTAGGGTTTAGGGTTTAGGGTTTAGGGTTTAGGGTTTAGGGTTTGGGGTTTGGGGTTTAGGGTTTAGGGTTTAGGGTTTAGGGTTTAGGGTTTAGATTGCAGAGCTTACAGATGCCTCTGACCACTTCAGATGCATCTCGCAGATGATGCCGCTTTGAAGGCATGCTGCATCGTTCCATCGGCCGACGCCGCTCTCATGACTCGAAGTCTGTGCGATCTCATGAGGGTTTAGGGTTTAGGGTTTAGGTTTTCAGATTCCCCCAATGGTGCCGCCGTTCCTTTCTTTGAAGGGGATAGGTGTCCTCACAAAAACCGCCTTTGAAGCAACAACAAGCGTTTTCCCTTTTTTCGTGTAGGGCGCTAGACAATCCAGGTTTCAATGCTTGGCAAAGAAACCCTAAACCCTGAACACTGAACCCTGGGGCTTCAGGGCCACCAGGCTCGCAGAAGCTTCAAGTTGAAGTCGGACACTCCAAGACCACCTGCCTAGTCCCTTTAGGGTCTTTAGTGGCTTTCGGGCTTTAGGAATCGGAGGGTTTTTGAGGGTTTGTCGGGGCTTTAGAACTGAAAGTTCTTAGGGGTTTTAGGGTTTGTAGGGATTTAGGGATTAGGGTTTAGGGTGTAGGGTTTGCAGGATTTAGGGATTAGGGCTTCGAGGGGTTAGGGCTTAGGGTACCAGAGGGAGGCTGGAACTTCATGTTTGATTACGCCTACTGAGCCCTTTTACGACCCCTGCACCCAGTTTTTTGATTGACCCGACCCCCCCCCCCAGCCAAACCCCAAACCCTAAACATCCCTAAACCGTAACGCCTAAACCCTACACACTGGAACCCTGAAGCCCTACAAGCTTCTCAGAGAGGAAGCCCTCGAACCCCTGAGGCCCTAAACTCTTCTCTGAGGCGTTCTAGGATTCAGGGTTTAGGGGTCAGGGTTCAGGGTTCAGGGTTTAGGGTTTAGGGTTTAGGGTTTAGGGTTTAGGGTAGACTCCTCATGGAGGCCAGTGAGGTCGCACGCGTATGCTCGAAGAATTGGCCATTCCCCCTTCAAGCGGGCGCGCGGCCACAAAAGCCGACCCAATAGGCCAGAATCGCAAAAGGCGTTGTGAGGAGGAAGCTGAGGTTCTAGGGCTTGGGGATAAGGTTTAGGGTTGAGGGTTTAGGATTCAGGGTTTAGGGTATAGGGTTTAGGGTATAGGGTTTAGGGTTTAGGGTTTAGGGTTTATGTTTGGGGCTGGTAAGGCTTAGGGTCAGATAGGGAGATGAAGCAGGTTTATGGCCTGTCAGGGTCCGGGTATAAGCCACCTTGCCGCAGAACCTGTCCTTGCCCCAAACCCTTAACCCTTAACCCTAAACCTACAGCTTGATGTAGCCCCTGAAGCCGAAACTGCCAAACCCCTCAATCATTGATCCAAACATGACTGCATGGGGGGTGTGGTACTTCGGAATCCTGTGCGCTCCTAGACGTTAAGCCCTAAACAAGGCTACAAACCATAAAGACCCTAAACCCTAAACCCCAAACCTTAAACCCTTCTGAGAATGCAGCGTTCTGGGGAGTCCTCGATTCATGGTGTTTGTTGGCCCAGAAGAAGCTCAAGAACTTCTAGGAGCCCTTGTTTCTTTTTTTTTAGTTTAGGTTCTCTGATAAGCCCCTTTAGGCCAAAATGGACATTCTTTTTATTCGGTTACTCTTGGGTCTAGACTTTGGAACCCTAAACCCTAAACCCTAAATTATCCTAAACCCTAAACCCTACAGGGCTTTTCGGGGTGCACGTCCGGAGGGTTT
Organism: Symbiodinium natans; assembly: GCA_905221605.1. Lineage (NCBI taxonomy): Eukaryota > Dinophyceae > Suessiales > Symbiodiniaceae > Symbiodinium > Symbiodinium natans. The sequence continues at coordinate 174,428 of CAJNDS010002138.1, read as the reverse complement.
CAGGGTTTCAGGGTTTCGGGGTTGACGGCATTGGGGACTCGAAGGGCTTCAGGCTTTGTAAAGGGTACGGTTTTTTCAGGGTTTAGGGTTCAGGGTTTAGGGTTTAGGGTTTAGGGTTTCGGGTTTAGGGTTTAGGGTTTAGGGTTAGGGTTTAGGGTTTAGGGTTTAGGGTTTAGGGTACACTCGCGAAAAGCATCATGAGAAGCCTGAAGCCCTAAGAAACCAACCAGATACCAGGGGCGCAGGCCACTCGGGATGGTTGTGGTAGTTGACCCATTGGGATGTCAAAGGGTGCCTTATTGGGGTCCTGATGAAGGCTGTCCTACGGTTTGGGGGTCTATTTTCGGGGTCCCCTATTTTAGCAACCCCCCCCCCCCCCGGTTTTGGGAGCTGCTTTTTCAGCGCCCTAAACCCTAAACCATAGGCCCTAAACCCTAAACCGAAAAAACCCAAAACTCTAGCGAGCTCGTCGCACTGAGGGCAAGCCGCTGAGCGATGAGGAGTCCATGAAGGTGCCCGACATCGCCTGTGGTGAGGTTTTATTGGGTTCAGGGTCTCGGGTTTAGGGTTCAGGGTTTAGGGTTAGGGTTTAGGGTTTGGGGTTTGGGGTTTGGGGTTTGGGGTTTGGGGTTAGGGGTTAGGTGTTAGGTGTTAGGTGTTAGGGTTACCTACCTAAACTCCTGTAGTGGGGCAAGTCATGCCCTGCTCCCAGCACTCGCAGCAAGCAGTCCATTTGAAGGCGAGCTTGGCGTACCCCCTAAACCTTATAACGTTGGCATCTCACACGGCCTACCATATGCCGAAGCTCTTGGCGCCCAGATTTACATTGTAGTTGTAAGGTTTAGGGGTTTTTTGGGCTGTGGCCAGATCTTAACCAAGCCTGCATCGTCCTAACGTCGCTTGGGTGGGGGGTGTGGTCGAGTCAGGTGTTTGTCTCTTTCTATGGGGACCCAGTTGTATCCTCATTTCCTTGCTGAAGCATCCCTACCCCTTAAGCCCTCAACCCGAAACCCTAACCCGTACCCCAAACCCTAAACCCTAAACACACATCCCTGAACATTCCTATGCTCCGCAATTTTTCAGCCCTAAGTCATCTCGAAAATCACCTTCGCCTGCCCTGACGACGTGCCATTTGGGCCCCGAGAGTCGTTTCGGCGAAGCACCCTTCTTCTGGCAAGGCTTGGGGTTTAGGGTTTAGGGCTTAGGGCTTAGCGCTTCGGGCTTCGGGCTTCGGGCTTAGAGATCAGGAGTTTGTGCCTAGCTCGGCAGCTTCAAATTTGGATCCGGCCGTTGCTACAGAGAGCTGTAGCCCTATAATCTGAATGTGTATATATATATATGTAAATATACCCCATTGCGTAGGTATATACCCTTATATATATATATATATATATATATAGATAGGTATAGATATCGATATACCCTAAACTTGTGAGTTTAGGGCTTTCTTCCTTCCTCCATGCGGGGATTTCCAATTCCCAAAGGGCCATACAGGGTTTAGGGCATACCCGCTTCAAGGATGGGTGGCAGGGAGGGGTATATCAAGGGGACCTTCGGCCTTGGGAAGCCCCATGCCTTTGCTGATGTCCCTTAAGCCATCTTCCGAAAGACCAAAGGCCCCAAACCCTCAACCCGAAACCCTACTGTAAACCCTAAACCCTAGACCCTAGACCGAAACCCTAAAACCCTAAACCCTAAAAACCCCAAACCCTAAACCCTAAAGAAGCGGTAGCTTTACATGATTCTCTGCCAGAGGACTTCTTCTCAGGTTCGAATGTTACAGCTCACCTGCGTAGAGCCTTGTCCTCTTCCCAAGTGTCCATGAACCCCTCAACCCTAAAGCCCCCCCAAACAGCTCTAAGCCTGAACACCGAAACCCTAGATCTCAAGCCCTGATCCCCTTAAACCCTAAACTCCTAAACCCTAAAACCTAAACCCTACACCCTAAACTCCCTCCTCCCTCGCCCCGGAAGCTGTTGAACACTTGGGAGGACATTTCCCGCGGAAACATGTCGGAGCGATACTTGCCCTTGCATCGTGGCAAGACGCAGAGGGTTTAGGGTACCTTGCGGTGTAGAGTTTTCGGATTTGGCCTTCAGAAGCCCACAAAACCGCTTAGAGTGTGTGCATGTGAGCGTTGTAGATGGAGTCGGGTACTAGCAGTACATTGTTTTCGGGCTTCGTACACCCTTATCTCTCAATGCGCAGGACATCAAGGTTCCAAAACCCTGAACACTTAAGATCCCCCCCTAGCTTGCAATCCCCAAACCGGTGCACGAAACCCTAAACCTAAACCCGAAACCCTAGGAACCTCGGCCAGCAGCGTAGTTCGCGACCCGAAGCTCCTTACATGCAAAACCTCGGTAGGCCCTTGGGACATTTTATATCTTCCCTTATTGGCTTTAAGAGTGGAATTGTAGCTGCTTGGCCTGGACATGCCTATGGAGTCCCGAGACGTTGCACCTGATCCACCAAAAGATGCCAAGACTGGGGTGAAAGGCCCCCTAAACCCTAAACCCTAAACCCTAAACCCTAAACCCCAAACCCCAAACCCCAAACCCCAAAAAACCTAAACCCTAAACCCTACACCCTACACCCTAAACCCTAAACCCTAAACCCTCTCTTACTATGTATATTTAAACCCTAATGACCTTCGTGGGCATGTGGTTTTTTTTCTGGGCCCTAAACCCTGACCCCCTTCGTGGGCAAATGGTTTTTTTCCTGGGCCGTGCCTCCAGAAACACCCCAAATGAGGGGGACCCCAGGATCGGCCCGGGTCCCAGTTCAAAATGCGATTTTTTAGTACTGAAATCGACGCTTCTGGGTGGGCTCTCGTTTTCTGGATTTTTGATCAAAACCGAGCCTTTGGGCCCTAAACCCTCCCCCTTCGTGGGCAAATGGTTTTTTTTCCACCCGGGGGGGCCCTAAACCCTGACCCCCTTCGTGGGCAAATGGTTTTTTTCCACCCGGGGGGGGCCTAAACCCTGACCCCCTTCGTGGGCAAATGGTTTTTTTCCACCCGGGGGGGCACGAAACCCTGACCCCCTTCGTGGGCAAATGGTTTTCTTCCACGCGGAGGGGCCCTAAACCCTGACCCCCTTCGTGGGCAAATGGGTTTTTTTCCACAAACCCTGACCCCCTTCGTGGGCAAATGGTTTTTTCCACCCGGGGGGGCCCCAAAACCCTGACCCCCTTCGTGGGCAAATGGTTTTTTTCCACCCGGAGGGGCCCTAAACCCTGACCCCCTTCGTGGGCAAATGGTTTTTTTCCACCCCGGGGGGCCCTAAACCCTGACCCCCTTCGTGGGCAAATGGTTTTTTTCCACCCGGGGGGGCCTAAACCCTGACCCCCTTCGTGGGCAGATGGTTTTTTTCCACCCGGGGGGGCCCTAAACCCTGACCCCCTTCGTGGGCAAATGGTTTTTTTCCACCCGGACGGGCCCTAAACCCTGACCCCCTTCGTCGTTAGGTTTTGGGTGAGGCCCTAAACCCTGACCCCCTTCGTCGGCAAATGGTTTTTTCCACCCGGGGTAGACAAGGGTTTAGGGCTCTTAGGGTTTGGGGCATAGGGATTAGGGCTGTAGGACTTGGGACATAGGGTTTAGCATTCTTGGGGTTTGGGGCATAGGGTTTAGGATTTGGGGCATACGATTTAGGGTCTATTGTGAGTTTTGGACCAACTAGACTTTGAGCTTTAAGCCTACCGGGAAAGTATTGGTTGAACTTTATATTTTCTCAATGTTATGGGTTTCTTGGGTGGGTGGGATTTTTTTCCGACGCTTGACAAGCTGCTTGACTAGTGAATGCTTGGACTTGAGATGCTGAACCCTAAACCCTAAACCCTAAACCCTAGCCCTCGACGCCGCCTCAGCCCAGACTGAAGCCTGACGGCACTTCGCTGGTCCCGGACTCTGAGGACGAGTATTTCAAGGCTCGCAGGGACGCCACCCCCTGGCTAATATAGGGGGTTACTGTTTAGGGTTTAAGGTTTAGGGTTTAGGGTTTAGAGTTTAGGGTTTATTACTAATAGTGTTCGCTTATGGTCTCTTGAGAATTATACTACAGTATCCCCCAAAGCCCTACTCTAGCTATTAAGGCCCCTACAGTAGGTAGGCCGAAGGAGGGAATTGCGAAAACAGAAAGGTCCTTGAGATGTTTTTTGCTTTCCCTTTTGGGGTTTACGTCTAGGGTTTACGAAAAAGGGTACGCCCTTGGGATACTTTCTGCTTTCCCGTTTTGAGCCTAAGAGGATCATATTTAGGGATAACCCTAAACCCTAAAACCTGAACCCTAAAACCAAACCCTAAACCCTAAACCCTAAACCCTAAACCCTAAACCCTAAACCCTAAACCCTAAACCCTAAACCCTAAACCCTAAAATGGCCATCCTATCTGGGACCCTCAAATCTGGCCACCTTGAGGGCCATCGAAGATGCCGATGGAGATTAGAAAAGAGCCCTCTAGCTCTTGGATCTGCTTAGGGTTTAGGGTTTAGGGTTTAGGGTTTAGGGTTTAGGGTTTAGGGTTTAGGGTTTAGGGTTTAGGGTTTAGGGTTTAGGGTTTAGGGTTTAGAGTTGAGGGTTTAGGGTTTAGGGTTTAGGGTTTAGGGTTTAGGGTTTAGATCTGCTTGTTGCACGTTCTCATAGTATCTCTGTCTCTGCCTCAGACATTGACGGAGCTTCCTTACCCCAAAGTTGTTCTTGAAATCAATTATTTTTTCGGGACCCACCCCATTGCCCGGCCCAAAGCCCAAAGCCCTAAGCCCTAAACCCTAAACCCTAAACCCTACATCACACCCTAACTCCTAAACCATAAACCCTAAACCCTAAACCTACATCACACCAAGTCAGAAGATTACCATGATGGGTTTCGGCTTCGGGGGTCCTATGATGCCCTTTGGCCTACGCTGGAAGAACCATGATCCTCATCCCAAAGCTCCGCCGCAACCCCAAACCCTCAACTCCAGACCCTCCTGGAATGGATTTGGGTATAGGGTTTAGGGTTTAGGGTTTAGGGTTTAGGGTTTAGGGTTTAGGGTTTAGGGTTTAGGTTTAGAGTCCCTAAGACATGGATCGTGCAGCCCCGAACGAAGGACGAACCTTTGCTGGTTGCTGTGTTTGACTTCGACTACGACCTCATAGAGGACAAGCAGAAATGGGGTTTCCGAAAGGGGGATTCTACAATATTTTGGGGGCAATAGTATTGAATCTTCCAAATCGACTGCGCTGCATCAGAAATGAAGACCTCAAGCCTCCCCCCCCGGAGGCTTGTTCAGGGGTAGAGCTAAACCCTCAACCCTAAACCATAAACCGTAACCCCTTGGGAGGAGTTCACGATCAAGCTCTCGTGGGCGAGGTTCTGTATGAGCCCTCCTCTGTGGATCAGCGCTCTCTGCTGCTACCCATGTTTCCTCCAGCAGAATGTCGAGTGGTCCACCCGGGCGAAGCACGTCGCCCTGACCCACGACGGCTTCTGGCCGGCATTTAGAATTGGGGCCTGCCTGGGGTCACCCCAACCCTAAACCGCAAACCCTGAACCCCAATGCCTGAAGCCTAAACGGCCTAAACCCTAAACCCTAAACCCTCAACCCTAAACCCTCAACCCTGTGTTTAGGCTGCAGACTCCACATCGCAGGATTGTGTTACTTCCGTTCCATGCGAGCTCCTTGAGCTGCTGTACGACTGTTGCCATGAAACAACCCCAAGAGCTCGTGTGTTTCTTCGGGCATGCGCCGGCTCCTTGCAGAACTCTGACTGGGTAGTGCTTTGGGATACTGTAGCTTAAATTCCCCTTGTTCTCTTTTCAGGGAACCTATTCAAACGCTTTAAAGCACCGCTCTGCTCAGGATTTAGGGATTCGGGCCTGTTAGCCACACCAACGGCTGCACCGCGGAATGAGACTTGAACACTAGTTGCTCTAAACCCCAAAACCCCGAACCCTAATGCACCCCAATACAGCTTATATGCCCAATTTCTTCCCGGTATACCCCAGACACCCTCCAGCCGAGACACTCCAGCCCTAAACTCAAGGCCTCCCCCCCCCCCACCCCTCAGGAATCAAGTACGTCGAGGATAAGCACCCGACGCCACCAGGCAGCAAATGATGAAATCTGCCGGGGTTTAGGCTTTAGGCTTTAGGCTTTAGGCTTTAGGCTTTAGGCTTTAGGCTTTGGGCTTTGGGCTTTGGGCTTTGGGGTTTGGGGTTTAGGGTTTTAAGGTTTAGGGTTGTAGGGTTTTAGGGCTTTGGGCTTTGGGTTTTGGGCAGAGCAGTTGAGGGCCTTGAGGGCTTCAGGGCTTAGTGATCTGAGAAGGCCGGGCCTTTGACCCAACACCCCACGAGCCCGAAACAGTACAAACCCCATAAACCCTATACACCCTACATCTTTAAACCCCATAAACCCTATGTACGTAGGACCTCTATGTATAGTTCGGGAAATCCGATCGCATCGCTGGCGCGGTCGTGCGGAACTCCGCGCAGACACACGAAGACGCGCGAACATGCGAAGACGAGCAACCGAGTGAAGACAAGCGAAGTCGAGCGAAGATGAGGAAGACGAGAGAAGACGAGCCAAGACGGGCGACGACGAGCGGCGAGGAGCGAAGACGAGTGAAGACGAGTGAGGCTTCACTCGTCGTCGCTTGGCATCGCTCGTCGTCTCTCGGTGTTCGGCGTCGCTCGACATCACTCAGCGTCGCTCGGAATCGCTCGGCGTCGATCGGCGGCGCTTGGCGTCGCTCGGCGGGGGCGTTTTTACCACCATACTGCTGCCACACTCGGAAATCCTCTTCTGTGTATTAATATGTATGCATAAGCTCAGTACTTATACAGACTTTAATTGGTCTATAAGTTATTTCCATTCTATAAGTGTTTATATGCTTCCCTCTGATCCCGTTGAACCGTATGAACCCCGGACACCCTACATACCCTCAAGACGTACGTACCGAAAACCGCTCTGCCTTCGCGCTTAAGTACTTGGGGGGGGGGGGGGTCGTGGCGATATATATATATATATATATATATCTGTCTGTCTGTCTGTCTGTCTGTCTGTCTGTCTGTCTGTCTGTCTGTCTGTCTGTCTGTCTGTCTCTGTGTGTGTGTCTATGTATATATGTATATATGTATATATGTATATATGTATATATGTATATATGTATATATGTATATATGAATATAAGTATGTATGTATATATCTAAGGCAGGATAGCCCTAAATGATCATTGTGAAGGCATGTAGCCCTTCTTCTGCCGGCTATAGCTTTAAACGTATCCTTTCAGAATCCTGCTCCCGACCTATTCGTAGGCTCAGCGTGGCTACAGCTGTAGAATTACACATCTAACTCTACTTGTGACTTGCATACGGTTTCTCGGTTAATGGGGTGTAGTAGGGTGTAATAGGGTTTCAGGTCTAGTGTTTTGGCTTTTGGGCACTTCCAACCCTAAACCCTAAACCCTAAACCCTAAACCCTAAACCCTAAACCCTAAACCCTAAACCCTAAACCCTAAACCCTAAACCCTAAACCCTAAACCCTAAACCCTAAACCCTCAAACCTAAACCCTAAACCCTAAACCCTAAACCCTAAACCCTAAACCCTAAACCCTAAACCCTAAACCCTAAACCCTAAACCCTAAACCCTAAACCCTAAACCCTAAACCCTAAACCCTAAACCCTAAACCCTAAACCCTAAACCCATTCCAGAATCAAGATCACCAAGGCTGTGCGGCTTGTCTTGTACCGACTCGGGAAAGGTGAGCAAGACCGTCCCTTATGAAAAGATCACGGCCGCCAAGCTTGCCATTGGGCCCCAAGTCCGAAACCAACAGCCGTACCCTCTAAACTGACTGTTGGTTAGTAGGAAATGAGGGAATGAGGTACTATACCCTATGTAACCCCTTAAAGGGTGTGTATGGGGCCCCTAATTTCCCTCTTTCCCTGCTAACCAACAGCAAGTAAAGTCTGCCCCTCTTTTCTGGGCTTCTGTTCAGGAAACTACAATAATAAGATCACGATCAGAGGGAAGCCACATTACGTGTTGAAAATGGTCCCATCTCTAAAATATGGTCCGTTTTGGAGTCACCATTTTGAAGCGGCCCCTAATCTTTCAGGGACCCAAAAAGTGGCCCCAATTTAGACTAGAGAAGTGACCACATCCATACTGTGTCAACTTGATGTCGTTTCCTTAGCAGAAATCCGGAGTTTGCGTCTAAGCATCTGCTAAGATGGGCGCCCGGAGCTTCGTTAGCGACTCCAAATCCGGAGCTCTTGTGTGTGTTATGGTTTGGGGTTTAGGGTTTAGGGTTAAAGGTTTAGGGTTTAGGATTTAGGGTTTAGGGTTTAGGGTTTAGGGTTAGGGTTTAGGGAGTGTTTTTCGATTGTTCGCTCTTGTTGGAGCTGTCTAAGACAGGCTCTTGCGGGCAGAGGGTCTGTTCGGGTTGTTTCCGATTCGACTCCAGGTCTGTAAAGGGTAGTTTCATGGGCCCTGAATGTGGTCTTTGAAGGGTTCTGATGTATGGGCCCGTATTTGTTTAGGGTCTATATGGGGTACCCATTTTTTTAGGGGCCATACTAGTGGACAAACCCTAAACCCTGAACCCTTTAATAATCCCTAAGCCGTACCTTGAAACTCTCAAGCATATCAACCTCTCCGGGCGGAGGCTGGTCTCTGTTTAGCAAGTAGAAAGGTGCTTGCGTTCCGTGTCGCTTAGGGCCTGGGGGCTTCTGTATTTCGTAGCTAAACTTGCAGATACATCCCAAAACTGCCGCCCCAAAGCACAGACCTTGGGAAATGTTCGCTTTTGAGATTCCGGAGGCTTGGCCCAAACATGCACCTGACTGAGCCAAGAAGCGCAAAAAGACTGCCAACCAAAATCCTAAACCTCAGCGCCTTGAAGCCCACAGCTGCGCTGCTCTTCCCAAAACTCTAAACCCTACAGTACACCCCAGAAAGTTGGAACATGGTTTAAGGATGCTTAGAGCTGGGATTCCCTTTAGTAACCCTTGTGGGGTATTGGGGATAAGGATTACTCATAACCCAAATTATAACCATATTAGGGCACTTAAGGGGCTTAGAAGTGGGTTGTAAGTACAGAAATAATTGGTTTATAAGTACCCTGAACCCTAAACCCCAAACCCAAAACCTTAAACCCTAAACCCTAAACCCTAAACCCTAAACCCTGAACCTCCAAGTAGTTGAGGACTGCGACGTGTCTGAGCCAGCAGGGACAGCCTGCTGCTGCTTCATCGAGCTCCTCGACCAGGTTTGGGGTTTAGGGTTTAGGGTTTTAGGGTTTAGGGTTTAGGGTTTAGGGTTTAGGGTTTAGGGTTTCAGGTTCCAGGATTTAGGGTTTTGGGTTTTAGGGAATCCGAAAACTTCAATCCCTGGTCCCTGAATCCCTTGGAGTGGCCTCAGGAACGTGCTGACGCGGGTCCGGGTGGAGACCGCGCATCGTGGATGCAAGCATCCGAGAGCCTTTACGGCTTTATGTACAGTGTTTAGGGTTTAGGGTTTAGGGGATGTGTGGGGTTTTGGGTGAGAGTCTAGGGTTAGGGGTTTTGGGTTTTGGGTGTAGGGTTGTAGTCGTGTTTCGCTTTTCGCATTGATTCTTGTACAGGGGCTCCTGACGCCCAAACCCCTCACCCACACACCTGACGGACCGAAGTCCAAGAAGCACTAGTTCAGTTTGGCCGGCCCATATATCGAGAACCGGAGTTTTGGGTAGTTTGCAATACCTTTGTTATTGGGATCATAAAGGGGGTTTTAGTAATTGTTGAGGCCCCAGTTTTCTTGCAACCCATCAGTGATCAGGCACCTGAGCGTTCCAAGTGACCGCGCGAACCCCAAGTGCCCAAGTGCTCCAAGTGACCCCAAAAACAGAAATTCTGCTCCAAGTAACACAACTTCCCAAGCGATCCAGGCGGCCCTAGTGTCCATGTGACCGAGTGAATGAAGTGTTTCCAGTGACCCAAGAAACGCAAATCGTGACGAAAGTGTGCCACCCAAGCCTAAGCGACCTAAGTGTCGCAAGTGACCCAAGTGATCCACCTGTTCCCAGCTCTCCCAAATATGAAGGAGTATCCTTGAGAGGCTCCCAAGTGCTATGACCCAGAATGTCCTACGTGTCACAACCCCAAGTGCCCCAGTGACTTGGCCCAAATGTCATGATTATCCCAAGTGACCAAGTGAATATTGTGTCCCAGTGCCAGTGCCCCGAAGCGACCCATGTGTCCCAAGTGATCCTGGTGACCCCAGTGCCAGGCCCTGTCCCAAGTGACCCGAGACCCAAAGTGTGCTCCAAGTGCTCCCAGTGTTCTGACCCAAATGACGCCCAAGTCTCAAGTGTGCCTTGAGTGTCACAAAGTGACCTTGTCCAAGTGTCCCAAGTGACCCCCCGGGGACCCCAGTGTCCCAAGTGAACGCAGGAACCCAAGCAACGCGAGAGTTCCCAGTGGTGAAGAAAGTGCGCCATGCATCCTGAGTGTACCAAGCGACCTAAGTGTCGCAAGTGACCCAAGTCATCCAAGTAACCCAAGTGTTTCCGGTTCTCCCAAATATTTCAAGTGTCCCAAGTGCTCCAAGCGACCCGTGTCAAACAACTAAGCTTCAGTGACCAGTTTCATATCAACTTCGTCTCAACCGCCCTGCATCAAGAGTACATCTTGCTTCGAAACAAAAGAAGGCCTTAACTCCATGAGAGATGTAAGTGGGCGGTCTTGGGGTGGATAGGTCTACACACTAACGCGTGCTCGCCCTAAACCCTAAACCCGAAGCCCTAAACCCTAAACCCTTTTAAAGTTTTCAAGAAGCACCCGGCCCAGGTCTTCATCCAAAGAAAATCCCGACCTGGTGCTTCAGGGACTGGAGGAGACTTTGGGGGTCTCAGGGTTCGAGGGCGTAGAGTTGGGTTTAGGGTTTAGGGTTTAGGGTTTAGGGTTTAGGGTTTAGGGTTTAGGGTTTAGGGTTTAGGGTTTAGGGTTTAGGGTTTAGGGTTTAGGGTTTAGGGTTTAGGGTTTAGGGTTTAGGGTTTAGGGTTTGGGGCATTTTCTTCACGAGACTACCGTGTCGATGGAAATTCGGAGCTGTCCATCTGCAACTGGTTTGCCGCGATCTCCTGCATATCGAACTCTGCATGGGATGGCTCCTCTGTCTGATCTCCCTTACTGACCAGGCTCTCAGCAGATCGATGGTGGGGCCCATTGCAGGGTGAGTGAATTTGCTCCACTATGCTGGCAGCGTATGCGCACCCATGTCTTTCACCGGACCCGGGGAGGGACGCCTCGCATGCACCAAACCTCCACGCGGTGCGCCCTGGAAACCCGCTTCAGCGTTAAATTGTGGCTTCATGTTGAAGTGAGAATGGGGAGAGTTGCCCGACTCTCGTTACACACAGCCGGTCTGATCGCGACATGTAGGGCTTTTACTCGCACTGCCTGAAATCGTTCGCTAATCGAAACACTCGGTCCCATCAATGGGCAAGTCGCTACGCAACCACACTCGCGGGGCAAACGCCATTCCCCCAGACGGGGGGCACTTCCATCAAAATGGAAGGGCGAGGTGCACAAGGGTCGGGGGCAGCACGGATTCGGTCGGCGTTGGGACTTAGCTCACCTTGGGGACTCGGTCGGCGCTGTCCTTCCGGCAGTCTTGCCTCTGGTCCTGGGGGGGGGGGGGGGGGGGGGGGGGGGGGGGGGGGGGGGGGGGGGGGGGGGGAGGGCGCCGACCTCCCAACTCAACACGGTGGGTTATACGGGCAGGAGTAACCTTACGCCTCATAGGACTCTTACCTCGTTTAATGTCATTCTAGACGAATCGTCTCCAACTGCACGTGACAGAAGGGCAAGGGACAGTCTCACGGAGGCCGCCCTCCGGGCACTATCTCTGTACGGTTTGTCATCATGTCGCGTTCAGGTTGGGATTTAGTCTCTTGTTGTGTGTTTTCTTTGTTTGTCGCTTCTTCGCTTCGTGTTTTTTTTGTCTGTCCGCACGTGCACAACTCGGCGTCCCAGCAAGAACAAACATGACGGGTAGACGGATGAAGCCTCGGTCGGTACTCACTGTATCGGTTAAACGGAAACGCTGTAGCGAGAACAAACACATCCGTTTCGGTCCCAGCATGTTTTGCTAGGATTGCTGCCCGACGTTGCGGATGATCAGAGTAGTTAGTTCCTCTCGGAATTTGGAGCACGCGACCTTGCAACTCGGGCAAGTGTTTAGGCTTCAAGGGCTTGCGAGCACAGAGCATCTCCAACTTCCCAAGCGCATGTCACACATCCGCACCTCGCGGCCGCCGCGCGCACTCGCGCGTCGACGCTCTCGCGCCACACGTTCTGCACACCGTGTTTTTTCGTCGTCCAGACCCGGCGTCGTCTGGCGCACGTCTTGCATCCTCTGATGCCCAAAGCGTCCTCTGGCGCTGCTTGTCGTTTCGCCGTTCGGCTGAGGGTTTCTTCGTGTCTTGGGTCGTTTTTGCTGCCTGCAGGCGAAACATCTGTGGGATAGCCCGTTGGCCCAAGCACTGCCATGGCGATGCTTTTCGTGGGCTTTTGACTTTTGCCACGTCGGGCCCAGGTCCCAGGCTTTTTTGTTTTTCTGTTTGAGTTTTTGTTTTGTCCCTCGTATTTTATCTTTTTCTCGTGTTGTCAGGCATAGCTTCATCCTGTTCTTCACGTTTCTCCTGACATTCACCATGTGAAAGCCAGCCTCCGGTATGGCGGTCCCATCGTGAATCAGGAGCTGAGTTCTCCCTAACACAGACCCGAAAGGGTGTGTTTTTTTTTTTTTTGGGGGGGGGGGGGGGGGGGGGGGGCGGGGCGTGGTAAGTCAACAGGAGGAGTCGGCCCGATGCCTCTCCGGATGGCGTCCAAGGGCCAGCAGCAGCAGCAGCAGCAGCAGCAGCAGCAGCAGCAGCAGCAGCAGCAGCAGCAGCAGCAGCAGCAGCAGCAGATCGATGGTCGTGAATTTCTTGCCACACATTCTGCGCTTGCAGTCCCTGATACGCAGCATACTTGTCAATCTTGACACGCCTTCGTCGCATCGACACCGGTCCGCCTTCCCCAAAACCCATGTTAACCAGACAGTTCCCAATATGACCCCAAACCCCAAACCCTAAACCCCAAACCCCAAACCCTAAACCCTATACCCCAAACCCTAAACCCGAAACCTGAGCAGGATGCCCATGCCTTCAAGCATTCAGTGTGGGCCATGAAGCGCTTCAACAGCGCCTGGATGTGCAAAGGACACTTACGGTTTAGGGTTTAGGGTTTAGGGTTTATACGCTATAGGGTTTAGGGTTTAGGGTTTAGGGTTTAGGGTTTAGGGTTTATAGGGTTTAGGGTTTATAGGGTCTAGGGTTTAGGGTTTAGGGTTTAGGGTTTTAGGGTTTAGGGTTTAGGGTTTAGGGTTTCGGGTTTAGGGGTTTAGGGTTTAGGGTTTAGGGTTTAGGGTTTAGGGTTTAGGGTTTAGGGTTTAGGGTTAGGGTTAGGGTTTAGGGTTTAGGGTTTAGGGTTTAGGGTTAGGGTTAGGGTTTAGGGTTTAGGGTTTAGGGTTTAGGGTTTAGGGTTTAGGGTTTAGGGTTTAGGGTTTAGGGTTTAGGGTTTAGGGTTTAGGGTAGGCTGTGGGAGTTGTTGGCGCCCTGGCCCGTAAGCCGAAACACCCTCAGCCCTAAACCTCGGTTTGAGGTTTAGGCAAGGTTTAGGGTGACCCTACACCCTACCCTTAAATCCGAGACCCAAACTTTGAGAACCCCAAAACCCGGAAGCCCCAACCCTAAACCCTAAACCCAAAAGCCTCAACCCTAAACCCTAAACCCTAAACCCCAAACGCTCCCCAAGGTGGCCAAGGTTCTTCGGCCACCGCGGGCGCCGCCCCGCCACCCACACAGCGGATGCCCGAGGGGGAGCTGAGGACGGTGTTAGGACTGGATAAAGGTTTAGGGTTTAGGGTTTAGGGTTTAGGGTTTAGGGTTTAGGGCTTTCGAGGTGAAGGTCTGCAACTTACAGGTATCAGCTGAAACCGCCAAGGTTCAACGAAGTCGTTGCTTTCCATGTGTTTCAATGGGATCTAGCTGTCACTCGCCCTTGACATGCCAGCGCGCACCAAGACTTTTGTAACGCTGCGTTTCGATGAGGGCCGGGGGTGCAGACGAGACTTAGCCAGGCCATGACTTTAGCGGACCCTGTATGATACACAAATTGAAGTTGGATGGGATTCTTGTTCAGATGGTTTTGGTGAAGCTTTGTCTGGGGCGACGTGTACGTGTGTACGTGTACGTGTACGTGTACGTGTACGTGTACGTGTACGTGTACGTGTACGTGTACGTGTGTGTGTGTGTGTGTGTGTGTGTGTGGGTGTGCGTGTGCGTGTGCGTGTGCGTGTGCGTGTGCGTGTGCGTGTGCGTGTGCGTGTGCGTGTGCGTGTGCGTGTGCGTGTGCGTGTGCGTGTGCGTGTGCGTGTGCTCTTCATGCTACATCTCCTAACTTGCAAGGAGCCAAAGGGGCCTGCTTGCTGATGTATGACCCCTAAGTAAATGGTCCTTATCTGCAGAGTGGTGACTATATACGGGACCCCACGAAGGGACCCTTATTCAGGGAACTGCCCACATGCTAACTTGAGGTTCAGGATACTTTCAAACAAATTATAACTGTACTTATAGCCCACCTAGAAGCTCTTAAATGCCCTAATATGGTCATAATTTGGGTCATACGTACAGCTATAATTGGTTAATAAGTACCCTGAACCTTCAGGAAAGAGATCCCAAACTCGAAATTTGAATACCCTCTACTAGGAGACCTGAAGTCGTTTTTGCCTTCTTCAGAGGAAGCCACTGCCCTTTTTTTTCTCCAAGTAATCTCACTTCTTAGGTTTAGGGTTTCGAGGTTAGGAAATCCTGTTAACATTATTAAGAATAATATTAAACTTGGTAAAAATCCAATTAAAGTTACTCGAAATCCTATTAACTGTTATAAGAATCGAAAGTTGAACAGCCGTCTAGCCTGGAGGACCCTAAACCCTAAACCCTAAACCCTAAACCCTAAACCCTAAACCCTAAACCCTAAACCCTAAACCCTAAACTCTAAACCCTAAACCCTAAACCCTAAACCCTACACCCTACACCCTACACCCTAAACCCTAAACCCTCTGGCCTGGAGGACGACGAACCTCCTCCTCACCGAGATCCGCGACGAGATGCGAGCACTCAACCTGTCGATGAGAGCCGGTCGGTGAGACCTGGCTCTTGGCAGTCCCGGGTTTAGGGTTTAGGGTTAGGCTTCTATTTGCTTTAGAACCCCCCCCAAAAAAATCTGGAGAATGTTTTTTTCCTGACAAGGGCAATATAGGGATTATTGTTAGATAATTTTTGGGGGTTCTTAAGCAAATACTAGGACCTGGACACTAAACCCCAAACCCTGCACCTGAGAACAACAACGCCCGGAGCCTGAACCCTAAGCATTTGTTCCTGAAAGATCTGCATGTGAATTCGGGGAGGAGAGCATCGGTCGGAAAGTGGTTTAAGATTTGGGGGGTTGAGATCTTGCGGATGAGTAGTTGTTCAGATGATAAGTATTAACGGGTACGGGTTTAGGGCCAGGTAGCAAGCGTGGGGGTGCATGGTCGCAAGCTTCAGGGCTTGCGGAGTAGGGTTTATGGCCTATCTGTGCGCAATTTCCGGCCTCGCGAATAAGGTTTTTCAGACTGCGTTACAAGGACAGTGCACTTGAATGGCTTCAGGAAGTTGGCTCTGTGCCGAGGACCGTCTTCTTACCCTTTGCCTTTTGTAATCCTCAGAACAGCAAGAGATATTCGATTGCAAACCAGGGCTCCTGGACAACAGGGTCTAGTGTTGAGGGGCTTTCCGACCTTCGCTGCTCCCATGTTTACGGCCAATGCCTACATGGGGCAGACAATGTCGCTGCCCTCTTGTTTCTAAACGAAGTTACATGGTCTGTTGGCATGGTGCCTTACCTTCTTTAGTATACAAGGGGTATATACAGAAGGGTTCCTCAACTAAGGCCTCGTGTTGACCGTGTACCTACCCTAAGAGTGTTTCCTAGTGTCCGGGAATTCCGATGAGCATCCATTGCCCGCACCTTTTTGCTTCGGTCTGTTGGGTCCAAGACGGGGTTTAGGGTTTTTTCAGGTTGTAGATAGGATAGGTCTTTGGAAACCGTAAACAGGGTAGGCCCCTTGTGAGTTGTTACATTTTCCACATTGGGGTTGAAGAGGATCTTGTTAGGATTCAGGCTTTGGGGTTTAGGGTTTAGGACTTGGGCTTTGTTAGACGAGGGCCAAAGCGGATTCCGTCGGATCAATGAAACGTGTGAGTGCAGCTCGCGACAAGAAAGTTTGCACACATGTGGAGTTGCCCGCAACCCTAAGATGTCAGGTTGAGAACTGCAGTCCAATACAGGAGCCTAAATAGTTAGCAACAGTATCCCTGAATACGATCCTTATAATAAGCACCTTTAAATATGACGGCCCAAGTTACCCTAAGGATCCATGTGCATATATAGTCTATACTTGGGCCTACAGGGGGGTTCCTATACAGTAGCTTTAGGGCCCCAAGTATATCCTACTTATTCCAGCGAATTCGGTCCCCATTGTCGGAGGAAGCCCTCCTTGGTAGTGAACAAGGCCGCAGGCAATTGCTTGTGAAGCCTGCGTTTCTTCACAGTTCTGGTCGTTCCCCCTACATTCTAGACCCTAAACCCTAAACCCTAGGGTTCATGATTTAGGGTTCAGGGTTCAGGGTTTAGGGCTTAGGGTTGGCGGGGTTTAGGGATTTAGGGGTTTAGGGTTGGGGATGGTTGGGGCCACATATACCAATAACTCTTATTGAGCAAACTTCAAGAAGGTACAAGCCTCATCTTCTTGAACCCTAAACGCAAACGCTAAACCCTCAACCCTCAACCCCAAACCCTAAGCCCATAAGGTTTTGCCTGGCGCCAGGTCGATCGGCTTCTTCTCAAAGAGATGCTGAAGTCGTGGTATGCACAGTCCGGGCCACGGGTTTCGGAACCACCAGGGTTTAGGGTTTAGTTGAACGGCCTTAAAATACTGCCACTAGTGAGTACCCCTCGCGGGTGCACTTGGATGGAAAGCCGGGGCTATCTTTCGAGGAGTTTCTCCCTTTGGTGGTGGGCAGCTAGCCTCAGCTAGCACCCTCTGCCAAGTCCTGCAAGCAGCTGAAAGCTGGGTGCATGACAACATAGCGTCGAGCGTAAGGAATTTCAACGTGCACCCAAAGGCCGAGGTAGCCCCTGAATGGATGTAAGTTGATTAAGGTTCATGCCAACCTCCACAAGCCCTACTCTACTCATAGTAGCCTCTGCCTCGGGCAAACCCTAATCCCGAAACCCCAGAATGTAGGGGCCTGAAGAATTAGAATAAGTTTTTTTTTTTTTTTTTGGGGGGGGAGGGGGGGTTGTTATGGTAGAATTACAAAGCGACCAGAAGGGATGCTTACTTGTAATTGTTCCGACCCCTATATTCCACTGTCACACCCACATGCCAATTCAAGAAGATGAGATCAGTGAGTCCCATCTTTTCACCACCTGCGTCAAACACCCGCGAAGCACCGGGCCTTTTTTTTCTCAGGACCCTAAACCTTTTTTGTTTTCCTCAGGAAACTTCGAAACAGAGACGTCGAGGTTGAGGGCCTCCTTCTTTAGGGTTTAGGGTTTAGGGTTTAGGGTTTAGGGTTTAGGGTTTAGGGTTTAGGCTTGTGGAGTTGAGGTTCGGGTTCAGGGCGGTTTGGAGGCAAACGCCCCACAAAATGCCCCATGCAACCCTACAAACGCTCAAAACTGCCCCATTGTTTTGTCTCTAATAAATGTCCCACAAATGCTCGGAAATTCCCCGCACAAACACCCCATATCCCTAAACCCCAAACCCTAAACCCCAAACCCCAAACCCTAAACCCTAATCGAAAAAACAGCCCAGGGTCTCCGAGAAGGGTCCACCGAGGAAGATCTCGGAGCAAAAGGTTGTGGAGGACAGGGTTTCGGGTTTCGGAGGGTTTAGGGTTTAGGGTTCAGGGTTCAGGGTTTAGGGCTTAGGGTTTAGGGTTTAGGGTTTAGGGTGTCTGATGGGGTATATGGCGCAGACTAGGGGCAGTATATACGGGCCCAAAGGGTCAAGGGTGTCAGGATTGCGGACTTAGGGCTCAGGGTCAGAGAGCTATGGGTTCTTGGTGAGGTCTTGTGGCTTGGGGGGGGGGTTAGCGAGAGTGGGGGTTGTCTTGCTTTAGGGTTTAAACGCAGAAAGGTCCACCATGGCACCTTCAGATTTGTGTTTTTTGGGACGTAGGGTTGGGTTTACTTCACCACATGGCAAAGCACTGAAGGCACGTGGCAGGCAGCAGTCATGCTAACACCCCCCGCCTCCCCCACCCCCCCCCCCCCCGAGACATCCGGTCTCAGAGCTTTTTTCGGCAAAGTCCTCTCTTACATACCCCCCCAAGACCCGAAACATCCTAAAACCCGAATTAGACCCCTCCGTCTGTTGTCCTCACATTTGACATCTCCATCTTCCGTTGAGGGCCGTTGAACACCCGAAGCGACCAGAAGCCAACCGGGGGGCTCCAAAAACTGGGAGGCCCCAGATCACGTTGCCACTGGGGACAGTTTATGCGTCGACCTTGTGCACGTTGGGGGGGGTGCAGGGTGTAGGGTTTAGGGGTTAGGGTTGCAGGTGTGTGTGGGGGGCTTAACTCTATCCACTCCCCTCCGCCCCAAAAGCCCCAACATACCCGAAACCCCCCTAAGCCCTGAAGCACAAACTCGCAACGCCCCCTCGGCCAGACTTCGATGGCAGCTGAACTTGAGGCAATGGCCTGGAACTCAGACCTGAACATGGCTTCTTCTCTAGGTAGGCCCTTGGGACATGTTTCCCCTTATTTGGTTTAAGAGGATCATAGTTAGGATTATGTCTCAGATGGCTTTAAGGGCTATCCGAGTTCTCCGGAAAGGCTTGATAGGGTTAGGGTTATTGTGAAGGCTTCGTAGGGTTTGCAGGGTTTATAGGCTACTAGGGTATACTCGTCAGAGTCTCCAGTGCGGCTTACAGGGTTTAGAGGCTGTATTGGGTTTTTTGCAGGACTACATCGGTCGGGTTTAGGGCTGTAGTCCCTATTACACTTGAGGTATCTCAGAGGTCGCCTGCTTCCCTCGGATTTCCGACCCACACCCCAAACCCATAAACCTGAGTCCTACACCCTAAATCCTAAACCCTAAGCCCAACACCCTAAGCTCATGAACCCTGCACCCTAAACCCAGAAACCATGAACCCCACACCCCAAACCCACAAACCTCACACCTCAAACCCTTAAACCGTAGGACCAGAGACTTGTCGCGAGGGAGGCTGAGTAACCAAAGAGGCGGAGGGGGTTAGGGTTTTGGGTTTTGAGCTTTGGGTTTTGGGAATTTTCAATGGTTTGTCACGTTTGGGTTTGGGATTCGGGGCTTTGGGATTTCTGGGGTTCAGGGTTCAGGGTTGGGGTCTCAGAGTTTTGGAGTCAGAGCTGGGTGTCGAAGCTTTCAGCCCACGCTCTGTAGACCCGGCAGGGAGATCAGCTGCAGTGCTTTGGGGTGTTCCCCCTTACACTAACAGTCCTTAAAAGGGACTACAGAACCCCCTGCTATCATCCGTATTAAGGACTAGTGTAAGCGGGAAGATCCCACTAAGCCCTTTCATAAAGGCGCTTTCCTGAGAAGCAGGGTTTCCCTGCACCCCCCCCCCCCCCCCTCTAAACCCTCAGCCCCAAACACGTAAAGCCCGAACCCTTCAACCCTGAACCCTAAACCCTAACCCCAAACCCTAAACCCTGAAACCAAAGTTTGAGAATCCTCAGCTACGCCCGAAAACGCCGAGTGCCTCCCAAGGCGCGGCTCCTGCAAGAGGAGAGGGATAAGAACAAGGTGCCCAAGTGCAGGAGTTTAAGGGTTTACATAGGGGTTTAGGGTTCAGGGTTTAGGGGTTTGGGGGTGTAGGCTTTGTGTTTGCTGTTGCATGGATTTGAGAACCTAGCGCTTCAGTGCCCATAGGTCGATTTCGGCCCCCAGCCCGTGGCAGGAGGAGCCCGCAGAACGTTTAAGACTCGCACCCCTGAGGTTGTACCCTGAAAGGATATGGCCCTTATACTACCATAAGGATCTTTTGAAAGGGCCCCAACACTCAAGGCTACAACCCCAAGGGTCCAAAGGTACAACCCCCAGAGCCTTGCGAGATGGTCGCAAGGCCTTGCAACCCACCGAAGTCCCCCACCAATGACCGCCTAACCGAAAGCCCCAAAGAGGGTACATATTCCAGTGGCGCCGCAGCGCCCCACACCCGCGAAAGTCAGCCGCCCTAAACCCTAATCCCCAAACCCCAAACCCCAAACCTCAAACCCCAATCCCCAAACCCCAAACCCAAACCCCAAACCCCAAACCCCAAACCCAACCCAGAATCCCCGCCCCCTCCCCACATCTACAAGACCCAAGCCCCAGTACCACTGAATTATCCTTAGTCAGCAGACTGCCCCACGGAAACCCCTAAACCCCCAAACCACAAACCCCGAACCCTATGATGATTCGCTTGGGGAAGCGCCTCTGAGCCCTCTGACAGAAATCCAGATTTCAACCCGATTTCGCCTTGGGTTTAGGGTTTAGGGTTTAGGGTTTAGGGTTTAGGGTTTAGGGTTTAGGGTTTAGGGTTTAGGGTTTAGGGTTTAGGGTTTAGGGTTTAGGGTTTGAGGCTTCGGGCTCCTGAACCACCTGGAAGCCCCAATTTCTTCCTCAGGCCCTGCAGGCCCAGCTGGATGGCAAGGATGGCGAGGCCTCGCCGTTGCTTGGGACTCTTTAGGGTTAGGGTTTTGGGTTTTGGGTTTTGGGTTTTGGGTTTTGGGTTTAGGGTTTAGGGTTTAGGGTTTAGGGTTTAGGGTTTAGGGTTTAGGGTTTAGGGTTTAGGGTTAGGGTTTGGGGTTTGGGGTTTAGGGTTTAAGCAGGGCCCTACAATATACCCTTTAAGTGATTATGTAGGACCTGAATTCCCCCATTCCCTACTAAGAACCAGCGAGTTTTTTTTTCGGTGACCCTGGGGACTTTAGGGTCTAGGGTCTGCTAGGCATTCAAGTGTCCTTGGTAAACCCTAAACCCTAAACCCTAAACCCTAAACCCTAAACCCTAAACCCTAAACCCTAAACCCTAAACCCTAAACCCTAAACATGTGAGTTCCACTGGTTTTGTGGAAAGGGGGCCCTGAGCGCTAAACTCTAGGAAGCTTCGGGATACGGAGTGGTTCCACCCTTTGGGGTTTCGAGTCTGTGGGGCACAAGCTGGGTACATCAAAAGCCCTCAACCGTAAACCCTCGACCCTAGACCCTAAGCCCCCCAAACCCTCAGCCCTCAACCCTAAACCCTAAACTCCAACCCTCAACCCTAGGAACCGTAGCTTCTAAATTCCTAAACAGCCACAAATCCTGCGAGCTTCTAAGTGGGGATAGGTTTGGAGGACCTTAAGGAGGCTAAGAATGTAATGCCGTTCGCTTATCAGAATGATTGCCAATCGTGGTGACTTTTGCTGTAGGGGAGATCAAGATGCCTCTTAGGCGGTCTGTGGTGTTGGGTAAGCTTAGCTTAGTGTTGTACTCGTTCAAGGGTAGCAAAACACCCTACTCGGAAACCGGACACGAACCCCACACCCACAGAGATGTTTCCCTGGGCGCCCTCCTCATGCGGCTCTCACGTGTGGATTAACAGTCTCTTCTCCCGGCAGCATTTGAAGGGGCATCATCTTCGGTGGCTGCTGCCTTCTGCCCCCAAACGAGCATCGAACGAGCCAAGGGTTCGGGGGTCTAAGAGCCCAACCTCCCATGGGCTTCCAAGTCAAAAGGGCTTAGGGTTTAGGGTTTAGGGTTCAGAGTTTAGGGATTTCATAAGTGGTGTCTGAAAGGGGAGCCCACTACGGCACAAGCCTCGCGCAGACACAAGAGTCTTCGCCCAAATCAGTCATCACCAATCCAACCCTTCAGCCTCAATATTCCCCCCTAAACCCTAAACCCTAAACCCTAAACCCTAAACCCTAAACCCTAAACCCTAAACCCGAAACCCCACGCCCGAGACACCCGATCAGCCTGAAGAGGCAGCCTGAAAAGGCCAGCGCACTAAGCCCTGTTCTACTAAAGCCCTCTAAACCCCAAAGCGGTTTACTAGGATGCCCAGTAGTAGTGCCCTTACTCCGTTTTTGTGGGTTTAGGTTCCCTTCTAAACGCCCCCAGCCCCTAAGCCCTAACCCCTATGACTCCCGGAGATTTCGCTCCGGATCCTCTATGTGACTTGCGGAGGTTTGTGAGAGCCCTCCACCCTAAATCCTGTGGAGGGTTCAGGGTTGTGAGGGTGGAGGGAATCCTTGCCAGGTGAAGAGCGCACTTCGCAGGCAGGTTCGGGTTTAGGGCTCTCCTGGGGCTCCATGCCTGCAGATCTCGTGAGTTACGCTTAGAGACTTAGAGAGCTCTCATGGGGTTTACGATAATCAGCCTGATATAGACCCCCAAATCGTAGGATCCCCTTAGAATAAGGGCCCCAATAAGGTACCCCCAATATCGTAAACCCCCTCATGGTTCAGGGTTAAGGGTTTAGGCTTGCGCATGTGTGGGTACATAGCCGTTGGTTCGGTCTGAGGTTCGCGGGTTCTTCTATGTCTAAGAGTTGGTATATGGGCCCTTAACAACGTCCCTTATTTCCTTTAAAGGGTGGGTTCCCTGTTAAGATTTAAGGGCCCATGGGTTTAGGGTTTAGGGTTTACGGCCCACCCATGTCCGAGTCAAAGCGCCCATTCGTTCACCAAACCTCTAGCAAGACCCGCTTGAAAGAACCCTTCAGAATCTTCTGCCGCTAGCGCCCTCGCATTCAGACAAAATGAAGCCTGGCTAGTTGCACCTATAGTACTTATTCTATGTTTGGGGACAAAGTAAAGTGATGGGACTCGCATCTGGATAAATGATCATCCGCAATAGCACGTTCTGTTTGGGTTCCAGTCTCTCAAAGGAGCGTGCCGATCAAACCGGCACTGGCGGGGAACCGGGAAAGACGAAACAATCTCGAAATGATCGAATGTAAAGCTGTGCTGTTGGGTTCTCGACTGGACTAACTCACCTTATTTTGTTAGCTCGGTTTCCCCATTTTCCCCTTTTTTTGGTTGAAGGTTCACTTATTTACAGTAACCAACCCCAAAAAAAGGTACCCTTACTGCAATACGGTTACTGGGCTACCAAGCTATGGGTCCATCGCGCGCTGCTTGCCAGAATCCTCGAGCTTGAAGACGAGAAGGTAGCTCTCCTCAAGCAGGCCAGAGTTTAGGGTTTAGGGTTCAGGGTTTAGGGTTTGGGGTTTTGGGTTTAGGGTTTAGGGTTAAGAGGTTTCCGCCAAGGATCCGCGTGCTCGTCTAGTAGATACCAGACCCTGCAAACCCTCACCCCCCCAAGCCCTGAGCCCGCAAACCCTAAACCACCAGACCCTAAGCCCTAAACCCCCACACCTGAAACCCTAAACCCGGTCTTCCCTAAA
Source organism: Symbiodinium natans (assembly GCA_905221605.1). Taxonomy (NCBI): domain Eukaryota; class Dinophyceae; order Suessiales; family Symbiodiniaceae; genus Symbiodinium; species Symbiodinium natans. The sequence continues at coordinate 150,895 of CAJNDS010002138.1, read as the reverse complement.
CAGGTACCCGATCTCAGTGTTTGTTTGGGGTTCCGGTCCCTCCGGTAGACGAGTTACTGTAAGTTTAGGGTTAGGGTTAAGAGTGTAGGGTTAACATCAACAAGCTCCCTGGAAGGCGGAGAAGGCGAGAGAGGTCTTGATCATTGAGAAGCAAGTGCTCAGAGACGAGCTTGACCAGGCCATTGATTTGGGCCCTAAACCCTAAACCCTCAACCCTAAATCCTAAACCATCCCTAAACCCTAAACCCCAAACCCCAAACCCTCAACCCCAAACCAGGGCTCCGAACCGGCAGCAGTCCTCCAAAGTGTAGAAGAAGGGTTTGGAATGTTCCCCCTTAGACTAGCAGTCCCGAATCGGGATTACAGTAGCCCCTTAGGGACTGTTAGTATAAAGGCGAGCATCCCAAAGAAGGCTCCAACCTCTTCCTTCTGGTATGAAACCCAGAATGGTCTCACTCAACCTCCCCATGAAGCTGTAGTGAGCTGTGAGCAAAACATACCCTAAACACTAAACCCTGAATTGCCGACATTAGGCTCCACGACTCGCAGCATGCGCCTTCAGCTTGGATTGTTCAAAGGGTTATGTATTCGTTGTTGAGCTTGTTCTGTGTCGTTGTTTTTTTGTACTTAGCTGATCTTCCGTGTCTGTCTTCCTTGTGTGGCTGTTGGTCGTGCTTTGCTTTTTTGCTGCCAACAATGCATGTCTTTCGTCCTTGTGAAACCTCGTCTGATGCCTATTCTAACATAGCCAGTATCCATTTCAAGTGTCTTCATTGTCCACAGTGGCAGAACTTTCAACCCAAATCCGACCTTTGCGTATACCAAAAAACACAAACATGTTTTAAACCTTCTCGTCAAACAATCCAGGGCTTTAGGGTTTCTAGAATTCTAGAGTGTGAGGAACGTGCTTCGAACTTCGTATTGGCTTCACGTAGACGGGGCCATACGAAATAACCCCTACACCCCTAAACCCTAAACTCCAAACCCCCTAAGCAGTCAAGAGGTTCTAAGAACAGTCAGGCTTCGGACGGGTTTAGTGTGCTTAGATTTCGCTTTGCCAACCAGTGCTTTGCTGGAATAATTGGCTGCCTAAAACCTAAACCCTAAAGCCTAAACCCTAAACCAGCCCATCTTCTGAACCTTGAACCTTGAACCTTGAACCCTAAACCCTAAACCCTAAACCCTAAACCCTAAACCCTAAACCCTAAACCCTAAACCCTAAACCCTAAACCCTAAACCTCAACTCCTCAACCACAACGACCTACGCAGCGCAGGTGCCCGCGCTCCTGGAACAGAAGGAGCGGGAGAAAGACGAGCTCCGGAAGGTTCCCGATTCCGAGATCAGAGTGGTCGAGGGTTTAGGGTTTAGGGTTTAGGGTTTAGGGCCATGAAAGTTTTAATTTTATACAGTACTCCCACACCTACCCCCAGTTCAGGGGGTAACGAAGACGAGGGATCTAGATGGTGTGTGTGTGTGTGTGCGTTTAACTCTCTGTTTGTGCCATTTGATAGGAACAGCACAGAGGATGATTCCTTACTTCAAAGTACAGTCCGACTCAACTACTCAGAGAACCCTGAACCCCAAGGGTTTAGGGTTCAGGGTTCTCTGAGTAGTTGAGTCGGTGAGCTTCGGCTTTGGGGGAGGAGCAAAATCCCCACCATGCTCCGCGAGGTCAAGCTTTAGTGCCCTAGGAGCTGCACGAATAAGTGCAGGATTTGGGATGTGGGGATTCGGGGATTTCTTGCAGAAGTCTTGGGTTTTGGTGTTTCAGGGCTTCAGGTGCTTGGTTCAGGGTTGGCCGTAACTACAGGGTCTCGGAGGCTCTTGCGAAGCTTCTAGAAGGGGGGGGGGGGGGGGTGCTACAACAGATGCTCCACACCCACCACCCAACACCCAAAGCCTAAACCGGGCTCATCATACAGATTCAACTGATCAACCTCCCACATCAGCATGACCGGCTGTCAACGCAGCAGTCCCTAGAGCTTCCGCAAAGCGGAAGATGTTGAGGGTTTTGGGGTTTGGGGTTGATTGTACTCCTGAACCAACGGAATCCTACCCCAGACCCGGAGCCCTCATCCATACACTGCACGACGTGAATGCATGACAGGCATACGCAGCGTTGCAGGAGGAGCTCTTACGGGTGAAGGCAGCAGAAGGGACCCGGCTAGAGAGCAAGCTCGGGTTCACGGTTCAAGGGCTCAGGGCCCAAAATTCCTAAACCCTAAACCCGAAAACTTGAACCCTACAGCACTTCAACTTGCACGAATTGTTGGGTCGGCGACGTGTCTTAGGGCCTTTCTTTGTCGGAGGCAGCCGTCCATAGCCCCTGTTCAACCCTTCTGCTTCGGCCTGCCTGGGGGTTAGGGGGTAGGGTTTAGGGCTAGGGTTTAGGGCTAGGGTTTAGGGTTTAAGGTAGTCATACGTTCGAAGTAGAGCCGCGCAGAATCCCGCAGCCACCCTCTAGTGTATCCGCGAAGTACCTAGCCCCAGAGGGCCCATGAAGCCTGTCAAGGGTGCTCGGGCTCTAGGGGGTACGCCCGAAGCCCTCAACCCTAAACCCTAAACCCTAAACCCTAAACCCTAAACCCTAAACCCTAAACCCTAAACCCTAAACCCTAAACCCTAAACCCTAAACCCTAAACCCTAAACCTAACCCTAAACCCTAAACCCTAAACCCTAAACCCTAAACCCTAAACCCTAAACCCTAAACCCTAAACCCTAAACCCTAAACCCTAAACCCTAGCCGCCCTACAACCTACGCCCTAAACCCTAAACCCTAAACCCTAAAACTTAAACCCTAAACCCCAAACCCTAAACCCCAAACCCTAAACCCCAAACCCTAAACCCTAGCCCTAAACCCTAAACCCTAAACGCTAAACCCTAGCCCTAAAACCTAAACCCGAACCCTAAGCCAGGCCGAAGCAGAAGCAGAGCGCCTGAGCTTGCTCCGCGGCTGCAGGGCTCAGGGGCTTGTAGGGTTGTTACAGGGTTTTGTAGGGTTGTTACAGGGTTTTTATCGGGTTTTAGAAGGCTTTGACAGAGTTGGTGCAGGGTGTTTATAGGTGTTACAGGGTGTGTTTAGGGTGCTATAGGGTTTTAGGGGGTTTATAGGGTGTTACAGGGGGTCTTGATAGGGTGTCATAGGGTTTTACAGGACTCTACCGGGACTATGGGGTTTTTGGAAAGCTCTTGGTAAACCGTGAACCCCAGAAACCACGGCCTCCTTCCAGATGCATCCCTACATAGGTTTTAGGGTGTAGGGTTCAGGGTGTAGAGTTTAGGATGTAGGGTTAAGGGTATAGGGTTTAAGGTAATTCTTGCGTTTAGCCATTAGCGTTTAGGGTGACATGGGGTTGTTCTAAGTTCAGGGACCCCTCTAAATGCACTGCCAAAAAACGTTCCTTCTGCAAGGGAGGCGCGGAAAGTTCTCACCCGCATGAAGTGCACGAGATTGATGTGCCCCGGGATCCAAGCTGGAAAAGCCCAAGACTGTGCAAAGCCTTTCCCATGTGGGGGTTTACGAAAATAGGGTACCCTTAACAAGAGGCCCCCCAAATCATAGGGTTCCCTTATAACAAGGACCCCAACAAGGTCATTTCGGAAACCACCATGTGGAATGGGACTTGGCATCTGGCCTCCACACAACGTGGCCCTCTTCGCCGCAGGGTTTAGGGTTTAGGGTTTAGGGTGTAGGGTTTAGGGTTTAGGGTTTAGGGTTTAGGGTTTAGGGTTTAGGGTTTAGGGCCTCTAGGTCATGGTTTTTGGCTTGTTGCCCACATCACCTCGCATCTGTGATGTTGCCGTACAGATGTCTGCCACGTGCAGAAGCAGCGCTGCATTGTGCAACGGCCACGTATGAGTCAAAAGGGTTTCTTCCTGCTGGGCGATGCGCAAGCCCAAACTATCAAAGTGCCGGCACCATTTTGGGATACAAGCTTGAAGGTTTTCGGTGTGGGGTTTTTGGGTTTAGGGGCAAGAGTTGGGTCCCTTGAATGATGGTGCGGGAAGTCTCTGGCGCATGGGGCGCGGCGTTCGAAAACTACAACTCCAAGCCTGCTCTGCAGTTAGCACATATCATCACAGCTTGTCGGATTTAGAGTTTAAAGGTTTTGGGGTTGGGGCGTAGGGACATTCGAGTTATTAGGGACTTTATGAGTCTTCCAGCCCAGGGTTGAGGGTCAGGGTGATAGTTCGGTGTCTTCCTTGTAGTTAAGGGCATCCCAACCCTAAACCCTCAACCCGAAACTAAACCCTCGGTCCTGAGGATAGAGCGGATTCAGCTCTTGGCGTCGGAGCTCGAGAACGCAGGGAGCCCTGTCGAGGGGCTTTCATTCAGCCTCTGTTCCTTCTTGCTTAGGGCGACAAAGATGGGTTCCACCCAACACGTTGAGAGACTTGCGCTTACATACTTGCCATGATGAGGAGAACTAGTGCACCAGATGGCTTTCTTGGTTGAGGAGCCTGTCACTTCAGTTGCTTATCGGCAGCCCTGTAGCTGAAGACCCAAACCCGATCTCATGCAACTTATACATCAGTTCTGCAGCAGCAAGGCACGAGATGTGGGTACTCCCAAAGTAGGGGTGCCCCTATTGTGGTTTAGGGTGTAGGGTTTAGGGTTTAGGGCTTCGGGTTTCGGGCTTAGGGTTTAGGGGTGCCCCTACTGCACCCCAAAGAGTCTCTATTTCTTACTATCGGAACCCCCCACCCCCCTCCCCCGCCTCTCCCAAACAGGCAACCCCCCAAAATGATCCCGCAGGGAGGCTGCGCCCAAACCCTCAACTCTAAAAGCCCAATTAAATGCGATTTAGAACCCTAAGCCCTGGGTTCAGCACTCAAGGCACCGGTCATGTCAGAGTAACGGAGCCCAACCCTACTTGGAGGTTCAGGGTACTTGTCAACCAAGTACCACAGTACTTGTAACCCACTTGTAAGCCCTTTAGGTGCCCTAACATGGTTCTAACTCTGGTTATACACCCTAAACCCTAAACCCTAAACCTAAACCCTAAACCCTAAACCCTTATAAGTGCAGTTATAATTGGTTTATAAGTAAGTACCAGCCAAAGCTGGCCACATCTGGAGCCTGCTGGGCATGTGCTCTGAGCGTTTTCCCTTGTATAGTTATATATTTATGGCTTAAGGGGTTTAGGGTTTAGGGTTTAGGGTTTAGGGTTTAGGGTTTTGAGTTTTGGGTGAATTTTATGGGGGGGGGGGGGTTCCGAAAACCCCCAGATAGTAGGATCAGGATCCCCTTATAATAAAGACCCCAAGAAGGTACCCCAAATTTCGGAAACCCCCATATGCTTCGGGCTCAGGGGGTTTAGGGTGTGCACCTGGACCCCAATGGAGCCCTTGCTAGAAGTAAGTTAAGTGGAGGGGCAAGCTACGAACCAGCACTTACAGACTTTGCAGCGCTTGTGAATCGGCACTTGGTCAGACGTTCAGGCTTTGCCCTGCAGGACGTCGTGGTTCTAGAGCTCTTGAGGTTTGCAGGGCTTTCAGGGTTAGCGTGTGCCAGTGGCCAAAGCAGAGGAATTGAGTCTGGTCAGTTGGGATGTTCGCGAGAAGATTTTCCCAGAGACAGACAAGGCCGACAAGCCAGCAAGCTCCACTGGTGATGATGTGGATGAAGAGGAGTCCAGCAGCCAGAGCAACCGAAGTTGCACGACTGTCCGAAGCGCCACAGTGGCAGGGCCCTTACGCGAGCACCTTCCTCCGGCGAGGTGTGGCAGCTCCACTGCAAGGAGTTGTGTGGCCTTGAAGTTTTACCATCAAGACTACTTTAATTGGGCTGAGGCCCTTTGAGCGCCTCTGCCTGGAAGGACGAAGGAAACAACCCGGAATTGAAAAACAAAACAAGAAATCGACCTAACCCCCAACCCCCAACCCCCAAACCCCAAACCCCAACCCCAAACCCCAAACCCCAAACCCCAAACCCCAAACCCTAAACCCTAAACCCTAAACCCCGAAACCGAAGCCGACCCGATGATGTTTGGCGGCTGTCAGGCCTTGACTTCCGCCAAGCACATGAAGGACTCCTGAAACCACTGCATTGGGGTTTAGGGTTTAGGGTTTAGGGTTTAGGGTTTAGGGTTTAGGGGTTTAGGGTTTAGGGTTTAGGGTTTAGGGTTTGGGGCTCAAGGCTTCGAGTTTAGGGTTCAGGGGATTTCGTGTTTGAAGTTGGGAATGTTTGTTGCTTCGGGCTGGGGGCTGTAGGCCCCTGTCACTCCACATGCCCCAGCTCCAAAGCTGGCCCTCGCGCAGAAACCCGCTCTGGAACACCAAGCTCTTTCGGAACCCACAGCAGTCGTAAGCCACAGGTGTGACATTGAGTATACATGGTTGGATCTTAATTGTATATACGCAAAAACGACTCCGGGGTTCAGGGGGCCCTAAAGATAAGCGTTGGGTTTGGGCCTTGCAAGCAAGTGAGGAGACTGCGGTAAAGGCGAAGCGTGAGCAAACCGGGTGCATCTCCCCCGAGAAGTGCTCTGGCTCTCACGGATGGACTGCTTTTGGGGGGCTTGTTTTTGGGGGGCTTGGCGTCTGTTAGGGCTTGGGAATTTCACGGCTTTTGGGTCTGAAGGACTGGCTCTCAAAATCTATCCTAGGGTTTAGGGTTTAGAATTTGGGGTTTAGGGCTTGGGGTTTAGGGTTTCGGGTTTAGGGATGGTTCCTTGTATTGGCCTTTCCGGAGTATCTTACTTGGGACGTTGGCTTCAGAGCCCGACACTGATCTTTTCTCACCTTAAACCCTCAACCCTGGACAGCAATATCTGTGAGTGCAGGGACTCAGGAACTTGCGACCTCAACTCCTCCCCCTGCCCTAAACAGGTCCCCAGTTGGGTTGATCCTACTTAAGAAACGCCTGGTTCGTAGTAGGGAATCATGGAATTAGGGCCCCAGGTAATCCCTTAAAAGAGTATATATGGGGTCCGACTTCCCTCATTCCCTACTAAGAACCAGGGCATCCTGCATCACGGAAGTCTCTTGGGGCTCGCAGCTTAAAATTCAGGGCTTCCGGCCTTGTGCTCACGATGTTTGGTTTAGGGGTTCAAGGGTTGAGGGGCTTAGGGCTTTAGGGCTTTAGGGTTTAGGGTTTGGGGTCACTCAAGACCCACCCACTCTCTAGGGACCAGTATGAATTGACTCCTAAACCCTAAACCCTAAACCCTAAACCCTAAACCCTAAACCCTAAACCCTAAACCCTACAGGGCTCCCTGGGAGCCGTGGCGCTGGAGCCCTTGAGGTTTGCGCAGCTCATCATCGAGCTGGAAGAGCTGCGAGACCAGATGAACAGCATAGGCCAGATGTTGGGTTTAGGGTTTGGGGTTTGGGGTTTGGGGTTTAGGGCTAGCAGTTCTTAATAGGGAATATAGTCCCCCTCAGTTATCATCCCTATTAGGGACTGTCACTGGTAGTGTAGGGGGGGGGGAACTTGCTTTTGCTTTTTTGTTTGTCCCGTCTCTCTCTCCCTCACTGTCTTCGATGATGTCTTGACTTGTTCATTGTTTTATGTATGTAGTTCGTTGTTTTTTTTGCTCTCTCTACCCGTCTAGCTGCAAAATGAGTGTATGCACATACACATATTATATATATATATATATGGTACCCCCCCCCCCCCTCCAAAAAGAAAAAAAACCCACGTCTCAGGTCACCGATTCGCAGATTCGCAGATTTGTAGCCCCAACCAATTAATCTGCAAATCTGCGAATCTGCGTTTCCTCGAGAAAACGCAGATTTGCAGATTTGTAGCCCCCAACCAATCTGCAAATCTGCGAATCTGCGTTTTTCTCGAGAAAACGCAGATTCGCAGATTTGCAGCCCCCAACCAATCTGCAAATCTGCGAATCTGCGTTTTTCTCGAGAAAACGCAGATTCGCAGATTAGAAATCTGCGTTTTTCTCGAGAAAACGCAGATTCGCAGATTTGAAATCTGCGTTTTTCTCGAGAAAACGCAGATTCGCAGATCTGTAGTCCCAACCAATCTGCAAATCTGCGAATCTGCGAAACCTCAAGAAAACGCAGATTCGCAGATTCGCAGATTTGTTGCCCCAAACCAATCTGCAAATCTGCGAATCTGCGTTTCCTCGAGAAAATGCAGATTCGCAGATTTGAAATCTGCGTTTTCCTTGAGAAAACGCAGATTCGCAGATTTGTAGCCCCAACCAGTTAATCTGCAAATCTGCGAATCTGCGTTTCCTCGAGAAAACGCAGATTTGCAGATTTGTAGCCCCCAACCAATCTGCAAATCTGCGAATCTGCGTTTTCCCGAAAAAACGCAGATTCGCAGATTTGAAATCTGCGTTTTTCCCGAGAAAACGCAGATTCGCAGATTTGAAATCGCAGATTTGCCTCTCCATGTCACAGATCAAATCATCTGATGGCCTCAAAAATCTGCTATTTAAATAGGGGCCTTCGTACTTAGACTATGTAATTCGGCGAGGAGAATTAAGCAATCTAAATATTTTAAGAAATAGAGGAGCCTTCATATTTAATTAGGCCTTAATATTTAAATTAGTGAATTCGGGAGGGACTTAAATGCCACTTAAACATATATATAGATAGTTTAATAATTTACATAATTTAAATCCTGAAAAAGGGCCCCGGTCCCCTCCTCAGCGAGGAGAATTAAATAATGAACAAATTTAAATCTGAGGGGGGGGGGGCCTTCAGATTTAAATAGGGGCCTCATATGTAAATTGTGTGATTTTTTGTTTCCCCCCAGAAGGCAGGAGCTGCCCCCCCCCACTTCAAGATTTGGATTATTTAAAATATAAATTCTCCCCCCTGAACTAAATAATGTATATATGGAAGGGTCTTCATATTTAAATAGGGGCCTTCGTGTTTAAATATTCACCAAGTGTATGCAATTTCATGTGAAGGGGGCTTCATATTTCATTTCTTCATTCGGGGAGGGAATTGAATAATTTACATAAATTATATAATTTTAGACAAGTAAATCCTGAAAGAGGGCCTAGCAGGGGAATTAAATGAAGTTTAAATCTGAGGGTGCCTTCATTTTTACTTATTTAACTTATCTGACTCCCCTCAGAAGCAGAGAGCCCCCCCCCCCGCCCTCCCCCCTTGCAGGATTTAAATTATCTAGCTTATTTACATTAATGTTTTCTGGCCCCCTCCCACCGGGGGAATTCAATCATTTAAATCTGAAGGGGCCTTCATATTTAAATAGGGATCTTCATATAAAAGATTAGCTGTTTCATTCCCTCCAGAAGGGGGGGAGCTACCCCCCCTCCATTTCTTAGGATTTGATTTATTCAAACTATTTAGATTTTTAAGTATTTAAGTCTCCCCCCCCTCCCCCAAAGTCAAGAATTTGAATGTGGAGGGGCCTTCATGTTTACATTACTTAATTCGGGGAAGAGAATTAGATAAAGTAAATATGGAGGGGCCTTCATATATAAATAGAGACCTTCATACTCAAATTATTTAATTCGGGGAGATTGTTTAATTAAATCATTTAAAAAACTCAATATTTCTAATATTTTAAATAGTTTAATAAATCCTGATGGGGGGGCGGGGCCTGGCCCCCTCCCGCGAAGGGAACGCAAAAAAGAAGAGATAATTTAAATCTGATGGGGCCTTCATGTTTCAATAGGGGCTTCATATTTAAAGATTTAAAGTATTGAAACCCCCTCAGAAGGAAGGAGCTGCCCCCCCCCCCTCCGGCCTTTCAGGATTTAGAGTATTTAAAATCTCATTCATTTAATTAGCTTAATTAGTTTAATTAACTAATCTAGTTAATTATTTTCATTATTTTAACTATTCAATTCTCCCACCCGCTTCAAATAAATTAAAGCCCCCCCTTTCAGGATTTACACAATTTAGTTATTCAAATGCATCATGTCGAAGCCTGTCATAGGAAACATCGATGATCGCCGATCTTTTTCTTTAACGTGGGGTTTTGGAGGGGGGGGGTAGCATATATATATATATATATCTATATGGCATCATATGCTATCAACTAGACACGAAGATGTATGTGTATATATATATATATACATATACATGTTGTCCCCTCCATCTGGTTTCGATGACTTTGATTTCACACTCTTGCGAGGTGATCTGATCTTGGTCTTGACAATTCTCGCAGTCCATGTTACCCTAAAACGTAAACCCTAAACCCTAAACCCTAAACCTCTTAAGGCTGATCGTCTCCGCCAGAATGCTTTCTCATGCGGGACGTAGGACACGATCTCGTGTACGCATTTCCAACTTCGACTGCGGATCGCCCCCAGAGCCTTCGCCAGAACTAAGATACTCTGAAAAGGCCTAAACCCTAAACCCTAAACCCCTCGAAGTAATCACTTGTGAATCCGATCGTCCATATAGAAGTTGATCCGATCGTCCATATTGAAGCTGTGCCACGTTCTAAGAGGCCTGATGGCGTTGGTTTGACTTTCATCTCGGTGCCGCGCTGCTCGACGGAACAGTGCGCTTGAAGCTCTATTCGCGCGATCTGAGATGTTGTTTGTTGGTTGAGCTTCGTGCAGCACTTCAGTCTTGAGAGTATTGATCGCTTGGAGCTGTACCATGCAAGATCCAATCTTCAATTGGGGGGCGGGGGTTGTGTGTGTGTGCTTTCACACCTGTTCACAGCGTAGCAGGTGTATCTCAGAGACTCCGCATTGAAGTGCCAAGATTCCTGGGAAGCTCTTTCTCGAGGGCGCCAATCTTCAATCTGCCGCATTTAAGCCTTTCAAGCGTTAGAAACTGGGATGTTCCCCCTCATAGGAACAGTCCTTAGCAGGGATCATAGTACCCCCTATTCTCATCCCTACGAAGGACTGCTAGTATAAGGGGGGACATCCCAAGTTCGAAACCCTACAGCCGCAGATCCCTGCAAGTGTCCCATAGCAACATAGCAAATCGAATCCTGGAGATTGCTGGCCAAAAGAAAGATCTTCTGTCCTCAGCCCTTCTCTTGAAGATAGAGAGCTCCGACGTGAAGAAGACCTGTGGGAAGAGTTCGCCAGGAAGCTTCAGTCTGTACTCTTCAGGGTTTCGGGTTTAGGGTTTGGGGTTTAGGGTTTAGGGTTTAGGGTTTGGGGTTTGGGGTTTAGGGTTTAGGGTTCAGGGGCGTGCAAGACTTTCACCAGGCATGAATCTAATCCCAAGAGCATCCCCAGCAAAGTTCTCCTGGGCAGGCAGCGAGAAAGACAGCGAGAAGGAGCTGATTCACAGCTTCGGGGCAGAAGCATAGTACAGGAAATGGCTTTAGGGTTTAGGGTTTAGGGTTAAGGGTTTAGGGTCATCCCCAGAATAATCCTTGTATAGTTGCAGAAGGAACTACCCAAAATACTCATCATTTTGGCAAGGAATGCATCCCTAATTCCCTCATTCCCTACTCAGAACCAGGGTAAAGGGTCAGGGCTAATTTAGAGTCATGGAGGCTAGGGCTTGCGAGGAGTTTTCGGGTTTTGTGCCATGCTTGAAATCTACGGCTGGTCGTGCTTTTGACGCGAAGGGCTGAGAGTTTGGGATGTCAATGATTTCTATAAGCCCTCCCAGCCGCGAAAAGCAGGCACCTCGAATGCAAAAGCCCTCTTGGCAAGCTTTGGGCGTTGCCAAGCAAGGCCCCTGAAGCCGCCCCTAAAGCGGCAAAGCCTTCGAAACCTGCATCCTGACCCAACCCCTTGCAACCAAGGCTTGAGGAAGCAGCTCACGCGGAACAGGCCGGGTAGGACGTGGCCCCTACGAACCCTAAGCCCTAAACCCGAAACCCTAAACAAGTCCAAAAAAGCCCAACGAAGCCCAAATGTTATGCCAAGCTTTTCTTAGGCTTCTCCTTCTGCGACGCCCTCAGAAGTAGGAGCTCACCGTCTAAACACCGTAAAAGCAGCAACAATGGCGAAAGAGGAGAGCCAACTCGCACAGATCATTCAGCTGCATGCCAGTATGGGCTATTAGGCCGTATAACCCCAAGTATCAACCCGAAGACCGTAAACCCTAAACCCAGATAGGGTTTAGGGTTTAGGGTTTAGGGTTTAGGGTTTAGGGTTTAGGGTTTAGGGTTTAGGGTTTAGGGTTTAGGGTTTAGGGTTTAGGGTTGGGCTTGAGGGCTTAGGGCCTAGGGTTTATAGGGTCTAGGGTCTAGGGTTTAGGGTTGGGGGATTTAGGATTTAGGCTTCTGGGTCAGGGTTATAGTGTATACGGGACCCCCAACCGCACCCTATCTTCCGGGCTGTTCTTGACGGAGCTCCGAGTGGGTGCGTCAGAAATCCTGGGTTCTAATCTTAAAGGCTTACCCTCCAGGCAAGCACAGGCCGAGCCAGCATGTTGTCCGCGCACATGGTTCGGTCCTGTACTGGAGGGCCGTTGGGAGCCCCCTTGGAGGCACCCTGGGAGGACCTGCGTTTCTGGTCCTCGTCTGCTGGGCTGTGGGGATCAGGGGCCGTTTTGTGGGGGCCTCAAAAAGTGCTTTTGCCCCTTCTGGCCCTTTGGTGGCGGCCTCCTGGCCTCCTCCCTGGCTTCCTCCCATGTTCCCTTAGTGTCGGGGTTATAGGTTCCCTTTGTATCTAGAGGTTCTAGCTTGGACCCTTAAGGTTGTAACCTTGGATTTTGGGTCCCTGTTTAAGGATCCCTAAGGGAATATAAGGGCCATATTCGGATACGAGTCTTCATCCCTAGATTGTAGACTCCATAAATTGGGATGTTCCCCCTTATCCGTACAGTCCTTAATAGGGATGCTAGTACCCCCTATAAACATGTCATTAAGGACTGTTAGAATAAGGGGGAACACCCCAATCCGTTAAGCCTAAGAAGGGTTTAGGGTGTAGGGTTCAGGGTTTGGGGTTCAGGGATGCGGTTGCCGGGCAACTGTTTTACAGGCGGAGATGGGAGTTGGAGCGCCAGTTCCTGCCCTTGCTGCACCAGGCCCGGCGGTTTAGGGTTTAGGGTTATGGGGGGGGGGGGGGGGGGGGGGGGGGGGGAGTGAGGAATGGTAGGCTCAAGGACCGTGAGATGGGGAGGAGATGTCCTCCAAGTCATGAGTTTTCAGGTTCATCAGTTTAGGAGTCTGGGGTCAGCCGTTAGTGTTCAGGTTTTTTTCTGGCTCAGTGTTCACTAAGCTAACCTCAAAGGGTACCAGAATCTAGGTAGCTGGCCATCGAAGACCCCCAGTTAAAGCTGCCCATGAGGCTTCAAGCAGGGGCTTTTCTGGCTTATGGGCCTGTGTTTCGACTCCTCAAGATGTGGCATAGGCTCCACCGAAGCCTAAACCCTACCTAAGCCTGAGCCTTTGTTCGGTCGAAGCTTGCCTAGACCCTGGGTTTAGGGTTTAGGATTTAGGGTTTAGGGTTTACGTTTTAGGGTTTAGGGTTTAGGGCTCTAGTGCTGCCAAGGCTCGGCCTAGGACTTAGATCGTTGACGCCAACCCTTTCATGCTGGTTTGACGCTTTCCCATCATCTGCCCAGTCCTTATTGAGGCACTTTGCTCGACGTCGCTGGACTAGGAATCCAAACCCTGAACTCTACAGACCCTTAAGCCGCTAAGCCGTTAACACCAAGCCGTACATGCTGCACGCCCTAAACCCTAAACCCTAAACCCTAAACCCTAAACCCCCTAGATCCCTTATGCCCTTACACTACAAACCCTGAAACTGAAGATGCCCTAAAGCTCTCAAAGCCCTAAGGCTAAACCCTCAGAGCCTCATACCCCAAACCCTTATGAGCGCGCAGAAAGCCCTTGAAAGCCCACAAGCCCTAAGCCCTAAACCCTAAACCCTAAACCCTAAACCCTCTGCACCCAAAAAGCCCGGAGGTGAAGGGCCCGGTGGGTCCACCCAGCAGGGGGGTGGCCAAGCGGCGCCGGCGCGTTTCGCGTGCGCAAGAGGGCGCCGAAATAGGTTTGTTGTTCGGGATTTGGGGTTTCGGATTCAGGGTTACGTGAGGAGGTGTTTAGGGCGGTTTTGCGTTTTGGGGGGGGTTAAGAGCTTAGGAACCCCTGAAGCCTGAAAAGCCCTGAAGCCCAGGCATTACCCTAAGAGAAACCTCAAGCACCTAATGCATGGGCTGTCCGAAGCTACTATTGTCTTGAACACCCCCAAAAATGAAGAATAATCACCCCGGTATTACCCTCAAAGGAAGAACATGTTTACCTTCTTTCTTTTTTTTTTTTGGGGGGGGGGGGGGGCATTACGGTTTCTGGAGGTGCTGGCTGACATGGGAATTCAAGGAGTACATGGGAATTCAAGGAGTTGTTTACATCTTAGGGTTTCGGGAGTTTGGAGAGTTTAGTGGTGCTGGGCGGTTTGTCGCTTCAGGGATCGGGAACCCTAAACCTAAACCATAAACCCTATGCCTCACAGTCCCACGAGGCCTATACACTTTACTAGCCTTACAACTTGCAAGCCCTGTAGACCCTGTGATCTCTACACCTTGCTGTTCCCTAAACCCTAAACCCTAAACCCTAAACCCTAAACCCTAAACCCTCAAGCGCAGTTCCCATACGGGCCCCTTGCAGGGGGGGCGGGCGGGGAGGTTCATAGGGTTTCAGGGTTTCAGGGTGTTTAGGGTTGCAGTAAGCTCTGGGGTCCAGGGACCCATGTCACAGGAAGGAGGCGCCCTGGGCTACGCAGTCTGCAGCTCTGGCCCCAGACAGACTCGGATTTCGGTTTAGGGTTCAGGGTTCAGGGTTCAGGGTTTAGGGTTCAGGGTTTAGGGTTTAGGGTTTAGGGTTTAGGGTTTCTGGTGGGTGGCCTGCGGCAAGCTGGGTGGTTCTCTAAACTAACTAGGTGAGTTTTTGGGACATTTTTATTTTCCTTATTTGGGTTTATAAGGGACCCTATATATACATATTTTCAGAGGACCCTAGTTCAGAGAACTAACCCTAAACCCTAAACCCTAAACCCTAAAGCCTAAACCTTAACCAGCTTCAGAAGTGGCTATAACTTTATACAGCCGGGGAAGGGCTCTATATGTGTACCTGAAAGTTACTACCCAATGCAGGGGTTCTTTAGAGTTCTGAAATTTCGAGCTTTGGCAACATAGGGCATGGTGCTAGATCCTCGGATGCTAGGTGCATGGAGAGTTCTTCCGGAACTGGAGAATTGCTCAGGGCTTGGGGTCAGGGCTTGGTGTCATGTGAACAAAGAGGACCCAAGGATGAGTTCAAACTCCTGCAACTTTAGGCATCGCCACGTGGATTTCGGTCGCAAATGCACTGAAGCTCCCTGTAGCCTCCTCGCCGTCTTTGATTGGATGGCGCGTGCGGTGTATGTGTTTCTGAGTTCGGTTCAGGTCGAAGTTGCTTCTTTTGTGTAGATCAGCATGCCGGACCTGACTGACCGCGGGCCCAAGCCAGCAAGAAAAATTCCAACAGCGCTCAGTGCAAACTCCGGAAACCTCAAAGTCCCCAAACTCCAGCTTGCATCCTGATCCCCTGAACCCTAAACTCCCAAACCCCCTGGGTCCCTAAAAACTCCAGACCCATCTCCAGCGCTCGTGAGAGCGACCCGAAAGGTCGTCACCCGCGCTCCAGAGAATCTGGGGCAGGTGCCTTCAGACAGGCTCCCGTCTTGCAGTGGCTTATCATAGGGTTTAGGGTTTCAGGTTTAGGGTTCGGCACCCTTGTTTTAGGGTTTAGGGCTTAGGGGTTTTAGGCTCCTGTGGTAGAAAGAAGTCATGAGGGCTTCGGGTTTAGGGTTTCAGCGCATTCCTGCCTGTTACAAACCCCAAATCCTACACACCCTAAACCTACGAAGCCCTAAACCCCAAAACCTAGACCCTAGACGCCCTAGACCCCCTAGACCCCTAGACCTTAGCTGAATTCTTGCCACCCCACCAGAAAATTTCCGCTGCGGAAAAACCTTCTTTTAGCAGGATGAAGCCTTGCCGCAGCACCGGCGACGTCCGCCAACTCCAGGCTTAGGGTTTATAGGGTTTAGGGTTTAAATGGGCTTAGGGTTTATAGGGTTTAGGGTTTAAATGGGCTTAGGGTTTATAGGGTTTAGGGTTTAAATGGGCTTAGGGTTTAGAGGGTTTAGGGTTTAAATGGGCTTAGGGTTGAGGTCCAGGGAAGTTTCCTGAGAGGTGCAGAAGGGCTCGCGCTTTTGATCGGTTCGAGGGTGACCCGAAACCCTAAACCCTAAACCCATGTGCTGGGCTTAGAGCATTTAGCCTTTAGAGGGGCTCTGGATGTACCTAGACACTTTATAAGGATGCGCGTGTCTCCATGAAGATGCCTAAGCCCCCAAAAAGTCCTAGAACACTCAAAGTGCCTTGGGGCCGTGGGGGTCTTAGGACAGCACGAAGGCGTACCTGGGGCTTGCGGAGGGAGGGGTTCAAACCCCAAGTCGCTGCAAGGAGTTGCCTTGCCCTCTCCCTCAGAAAATGCAATCTACCCAGGGGATGTACCATGTTGACATGTGTAGCGTCCTTGTTCTGTTTGGCCTACTGTGTGTCATTGCGATTTAGCAGCCCATGGCTTTTTTGAAGCCTTAATATAGGATGCCGGTGCACAGCTATTGCCACAGTCGTGGCATCTCTACGAACTAATTGCCTAAGAACCCAAAAATACTTAATGATACTCCCTATATTGCCCTTATAAGGAATAGTATCTTTGTGTTTTTTGAGGGTTCTTAAGCAAATAGTAGATCTGTGTGGTCTTTGCCCGCATCCGGAAGGCCAGTACGAATGGCTTTCGCGCTGCCAGAAACCTGATGTGAGGCAGAGTTATCTTTTCTAGGTCGGCCCTTGGGAAATGTCATATTCCACCTATTGGCAGTGGCTTATGCGGACTTGATTGAGGAATCCTAAACCCTAAACCCCAAACCCTAAACCCTATACCCTATAAACCCCAAACCCTAAACGCCAAACCCTAAACCCTAAACACTAAACCCGAAACCCTAAACCCTAAACCCTAAACCCTAAACCCTAAAAACCCTAAACCCTATGTTGGTTTGTAAATGGCCAACCTGGGCTTGCATGCCTGCTGCACAAGTTGATGGAGCCAACCTCTCGTCTGAAAACCCCCCACCCTTGCGCCCCCAAGCCTAAAACCATTGAACTCAGGGTTTAGGGTTTAGGGTTTGTAGGGTTTAGGGTTTAGGGTTTAGGGGTTTGAGTTTAGGGTTTAGGGTTTAGGGTTTAGGGTTTAGGGTTTAGGATTTAGGGTGTAGAGCACGCGAGTCCCAATACTAAAACAGACCTGGGTTGTGGTTTGGGGTTTGTACACTGCCCTTCAATCCTTATTATCAGGGAACCCTCGGCATAAATGATTTGCAAAGGTTTCAAAAGCACTGCCAGAAGCATACAACGAAATGTATACAGACATGTGTGTATATACATATTTATACATATTTTCAGTACATCTATATCTATATCTTATATCTAATGTCTAACATCTGATATCTGATATCTAATATCTAATATCTAACATCTAACATCTAATATCCAATATCTAGTCTCCAATATCTATATCTATATCTTGATCTTTCTCTATACATACATTCTATAA
Source organism: Symbiodinium natans (assembly GCA_905221605.1). Lineage (NCBI taxonomy): Eukaryota > Dinophyceae > Suessiales > Symbiodiniaceae > Symbiodinium > Symbiodinium natans. Next base: position 133,418 of record CAJNDS010002138.1, on the reverse strand, counting down.
GTGTGTATACATTAATATCTACATTTTAAAATGTGTTTCTTCATAGCCCTTGCAGCCTAAACTCCTTTGTGGGAACCTTGTGTTGGGCACTTTCAACCGCAAGCTTGAGCCTCCCCCCCCCCCCCCCCCCCCCCCCCCCTCCCCGCGGGCCCTCCAAAAAAACGAACTAAGCCCTGGAACCCCACACCCTGAACCCAGGAACCCTACGCCACTCCTTGCTCCGTTCTATATAGGGTTTCTGGTGTGAGGGTTGTTTAGGGTGTAAGGGTTTAGGGGTATCAAAGGGTTCAGGGGTCTACGGCTTTAGGGTTTCAGGGTGTTCTGGATAGTAGGGCTTGCTCACTTGCTGTATGGTTTTGGCTGCCCTGGGCTTGTAAGAGGAGCGCTGCTTTAGGGTTCAGGGTTTAGGGCTTCTTTTTCGCGGCCCAACAGGCCAAAGCCCTAAAAGCAGTCTGACCCTAGCCCTAGACCTCCAGAAGACCAAAACTCTTTCTCTTCGCAGCTCCATATCAGGTGCAGGGTTTCCGGAATCTCGTTTTCACCTCTCACGCTGCTCCTGCGAAGTGCGCCGGGCTACTGAGCTCCGCAAGTCGTGGAGCAAGTGTGGGAAAGATCAGGGCTTGGGCAGGGGTTCGGGGTGGTCCCTAGTAGGCCTGTGGGGTATTTTTGACACTTCCCTTCTTGGGATCAAGAGGCTCTTCTCTTAGGAATGTTATTCTCAGCAGTGGGTTTTAGAAGGCCAGCCGAGTTTAGGATGAAGGGTTAGCGAAGTTCCGGGCTTAGGGTTTAGGGTTTAGGGTTTCGGGTTTAGGGTTCAGGGTTTAGGGTTTAGGGTTGCGATGGATCGCCCCCATCCTCAGTCTAACCCATTCAGGATGAAGCCAAGCGTTCGACTCTTCGCAGGACGCTTTGCGTTCGGCGAGAAATCGAAGAGGTCTCAGCACGTGTAGCAATGTGGAGGCACAAGGTGGGTTTAGGGTTCAGGGTTGAGGGTTCAGGGTTCAGGGTTTAGGGTTTAGGGTTCAGGGCTTGGGGTTCAGGGTTTAGGGTTCAGGATTTAGGGTTCAGGGTTTTAGGAGGGCGGAGAGAAGTGCTGTTCCAAACCAGCCAGTATTCGGTTCCTTCCCCATGCTGTTGAGGGCTCCGGGCAAGTTGCGACGATACCGAGCCTCAACCGACAGCCGAGACCCCCCAGTCACAAGCCCCATTAGAAGGGTTTACCCTACCCCCTTCCTAAACCGGGTACCCTGTGCATGGCATCGTTCTACTGGGGGGGAGTGAGGGGGGGAGCGGGGGACGCCAGACAAGAGAGTAGCTGCGAAGTGGTCGAACGGCTTCTGTTTCACGCTGCCAAGCTAGACACAGGGCCACTAGCTCAAGGTCAACGGATTTACGGATTTGGTGTTGGCTGATTCGGGTACGAATCTAAACCCTCAACCCCAAACCCTAAACCCATTTCGTAAGCTCTAAACGCAAGCCCACGCTTGCATCCGAAGTCTTTCGCGAGTGGGGCCAGAGAGCAGCACCGCTAAACCCTAAACCCTAAACCCTATAAACCCTATAAACCCGAAACCCCATAAACCCTAAACCCCATAAACCCTAAACCCCTAAACCCCTAAACCCTAAACCCTAAACCCCTAAACCCTCAACCCTCAACCCTCAACCCTCAACCCTCAACCCTACACCCTAAACCCTAAACCCTAAACCCTAAACCCTAAACCTAAACCCTAAACCCTAAACCCTAAACCCAAAACCCTAAACCAAACCTTTCGGTCAGTGGCTGGTGGAGGGGAGCCGGGGCGTCCGAAGAGCAGCGGACGATCCGAGGCTTGCCGTGCGGCAAAACGCGGTGCAGATTTTTTTGGTTTAGGGTTTGGGGTTTGGGGTTTAGGGTTTAGGGCTTAGGGTTTAGGGTACGGGGGGAACCCGAAGGGGGACGAGAAACCAGACAGTCAACCCCAACAGAAACCCTTGATTTCCCGGGATCAACCACACAACAAACCCAAACCACAGGGCACTCACCTTTTACTACCAGGCACATGGCCCAGTCTTGAGCCATACATGATTTCCGGGTTTATTAACCCTTTCAATTCTCAACACTAACTCTTTTCTACAATACCAGTTGCAGCTCCGCACTCCCCCTGTCCTAGGATTTCCTAGGACACATTGGAGGTGCAGATCTTTGGCCAAAAACTGCCATTAGGGCAGCAGCCAGCTGCTTGAAATGCACAATATGGTTTTACGTCTACCAGGACGAAATTATAGCACATTGGCTAAATCCACTAACCAGAGAGAATCTCTTTTCACCATGATCCTCTCATCACTGAAGACTCCTTGGCCTTCTTCACCACAAACCGTGGTCTTCGCTACGCGAAAAGCTACTGACTTCTACTATCAGGGATTTCCATACCCTTAATAGTAACCACCACATTTGTCAGCACATTGGCTGTTCCAGCGCACCTGTCTCCAGAAAGAGAAAAACCATCCCTTCATCCATACCATCCAATCACTTCTTTTTCCGATTGTTGGCAATCTTGAGGTGAAGTTGCAGCAGAATATACTCCAGGTCCGAAACTGCAAGAACAGGATCCTGTACGCCCCTTTGAATTGAGGATACCAATCCTTCTCTTTTTGCGTCCTCAATCGCTTGGCAAGATTGACCCAGCTCTGCACTCACAGCTGTAGACGCTTGCGCATCCACATCAGGAGGACGATCCTTTTCCTCAGGACCTTTCACCACCACCACTTCTCCCTTTTTGGGACTCTGACTTTTCTCCTTCTTCTTCGCCTTTCCACCGACGTTTGACTTTGTGCGCATTTTCGAGGCTTTTTCCCCTGCAGAAACCGCCGCATTGGATGATGATCCACTCTTCTCAATGGTCGCCGGCATCTTCTTCGGCTTTGGAACCAGGAGAGTGTAAGGATCTTCGATAACTGCAGTCTTCCTCTTCTTTTTAACCTTTTTTGCCTCCTCCTCAACGACAACCTCCGTCTCAGAAGTCTCAACCACCTCCTTTTCGGCAGGAATATCTTTGCTGGACTCCCTTTCTAGGGACCTCTTCTTGCCCCTTTTGGGATCTTTTTCTTCTTCCACGTTGGCTCGCTCGAACCATATCCTCAGGCCATTGACCCATTCTTCCACCTCCTCGAGCGAAACCTCATACGACTTCACTACTTCGTGAAGTTCCAGCACGGACAACATATCGTCGGTCCACGAAACCCATTCTCTATCCATCTGGTCAGCATCTCCCTTGAACTTCAGGAGTTTGAACAGTGGGTCCGCCTCTGCTCGGGCCAAATCTGTTTTGCCATTCGACAGAATTGAAATCGCTTCCATCAACAGCTCCGACATTTTGGTGTCATCGTCATAAGTCATGGAATACTCCTCACCATCATCGAACTGTTCAGGAGAGATCTCCTCTTCCCCACCTTTTGCACCAGAACTTCTCCTTGGACCATCCCTTGGGGGCGTCTTCGGAGACCTTGGCCTCTGTTCATTCAGCGGATCACCATGCTCAAAAACACACCTGTCACCATAACGACACTTCCCAGACTGAGCAAACTGAATGCACCTCACACCAGTTGCATCATGCGAGAACGCACACGTCTTTCCAGCGAAACAGTGTCTCCCCGCCACATAGTATTTGCACCAATACGAATGCAGCACCACATCATCTTCTGAATGGATGAATTTGCAGTCTTCACCAAATTTGCAGCGATCTTTTCCCTTACTGAACCAATAGCAGAAGCCTTTCTTCCTCTTCTCCAAGCGCTCCGCCTCGAACCGGTCCATAGGGCGATTCTGCTCTACATGAACATTGCCATGTGCCTGAGAACTGCTCCCTTCACCCCAGGTGCTATCAGTATTTGATGCTTGGAGTACAGCTGGAAAACCTGGCCTTGGTCCTACCACCTTCATGATTGGTTTTCCGCCAGCTCCTGAGCCACACTGAGACGATCCAAAAACATTGAACTTCTTCATGAAGGCTTTCCTAGTGCCGATCTTCTGCACCCTTTTGATTGGACGCTTCATTGTTCCAACCTTGCATCCAGATACGTTCAAACGACACAACCTCCTATACCCAGCTCTATATCCCTTTTTCCAAAGAGCCATAAGGATTTTAGAGGCAGTAACATTCTCCACCTCTGCCTTTTCCAACGATCCCTCACTTCCCGGAACAAACCCCTCCAGCCCATCCATATCTGAAGACCTTTCCATCTTTTTTGACACCACTTCGTCGAGGTAGTCTTCAGAGATCCAGGGTAAGTTCCTCTTAGAGGAAGGATTGTCACCATTGTTTGGTCCTTCACCAGGATACCCCTTTGTGCTGTCAAAGATCTTCCCAGTAGTGCGGTCCTGCGTAGAGAAGTTGGAAGCAACGCGAGAGTACACTGACCACAAGAAAATCCTTGTGCCCGCCAGTCTTGACGACCCACTGGATGTCTCCTCTTCCGGAGAGACTTCTGGCGCTTTGCCATCCCTTCCAGTGTCACCAAGTGTCTCACCTCCAGCATCTTCAATGGGAATAAGGGATTCATTGTTCCCTTGATCTAGTACCGCATCTTGTTGATCGGGGATCTCCAGCACCATTCCTGTAGGATCCACTTCCTCATCAGCATCGTCGTCCATTCTTCTCCAGAGAACTTCCAATTGATCAGCGCAAGTCGCTGCCTGAAGGAACTCCATCATTTGGTCCCTCCCGTGCTGCCAGAGAAACTCGGAATTCACCACTGTCCCTTGGCCTCCAAGTCTAAGGAATGGAGCGACCAGATTGGCTACCCTTGCCATAAGTTCCACATGAACTTCCATGCCTGGACTGCGACTCCAATCATAGGCTATTGCCTCCATAGCAGTTCCAAACTTTTCAGTATTTCTGAATTCCTTTTCCAGACCAGGAGAAAGCAGTGCACCCATCACCGAAAGAGGATAATTTCCCACCACCGGCAAGCACGGATTGTCATGGAACGAATGATGCAAATCACAATAATATCCTTGATCTCTCCTTTCAAAAAGGAGTCTCCCAGTATTCAACTGGGCATTCAGTTCATCCACTTGAACCATTTCAGCACATATTCTCTGTGCTGTGTACGCCATTGCTGGCCAGATGGAACGATCGGTCAGACCACGACGCATAACCCAATCAGTTGTTGGCGACTGAATCAGCGTCCTTGGATCATACACCAGAACTACCATCGCACCGTCACCCATTGACTGATCAGCATCGTCCTCCAGTGCCAGGTTCTCATCCTGTTCGCTTGCACCCTCGGATGACATGCTAATAACCAAATTTCGATCCATCTTATTGGACCCTTTTTGGCAGTCTCTTTGCCCCACCGGCAACTTGCCAACTGCAACCTTCCAATAAATCCGATTCAGAAGACCTTTAACCAGCAATTGCTGAGGAACATTCTTCACCGGACGAACATCCAATGTCTTCGCACCATCACCATGGAGTTCATTGCTCCCACCTTCTCCTTCGTTTTGGTCAGTCTCCTCGCCAGGAATTTGCACTGCTCCTTCCAGCGCCGTCTCCTGTCCAGCCACTTCTTGCCCAGGAAGAACTTGAGCGCCTTCAGATACATTCACCTGTCCAGCAACACCTTGCCCAGGTAAAACCTCATCCGTGGAGCCCACCGCCAGCGAACCAACTATAACTGAGCCATCCCTTGCTCTTTTTTGAGACTGTTCAGTTCGACGAGAAGGTTGTGGTAGCGAAAAAACTTGAGAAGTCACTTCTTGGCGGGTCTCCCCCCGCGACGCTTTGTCGCGTTCTTTGCCAAGGTGAACCGATTTTTTCTGCCCGTCATTGGGGCCGGAAGAACCACCCATCGGAACATTGCCACGAATCGCAGTTCTCTGTGAATCCCTTTCTTGCAAAAGGATTTCCCGCATGCGGTGCACAGCATTGGTCTCTTCCTCGCTTGAATCGCTTGAGGAAGCGGCATAAGAAACCAAAGCCTCCGCCTGATCATCATCGTCCACCACATCTGCCCACGCTCTGCTGAACCGATACGACAACCCACCACGAGGCTTCAGTTCCAGTGGTTTTGGTTTCTCCACCACTTCCGCCGGTTGCGCTCGTCGCTGTGAGCGAGAGCGTGGCACCTGTCGCACCTGTTTTTTGTCCAGCAAGGGCCTTCCCCTTTTCACAGGGTTTGATATTGACCGATACTTTTTTGTTGGTGGGTTCACCGGTGGCATTCCAACTCCCACCAACTTCAGCTTCTGTACGCACAGTGGAGACCTCTGCGCAAGCGTCCAAGCGTCACGGTACTTGACCTTATCAAAAAGCTCCCGATAGGAGCCTCTCGGCATCGTTTTTGCACCGGAGCCTTCAGCTTCACGCACCTGAGTGAGGGTTCGCACCGCCGCTCTTCCAGTCCCTTTGTTCCCAGAAGATTGTTGTACCCGTACAGATGCATCAGAAGGAACTGCCTTTTCCGGTCCTCCCGGTCGATATCGGACCTCACCCACCAATTGCAGAATTTTGCATGCGGTCACCTTGTTGATCCCTTTGTCAACCAAATCTTCCACAAAGATGAACTCTTGCAAGTCCGACACATTGGTCACACCAAGGGTAATCATCAACCTACTTACATGAGGGGTATACACCCACAGGTGTTCGTTGCGAGCCATCCAATTTTCAATTGGCTCCTCTGGATTGTGAAGCTGAGTACTAGTGGATGCAGCCACCGAATTCTTTTGCTCATCAGCTTCTTCTTCATCCAGAGTACCCTTTTCACCATCTTTTTGTGACACATTGGTCATTTGCAGCGCTTTTGGTGCTGAGGAGGACGAAGATTCTGCTCCCCCACTTACCGGTGGTTGAAAAGCGTTCCTGTCGGGAATCTCCAATCCCTTTGCCCTTTGAAAGGACACATGGTTTGCCACATTCACCAAATGCTTCAACTGGGCCAGCCGGTCCTCAGACATCTCTTCGTGAGAATACTTGCAGCCAAATCGCACACGACATCTCCCTTTGAGATAGTAGTCGAAACAGCAATGGTGGAACCCCGCGTCCCTTAGTGCCTTCCTGGAAGCATTGTCCCAAGATTTGCCAGGCTCCCAAGTCCCTTCCAATGCCATGTCATCGTCGTGGAGATACCTGCACGCAGTCCCATATTTACAACCACTTTGATTGTAATACAGACACAGCCGTTTCTTCGCTTCACCCAGCGTAGGCTCACCTTTTGATGTCCCTTTGCCATAGTTGTACTGGGCACGGAAGGCCGAATCCTCCCGCTCCTGCTGCACCTCATCCACTGTACCTTCATCAGTTGGAGGGCCACCGATGTCCCCATCCTCGTCACCAGTTTTTTGGCTGTTCTTTGGCTCAGTTGGCTCTCCTTCAGGCCACCCTTCACCGTAACGACGATGTTCATAGGAACACCCATCTCCATTTCGACACCTCCCTTGATTGAAGAACTTGCACAGCTTGCTGTATCCAGGTGACACAGTCTTCGGAGTCGTGTGAGCCTTTTTGTACTGATCGGGATCCATATAGGCTTCTATTGGCCTGTTTTCCCTCTTACTCATCTCCTCGACTGCACCATCAAGCTCTTGCAGAAATCGCTTGGTGTCCAACCACAGCTCGTTCCAAAGCCCATCTTTCCCTTTGCTCAGCAAAATTGCCACCGCTTCACCCACGACTGGTCCACTAAATCTTCTTTTCTTGCGTGCCAGTTCGTAGAGCGCGTCGTGGTACTGCTTCCGGGAAAAAGTGGTTGTTTCTTCCACACCGACACGTTCTTTCTCCTCAGGCTTCCAATCATCACTTAGCAAGATGTTGTATGCGCTCCGAGCCTCATTATTCAGGAATGCATGATCTGCAATACACTCCACAATCACGTCCATTGAACGACTCAGCAACATCCCAGTGATTTTGCCCACATAGTCATTATCTATTGTTTCATCTTCCAGGAGATTTCGACAGATTTTTTCTCCATAGAGCTGTTTCTGCTCAGCCTCCTCTTGTTCCTTAGAGGATGCTTTTGACTCGGCAAACCACTCACGAGACTGCTGTTCTTCCGACTTCCAGTCCCATTGACCATCGGAACCTTTGTACCATTGACCAGTCTGCCATGAGCCTGTCCACCATGTACCCCAGCCGCTGTCCTTCCATTTGCGCAGCGTTGAAGAGGAATCCTCCTCGTCCTCTTCCAAAACCAGAAAGGTGTCCAAGATTATGGTACCATCATCTTCCACTCGTTTCACTGTTCCATTGACAGTATCACCAAATTGGAACTGATGTACATTGTTCCCTTCTGCAGGAACCAATACATTTATATCACCATGGTCCAAAAAGGCTCCATACCCATTGATGCAGCGCACTAGACCAATGATCTTATCTCCCTCTTGATAGCAATGTGTCCCAGGTGATTCCAAGGCTCCCGCTCGGGGCACTTTCTTTGCATGCTCTTCAGAAACCATCTCTGTATCATCGGCTCCTGGCGCATCCTTTGTCTTCACCTTTGGGTCACACTGCTCGTCCTGCTCCACGAGTCCCACAAGCTCATCTTTTTTGTGCTCCTGGATTTCAGGACCTCCCTTTTTCTCCGCTAAAGGCTTTGCCTCATCTGCTGTAGTTCGCTCGGTGTCGACTTCCGGTGAACTTCCAGACGGCAACGCTTCTCCCTTCATGGGAGTGGACCCATCATTGGAGTCCTTTGTCACACCTTCTGCAGCAGGCAAATTTTCTTCCACTGCAGGGCGATTGAGTTGATCATCCACGGCAGGCACACTTTCTTCCACCGCAGGCTCCTTTGGTTCCATGGTTTCCAAAGGAGAATTGCCACCATCATTGACCACAGCTGCCTCATTGGCTCCGGTGTAGCCCTTGTCATTTCGTTCCTCGCGGCTAACTTCAGGTTGCACCAGTGCGTCCACCTGTGAACCTCCATCATCAGCTGCTGCGGAGACCTGCGCCCCATTGTTGCAGTCGCCCGTGGAACGTAACACCATATGCACCTCAACCCGTGCCTCCTTCGCACTCCAGGTACTATCTGGCGCATCGACCCGCGCTTCATTGGCGCTCCAGGCCTCATCTTTCCGATCAACCGTGTCTCCAGCAGTTTCAGAAGTTTCCTTTTCCCTTTGAATGGCAGAATTCTCGGCACCAAACGAAGAGACCTCCTCAGTCGTAATGCACAACTTTTTCCCTTCGTCATCCAAATCTCCAGGGCCATCTTCCTGAACGACAGGCACCACATCCACCACTCGCTCTTCTGCAGCCGACACAATTCCGATCTCCACATTGGGCATTTTTTCTTCTGGACCCACCGATTCCACCGCTGCCACACCCTCAGAAAGCGCCTCCATTTCTTCCCGATCCAGATGTTGAGCTTCAGCGATGTCTGCTCGGTTTCCAGAAATCCCCTCTTCATCAGGAGAACCCGAGGTCGGGGCGTCACCACCACCCCTAGGACCGCTATCCCCGATAGTAGAGGAAAAATCCTTTTCACTTACACTATTTACACCGCTGTTCACACTTTCCATGCTACCCTGCTGTGCCCTAGAAGACTCAGTAGGTGACGAGGACGAGGTAGCACCCAGCGCTGGCTCATCTTCTACAGGGACAATGCCCATTCCAACACCTGGCCCCTCGCTGTTTCCAGCCATTCCAGTCTTCTTAGGCAACACCCATTGGGTATCTCCAGTGTCCAAGCAGTAAAGATATTCTCTCCCATCCTCGTGAAAATGGCGTTCCCATGTCTTCCCATCGCAGTCGATGATTGGAAGGTCAGCAGCTTGAGACGCTTTGCCTCCACCATCAGCGTATAAGTCTTCATCTGACTCTTGCTGTATTCTTGCTGCCTCCAATTCCAGGATTTCTCCTTCGCTCATCACCATAGCAACAGGAACGACTCCTTCTGCGTCCCCAACGACGAGGATACTGCTTTTTGTCGCAGCAACAGGCGCAGTTTCTTCCGCTTCACCTGTCAACAGATCACCACTTTCAGCCGCGAAACTCACTTTGTTGCGAGCTCGCTTGGAAACAGGGATAACATCCCCAACCAGTTCTGTCTGGCACCCTTGCTCCACCATCTTTGACGTAGAGGAGCTTGTTGTTGGCGCTCCCGTTGATTCAGCAGATTCCGCAGCTCGAAGAAGATGCCCATGTTTGCTCAGAAGGCGCAGCAAAACTGCTTCCATCTGGTCTTCCAGTCCTTCCACCACCGGCTTCTCTTCGCCACGCATACCACCAACATCAACCAGAGCTTCCACATTGGGAACAACTTTTTCACCCGTTGCAGACCTTTTGACACCACCTTCACCTTGGTCGCCCACATTGGAGCTCGATGATGCCGCACCAGTCCGTAACCAGTTGGTCGCCATGGCTTCAACCTTCCACCCTTGAGCCGAAACACAAACCGCAGGGAACCTAATTTGGGCTCATAACCTACGGGGGGAACCCGAAGGGGGACGAGAAACCAGACAGTCAACCCCAACAGAAACCCTTGATTTCCCTGGATCAACCACACAACAAACCCAAACCACAGGGCACTCACCTTTTACTACCAGGCACATGGCCCAGTCTTGAGCCATACATGATTTCCGGGTTTATTAACCCTTTCAATTCTCAACACTAACTCTTTTCTACAATACCAGTTGCAGCTCCGCATAGGGTTTAGGGATTGTAGAGTTTAGGGTTTAGGGATTTAGGGTTCAGGGTTTATGGGGTTTAGGGTTTATGGGGTTTCGGGTTTAGGGTTTATAGGGTTTAGGGTTTAGGGTTCCGGTACTTGCCTGGCTGCTCAAGATAGATACCCCAACCGCTTGAACCGACACATACCGTTTCATGTCATGTCTTTCTGCGCATAGTCTGTTAGCTGCACCACGGCATCAACATTCCTCATCGCTCAATGCCTAAACCTTTGGGTTTAGGGTTGGGGTTTGGGGTTTGGGGTTTGGGGTTTGGGGTTTGGGGTTTGGGGTTTGGAGTTTGGGTTTAGGGTCAAGGTTTAGGGTTCGGGTCTGGTGGTTCTGGAAGTCTCCAGCAGCAGGCTCAAGGGCGCACAAAGTAGGCGACCACCTGCCTCAGCTAAAGTTGCCTCGACGAAACCTATGAGCATGTCTTGTATGTCTGTAACACTTAGTAGTAGAGTAGGTAACCTTTAACTTTTTGGGGCCTTAACATGCCTATATATTCCCAAAGGTTAACCTTTACCCCCAGGATACTGGACAACTAAGTAAAGATCCTCTACACCGAAGCGCAAGGTTAGTTCTACCCAATACTGAACGATTCTGAAAAAGTTACAGTTGTAGGCCCCTACGTGTGGGCCACAGAAGCCCCTATATATGGTTCAGTGAGGCAGGTGCCAGGAATTCGGGGTGAGTAGTTTATAGGGACTTTGGGACAGGGGGCCATGCAGCTGCGATTCGTAGCTCCACCCCTGCGCCAGGACAGAGGGATCGAAGCTTCAGCGGGGAGCCCGAAACCCTATACCCTAAAGCCTAAAGCCTAAAGCCTAAACCCCAAAGCCCTAAGTTAGTACATGAAGCTTGGGCTCATCTAAGTGGTTTTCTAGGGTTTGCACTTTCTCAAGAAGTTGGTGGCGGTAGCTTCCACAGCACCTCCTCTCACTGTTCCCCCAGGAGCGTGCCTACACACCCCAGAGGGCCTCGGTGCCCTTCGTGGCGGTACGATCCGCGACTCCGACACAGGTGCCGCCTTCTAGGAGGGATCAGAGGGTTGTTGGGGAAAGGGGCCGGGATTCGGTAGTGAGCATGTGCATGTGGAGAGAGAGAGAGAGAGAGAGAGAGAGAGAGCGAGAGAGGGAGAGAGCGACAGGGCGAGAGAGAGAGGACGGATGAACGAAGGGAGGGAGGAAGGGAGCGAAAGCAAGGGACGAGAGAGGCAGACGGGGAGAGGGAAGGGGGGCGGGGTAATGGGAGTGGGGCAGAAACCTCAACCCAAACCCTCGAAAGACCCCAATCTTCAATGCATTTAAGGGTATACGGATTCGAGTATTCAAGCCCCACCCTCTGTGCCTTTTCAGGGGCCCTGGAGATACCGACAGGAGACGGGCACGAAAGCCACAAGTAAGATCCGGTGCGGGTGCGGGCTTCGAGGATGTGATTCAGCTTTTTGTTTTTCAACGCGGTTCCGGCGTCAGGTTACGTATCTGCAGGTTTGTTGGGGTTTTCAGGGTGGAGGGGTTGGAACACGATGGGTTGGGAGGGCCAAGGATGAATCAAAAGGCTTGGGATCCGGGCCTTGAAGGGTTCAAGTTGGGGTTCGAGGTCGGTTGTGCCCCGAATCCTGAGTTGTTTTTGGGTGCAACCACACTGTAAACCGGTTGAGTGTCTGGGTGAACTGCAACCGAAATTCTTGGCCTTGCCGCAAAGGTCCAAACAGCCCTCACCTCAACTCGCATCCCCGACATTTGGCGCCAAGCAAACCCGGCGCTGCCAGCTTGTGACTCCAATTGCTGTAGGGGGTACGCTCAACTCGGAGCCCAAAAGCCTCACCCCTATAAAGCCGGGACCCGACACGTTACACGCTAGACCCTTTAAACCCTAAACCCTAAACCTTAAGCTCAATGGAGCCCTGAACCAGGAGCCTGTTGTGTTCCAGCAGCTTCCATGGGCCCTTCCACCTAAGGCTGGGCGCCGATACTTTTTTCAAATGGGAGGGGCTCAGGGCTTCGCATGGCGGATACTCTGAGTTTTGGGTTTTGGGTTTTGGGTTTAGGGTTTAGGGTTAACTCATTAGGGTTTACTCAGCGGGCCTCTCGGCGGGCTGCTCTGAGGATGCTCGGCGGGAGGCGTCCTTGCCAGGCAGAAACGCGTGGTGGGACAGTTCTGCAGGCTTGGGGCACTTTAGGGATACCCGTCATCTAGGGGGTCGAACAAATCTCTAGTCATATTTCCTTATGGCCCCTGCATAGTAATATGAATATAATCCCCAAAAAGCCTGCTCTACTTATTAAGGCCCCTATATAGTAATATTAGTATAATCCCCAAAAACCCTGCTCTAATTATTAAGGCCCCTATATGACTCGGCGGGCTTCTCTGGGAGATACTCGGCGGGAACGTCTGTGGGGCTTCTCTGGGGGATACTCTCAGCGCTCCTTTGAAAGCGATTCAAGGTTGAACACCGAGGATGGGGTTTGGGGTTTAGGGTTTAGGGTTTAGGGTTATCAGAAAAGACTCCATAAGATCAGTTCCACTTCTAAGGATTTATCGGAGGCTAAGGCTGAGGGTGCAGAGCTTATACAAGCTTAGGCTCTCGGGCCTTGAGAAAGCCAAGCCAAGCCTAAGGCCCTCGCGTAGTTGGGGGGTTTAGGGTTTAGGGTTTTAGGGTTTAGGGTTTAGGGTTCAGGGATGTTTTGGGTTGTTTAGGGTTGTTTAGGGTTGTTTAGGGTTGTTTAGGGCTTAGGGCTTAAGGCTTAGGGCTTAGGGCTTAGGGTTTTGGGGAGGACTTAGGCTGTTCGGCCAGGTAGTTCCGCTGCTTCCCAAGCCGACGCCGCCGCCCAGCGAGCCGGAGTTCGGAACTCAATCCCGAAACCCACCAGAAATCCCCTAAAAAGAAGGTTGGGGCTTATTCAGGGTTTAGGGTTTAGGGTTTAGGGGTTAGGGTTTAGGGTTTAGGGTTTAGGGTTTAGGGATGACCTAATCCCGAAGCCTTGGGCCCCCAAAGCAAAGCAGCTGACCTTCAACCTGCGACCCAGGCTTGCGCCAGGCGTCGCAGTCCGCATTGGCAGCCACAAGTGCGAGATCTACGAGGCTTCAAGGGGCGATACCTAAGCAGGGCACCCTAAACCCTAAACAACCCTAAACCCTAAACCGACCCCTAAACCCTAAACCGACCCCCTAAAGGCCCTCGAGCCCTGGGGATTGACAGCGAAGGCGAGAGAAGAGGGTTTCTTATTGCCTTCAGGGCCCACATCATGCGACCATGGATCTACACTAAGAATCTCTTCCAAACTTGGCCAGGCTCTTGGCATGGGTTCCTTCGGCGTCGTCTGGGCCGCCAGGTGTCGGGCAGAAGCCTGTCAGGACCGTGTTTTAAGGGGCAGCTTTGGGTTTAAAGCCTAGGGCTTTTAAAGCTCGCCGCCTTCAACCGACCCTGAGTCGGCGGGTGGGCGCAGCAATGCTGAAGGTGTTTGACACGAAAAAAAGTCCCTGCGGGTGATGGCAGAGTTTTCAGGGCAGGTTTGTAATGCAAAAGCTTTCAAGCTTGGCCATACATCAAGCCAGTCCTTGTAGGGCGAGGGCGAACTCTATGTCGGGACTTCGTGATTTGAACCCTATCCTTGGTTTCGGGTTCAGGGTTTAGGGCCTATGGGTACCGCGTGCCTTGTATGGGGATGTACGGAGCATTCTTGCGCAATCCCTTCAAGCTCCAGAAGCCTAGACAAATCTGTAAGCTCTCCAAGCAAGTGCCTGCCCCATGCTGCACAACCCTGAAAAACGTAAGCCCCTTTATGTTCTCGGGTCCTTAAGGGAGGGGGGTTCGTGGGGGGTAGGTACCTGGCAAACCTGAGGGAAGCTTAGGGGGGCCTTAGGGAGTAGTGCGGAGCATTCGGGAACCTTGGGTTACATACCCCCCCCCCCCCCTTGAACCCCCCCCTCCCTTAAGAACCTTATAGACTTATAGAAGTTGCGAGGAGGTGGCGGTCAAGGAAATGCTTTGCCGCTCCCCCGCAGATTTCCAGCGGGCTGCAGCTGCCTCAGCAAGAGCCGTACTTGTCGGGTTTCGGGTTTCGGGTTTAGGGTTTGGGGTTTGGGGTTTGGGGTTTGGGGTTTGGGGTTTTTCGGTTGAGGGTTCGGGATTTCGGGTTCCCCTAAACCCTCAGCCCTGAGCTCCAAACCCTGAAGTCTAAACCCCGGGTTCTTTGGCGTTTAGAGGGGCAGCTCAAGGGTTTCGGTGCCCCAGGGTCCGCTTCGGGTGCCTTTGCATTGCACCCTAAACCCCAAGCCCTAACTCGGGTGCCAATTCATGGGGTGGGCCGCCCTACCCGACCCCCTGAATGACCCCTGCAGAACTACAGACACCCCATGACACCCCCGCAGAACCCGACGAGCCCTGCATAGCCACGCAGAACCTATAGGGAAGCTTACAATTGCCTTCTGGAAAAGTTCGCAGAACCGCCCACGGCCTCGCAGAAGCGCGGCTGCTCTGCAAAGGATATTCAGAGGGCGGATAGACAGCCCACCCCATAAATTGGCACCCCACTAACCCTAAAGCCTAAAGCCTGAAGCCTAACGCCTAGCGCCTATCGCCTAACACCTAACGCCTTACGCCTAACGCCTACCGCATAACACCTAACGCCTATCGCCTAAACCTAAACCCTAAACCCTAAACCCTTCTCAAGGTTTCAGACAGCCCTAGACCCTAGTAAGGACTACGAGATCGCCTTGCTGAAAGAGCTCCTTGGCATCCTTCGGTTTTGGGTGTCCTTTTTGGTGATGCGGTGCGGCCTTGTAAGCACCTTCTGGTTAAGGTGATTATAGGGTTTAGGGTTTAGGGTTTCGGGGTTTCGGGGTTTGGGGGTTTCGGGGTCTCGGGGTCTCGGGGTCTCGGGGTTTAGGGTTTAGGGTTTGCTTAAGGACCCCCCCCCCCCCAAATGTGGAAGAATGATGCCTCGAATGCCTCTATAGGAAGAATCTGTTCTACTTTTGTTTTCCCTCTTTTTTTTTTTTTTTGGGGGGGGGGGGGTTTTTGGGGGGGGGGGGGGGGCCTCATGTAGCAACTATGTATAGGGTTTGGGGCTTCGGGTTCAGGTTGTGGTTGGGGTGCTGGTCTGCTCAAAGGGCCCCAACTGCCCCTGAAGGCCCAAGCCGCCCCCTTAAAGAAAGCGTCAGAGACTGAGCCGAGCGCCATGCTACCACCTGGCTCCCCTCCCATACTGGTGTCCTTGGCCGCGGCCCTGACGATCCCTGGACTCAAAAGGAGCTAAGAACTTCGGGAAGGGTTGAGCAGGGATTGGTCCTACCTCTGGCTCCACTGGCCTACCGTTTTGGGGAGGTTGGGCCCTCTATTTTCCAGGTTCTTGTTCAGCTACCATGTTGCAGGGTTGGGGAGTCACAGGCAAAGCCTATAGAAGCCCGGGTGTGTTCAGGGCGATCACATCCCTTGGCTGCACCCGAAATCTGGCTTTGTCCAATCTTCGAACATGATCACCGAAGGCCCCCAAGGTCTCTACTTCGAGTTTGTGCGCGTGACTCCAACCTCGGCACTCTTGCAAGACCTGCACACGCAAAGATACACGGAGACAGCACGCACCAAGGAGGGTCATCAGGCATTTTGGGGGGACTGTTGGTGTTTCTCTTGAGAGTTTAGGCAAGTGCCGGGTGCTCCACGCAAACCAGCCATCCGCATCCTGAGGCCTCCAGCAGACTTTCTCCCCTTCAAACCCCCGGCATCATGTTCTGCCAATGTAACACACTACCCAAACGGCACCTTCTACCGCCCAAGGCTGAGACTTCAAGCAGGAGTCGCTGCCAGGGTTGAGGGCCAAGAGTGTTTAAGAGGCGGAGAGGCTCAGGTTGCCCCCGGGGGGGGGGGGGGGGCTGTTGAAGCGTCTAGGTAGGGTTTAGGGCTCAGAGCCTTGGGTTATTTTGGGTTTTGAGGGTCTAGGTTTCTGGACCAGCTTCGTAGATAATCGGCATCCGGGCAATAGAGACACCTTCAAGCTCGACCAGAATCCTTGACGCCTTGAGCAAAGCCCCAAGTGCTAGGTGAAGCAAAAAAACACCTTGGGTGATTTTGGGACTGAGGGAGGATACTTCTCTCGATTTCTCTAAGTTCGCAGTCTTAAATCCTAGGCGGCTCATTAACCAGCAGTAGGAACCAAGACACCCTCCGCAGACAGTCTATAGGGACTGCTCCTGAAATCGCCTGTGGATGAACGAACAATATTCAGGACGGCTCACAGCGGCCGGGAAGGCCCTGCTGGCCGCGCCACCTGGCCTAATAGGGTTCGGGGTTCAGGGTGTCCAGGTGTTTCGGGCCTAGGGCAATAGCATCCAGCAACCTATCTGTCCCCACCCCTCCCCACCCCCCCACCCCTCCCCACCCCCCCGCACCCCCCCTGCCCCACTCTCAACGCCCCCCCCGCAACCACCCCCGAAGCAGGCTGCCCTTCTTGGCCCTGCGGCTTCGCCGCAGCTTGCCTGTGAGAGCTAAGCCCTTTTGGCGTTCCGGGTTGCCCCTTTGTCAAGCAAGTCACAGAAGGAGAAAGCACATAAGAATCTGGTGACTGGCTGCCCAGAACTGAACAGGGCTTATGGTTTAGGAAGTAGAGCCGCCTGCTTATATATATATATATATATTATACATATATATATATATATATATATATCGCCTCTTTTTTATACACGTTTCTTGTCCTTCCTGCCCCTTGAGGTTTTGTATGTCGATGGCCCGAGGACTCTGGGGTCTGGGGCACTGGGCTCTTGTCACGGAAGCTAAGTTAAGTTGTCATAATGGTTTTCTGTCGGAAAGAGTGTATGTCTGTATATATATATATATATATATATGTCACCTTTTTGTGGTAACTTACTTGGAGCTCCGGTTGATGGTTGCGATCTCCCAACTGAGGTCTGGTACAACAACAGCGGCTTGATGGGAACAAGCCACGGTGTGGGCACCTGTTGTTGGCCTAGCCCTGCAAACCCCATTGAAAGATTCCCTCCACCCCTCCCCGTCCCATGTTCAAAGCGGCTTTGCGTCCAAGACCCGAAGCCCTTGCCCCTAGCCCCTAAGCTCCCAAAGCGCTAACGGCCCTGAACCCGAAAGCCCCCAAGACCCTCAAAGTTGGCTGAACCTGAACCCCAAACCATAAATCCTAAATCCTAAACCCTAAACCCCAAGCCCTAAACCCTAAACCCCAAGCCCTAAACCCTAAACCCTAAGCCCTAAGCCCTACACCCTAAACCCTAAACCCTTATCCCTAAACCCTAAACCCAAGCCTGGAACACCCGGGAAACTGAGGCAGGCGGCCGTGGGACGTCACCCTGGGACCGCCCAGCAGCGGTCGTTATGCTCCTTGCAGGGCTTGGAGGGTTTTGAAAGAGTTTTCACAAGGGTTTAGGGTTCAGGGTTTAGGGTTGAGGGTTGAGGGTTTAGGGTTAAGTGTTTGGGGTTTAGAGTTGAGGGTTTAGGGTTCAGGGTGTAGGGTTTAGGGTTTGTTCGCGGTTCCCCGGTCGCGCACCCAGAACCCTAAACCCTACACCCGTGAAAGGATTTAGGGCCAGTTTAGAGTTTAATGTTAACTTATAGCCCTGCCTTGCCATTAGTCTCGGAACTGAATTATGAACGACTCCTCAGT
Organism: Symbiodinium natans; assembly: GCA_905221605.1. Classification (NCBI taxonomy): domain Eukaryota; class Dinophyceae; order Suessiales; family Symbiodiniaceae; genus Symbiodinium; species Symbiodinium natans. Next base: position 115,139 of record CAJNDS010002138.1, on the reverse strand, counting down.
TGCAAAACCCAAGACCGCGGGAAATCAAAGCAAGTACAGAACGCGCTCCTGCCCAAGAGGCCTTGTTCCTAACGGGAAGTCAAGATGAGGGGACAAGGGAGAACTGGCTGGTTCTTAGTAGGGAATGAGGGGTATGAGGTACTCTATAGAATCCCTTAACGTATATACAGAGGGCCCTAATACCCTCGCTCCCTACTGAGAAACAGGGGAAAAAGGGCCCTAAACCCTAAACCCTAAGGGGGAAGAGGGGGGGGGGCAGGGGGGCTTGCGCGAGGCTACAACCCTTCCGTGGCGAAGGAGGACTTCGAGGAAAGGTTCATCGGCAAGGCGTCTCGGCGACGCGCCTAAACCCTCAACCGCCTAAAACCCTAAACCCCAAACCCTAAGCCCTAAACCCCACACCCTGAACCCTAAACTACTTAAACCCTAAACCGCCCAAGCAACATAAACCCTAAGCTTCAAACCCTATTGCTCGCAGCTTCGAAATTCTGGTTCCGAGTTGGATGGCATGTTTGCTTGTGCACCTTCATGATCTGCATGTCTCAAGGGGCCCTTATAAGGAACCTTATAGGGTTCTTTCAGGGTTTCATAGGGGCTGCCTCGGTATATAGGGACTATATGATATATATATATATATATTTATTTATTTATTTTTTTTTTATATTTATATTTATATTTATATTTATATATGGTACCCCCCCACAGTTATCCACACCTTTTCTGCTTGTTTTGTGTTTTTTCTTGTTCTGGTACGCGTATTTCTGATTTTCGTTCGTGATTTGTTTTCTTTGTCCCAGCGTGTTGATTTATTTTTCTTGCTTTGTTTATATCTAGTTGCTTATCTATATGTTCATATTGCACCCGTAGAGACCGGTACAAACCGGTACAAATCGGTACAAGTTGTGCCGGCCCCGGCCCCTGGAACCAAGAACCAAGAACCAAGATTGCAGGGAGGTCTTGCCCTGCAATCTTGGTTCTTGGTTCTTGGTTCCATGGGGCCGGTACAACTTGTACCGATTTGTACCGGTTTGTACCGGTCTCTATGTTGTCGAAACATACGGGCCGGTACAAGCCGGTACAAACCGGTACAAGTTGTACCGGCCCCAGAGAACCAAGAACCAAGAACCAAGATTGCAGGGCAAGACCTCCCTGCAATCTTGGTTCTTGGTTCTTGGTTCCAGGGGTGGGGCCGGTACAACTTGTACCGTTTTGTATCGGCTTGTACCGGTCCGTGTGTCTCGACAAGTTTAAGGATTTCAAGGGCTTTTGAAAATTTAGATGGGCCGGGCCTTTTCCCAAAATAACTATTTTGTTTCAAAATTTCAAGGGTTTCAGGACTTTACGGATTTTGGAAAATTCAAGCGGGCCGGGCCTTTCCCAACATAATTTAACTTTTTTCAAGATTTTACGGATTTAAAAGTATTTAAGTGGCCTTTTACATTCCCTAAAGCCCTTAAAAGTTTGAAAGCCAGAGGCCTTTCAAAATCTTAAGGAGTTTGAGGGTTTTTAAGAATTGAAGGGTTCTTCTAAATTCCTTAAAATCCTTAAAACTTTGAAAGGGGGAACAGAACCATCAAATAGTGGGCAAAGGTGAGTCGTACACAGGGCTATAAGGTTCTAATGCTATAGGTAATGCCTCCACCTTGAGCCTTTGAACCCTCTAGGCCTATAGGGTTTAAACCCTATAGGGCTAACCCCGTGAGGGCTTTAGAGATAAACTTGGAAAAGTCCTGAGCCTTTAAACTTTATGGGGTTTTAAGGTTTAAAGACCTAAGGTCTGGGCATGTATACCTTCAGCGCCTATAGGGTTAAAACTTTTGAGGCTTTTAGAGCCCCATAGGCTTTCAGGGTTCTGACCCTAAAGGGCTTAGGATTTAGATTTTAAATGCCTAAACCGTAAGCCCTTATGATTTAAGCTCTATGGGCTTACAAACCTTGAAGACCCCCAAAACCTTTGAACCCGATACCTGCTTATTCTTTGCATTTCCACCAAGCCCTCAAAACAGAGGCATAACCATATGGGATTTTAGGTTTAGGAACTTACGCCTCAAGCCTTGCAGGGTTTTTTTCAGGCTCTAATCCTATAGGCAATGCTTAAACCTTAAGCCCTAAACTGTTGAACCCTATAGGCCTAGAGGGTTCAAACCCTACAGGGCTAACCCGTGAGGGCTTCAGAGATAAACCTTGTGAAGCCCTAAACCTTTCGACTTTATGTGGTTTAAAGGTAAAAACCAAAGGTCTGGGCATGTATACCTTCATCCGCATATGGGTTTAAACCTTTTGGGGCTTCTAGAGCCCCATAGGCTTTCAGGGTCTTGACCCTAAAGGGTCAGGTTTAGATGCCTGAATCGTAAACCCTTAAGGTTTAAACTCTATGGGCTTAGGTTTACATACCGAGATCTTAAACCTTCAAACCGATTAACCCTATAGGATTTAAAGGTTAAGGGTTTAGGTGTAATGGCTTAACCTTGAAACCCTATGGATCTCAAGGTTCAGGTTTCAAAGGGTTTCGGGGCGTCTCTTTTTATAAGACTTAAACCTTATCCGATAGGGTTTTAGAGATGAGCCCGGAAAGAAAAAGCATTTACAAAACCAGGGAGCGGAGCGGAAGGGAGGGGAGGAGGTCGCTGTGCCCAGTGTTTGGACAGATGGAGAGGACTCAACATGCATGTCAAGGATTGCATACATTTACGTTATGTACAGGGTTGGGTTATTGGGGGGGGGGGGGGGAAGTTCAGGGGTCACCGCGGCCCGTGAACGATTTAATTGGCTCGCAACCACAAAAGGTGTGGATAACCACAAAAAAGCGTGGATAACCCGGGGGGGGTAGCTTATATATATATATATATAGGATATATATATATAGGGGTTACATAGGGGAATAATCCCTCCTTGTACCCTGTAAATGTCTGCAACAGCAGGAGGTTCCATTTCTGGCTCCGTCGTTTTTGGCTTCTCTTTTCTGTGTCGTTGGCTTCCACCCCACCCCCCCCCCCCCAAAGCAATTGTTGAAACCTACCCTCTGGAGAGTGATTGGGTGATGAGAAGCAGAAGGGCTGCGGGGCCGGGGTAGTAGGATGGATATTGCGGGACGCATAAGGTCATCTGTGGCCCACCTTGTCAGATTCTGAAGCGGTGAACAGGGGAGCCTCTTGAGGGGGATGGGGGTTGTAGGGGGGGGTAATAGGGGGGAAACCCTAAACCCTAAACCCTAAACCCTAAACCCTAAACCCTAAACCCTAAACCCGCTTCATGGAGCTGAACATGAAAGGGAACTTGGAATGGAACCCAGAATGGAGCCCACCCGGGGCGCCGTTCCCTGTACTTCCCCTATAAAGCCGAAACCCCAACCCCCAAAACCCCTAAATCCCTGAATCCCTCAACCCTAAACTCTAAACCCCAAACCCCCAATCCCTAAACCCCAAACCCAAAACCCCAAACCCCCAAACCCGAAGCCCCAAACCCTAAACCCCAAACCCTAAACCCTAAACCCCAAACCCTAAACCCCTAAACCCTAAACCTGAAACCTCTAAACTTCCAGGCCGAACTGGACTCCAAAGTCTTCGACTTCATCGTCGTGGGATCGGGGAGCGCCGGCTGCGCCTGCGCGGCGCGCCTGGCGAGGTCTTCCCCCCCCCCCCCCCACTTGGAGGTTCAGGGTTTAGGGTTTAGGGTTTAGGGTTTAGGGTTTAGGGTTTAGGGTTTAGGGTTTAGGGTACTTATGATCCCGCAGGTTTGGGCGGTCTGAGGCGTAGGGTTTAGGGCTTACGGTTCAGGCGTTAGGTCTTGGGGCTTAGAGGGGTTTTGGGGTTTAGAGGGGTTTTGGGGTTTTGGGGTTTTGGGACTCAGGGTTCCTTGGAGCACATTTATTGGGTTGTACGGATACATTGGGGATACATTAGGGTTTCAGGGTTTACCAGGGGTCCCCAAATTCTAGTCAGGATACAAGATACTCTGGGGCTGAGAACAAGCTCATAGAGGGATTCAGCTGCAACAGCCCCGCAAGCCTACACACCTCTACTCTGTAAGCCTTTGACACCCTAGCCCTAGCCCTCAACCTAAAAAGTTATGGTTCATTCGCCAAGTACTCCCATTCAATCCAACATTTTGCAGAAAAGCCAAGAATACCGCACGCGAAGATCAAGTACACCCGAAACCCGAAATCCGAACCCGAAACCCGAAACCCGAAACCCGAAACCCGAAACCCGAAACCCGAAACCCGAAACCCGAAACCCGAAACCCGAAACCCGAAACCCGAACCTTCCTTCAGGACTGGCGCCTCAGTGTTGCTCGTGGAAGCCGGCGGGGTGTCCTTGATGACAGAGGGTTTCGGGTTTTAGGGTTTAGGGTTTAGGGTTTAGGGCTAGGGTTGAGGGTTGAGGGGTCGGCAGAGTTTAGGGTTTAGGGTGCGGGTGTTTCATTTGTTTTGGGAAACCTGGTTCTGGGAAGGCAGCTGCATCTTGGGGGTGGTGTAGGCCCCGGAAAGTACCCTCCAGATCTTGTCCCCTACAAGCCTTAAACCTTGCTCCAGTCAGCATCCTCACATTCGGTTTCGGATGTTCCCTAAATTAGGGTTCTTTTTCCGTGCTCCCATTACAATATGAAGCTCTAGGGTACTCTGGGATGTTCCCTCTAGCAGTCCTTAGTAGGGACTATATCTGAGTATAAGAGGCAACATCCCAAAGGGTGCCCAAAAAGGGTTGGTTCTTAGTAGGGAATGAGGAAATGAGGTCTCCTGTGTAAACACGAAAGGGCAGATGTAGGGCTCTAATTCCCTCATGCCCTACGAAGAACTAGGGGGACCACTCCCCACCCCCCCCCTGGTTCCCCCCTGAAATGACCTTAATTGGGCTTACTGTACCTAAATGCCTGAATTATAGGGGGGAAACTAGGGGGGTAGTAGGGAAGTAGGGCAGCCCATGTTTTGAAGATTCTTCATCCGCACTGCAAGGAAGCACACCGCTCGCCGCTGGCACAATGTCCGCGAAAGCACCCATGCTGCAGCTCAGTTCGCCGCAGGGTTTAGGGTTTAGGGTTTAGGGCTGAGGGTTGAGGGTTGAGGGGAAGGGGGATGTCCCTGGCGGCTGCGCGGCTTCCGGTCGTGTTAAAGACGGCACAAGTTTTACGGCTTATGGTCGTAGCGTATCGGTTCTGATGGTGCAGGGGAGAAGTCCTCGATGCTTCGCAGCCACAGCAAGGACATACAATTGCCTCGACCTGGATACGTGAATAGAAGCGGGGCAACCTAAGTTATCTCAAAACCCTAAACACCCCTAAGCCTCAAAGGCCCTAAGCCCTGCACATCCCTTAACAGCTCTAAGCCCTCAACCCAAATGCACTCCTGAAGTGCCCCTGCACCGCAAACCCTAAACCCCGAACCCTAAGAACCCCAAACCCTAAACCCTAAACGCAGAACCCCCAAACGCCAAAGCCTAAGCTCAAAGCCCTAAACTCGAAACCCCGAACGGGGAACCCTAAACCCGAAGCCCCAAACCCTGAACCCTAAACCCTAAACCCTGAACCCTAAACCCTAAACCCTAAACCCTAAACCCTAAACCCCAAGCCCTCTCTCTTTCCAGGATGTGGGGAATGTGGCAGTCAGAAGTCGACTGGGGCCTCCGCCTCTGAGATCGCAGAGTGGGGCTTAGGTCTTAGGTCTTAGGTCGTGTGGTTTAGGGTTTAGGCTAGGGTTTAGGGTCTAGGGCTTGAGTTCGGAGCTCGGTTTAGGCCGTCGAATTTCGGGGCCTCGGTGCGGGGTGGAGGGTGTAATCTGGAAGGCCCATATGGGAAGCCCCAGGCAAGCTCCTAGGCGGGGGCATTGTACGTCCACAGCCCAATACTTGGTGGTTCACGGTACTTGACACCCCAACTATAGCCATAACGGCACTTAGAAAGCCCCTAAGTCCTCTAACTAGGTTACACGTAGACTTATAGCTGGGGTTCTCAGTACCCCTGAGCATCTAGAACCCCCACTTGCATAGACTGAGGGAGCAGCTTCTTGAGCCACGGACCTCTCAACCCAAACCCTAAACCTTAAACCCTAAACCCTAAACCCTAAACCCTAAACCCTAAACCCTAAACCCTAAACCCTAAACCCTAAACCCTATTCCTAAACCATAAACCGCCTATGGACCGACTAAGCCAGGCCTCAGCCCTCGGGCTTCAGCACTTGGTAGCCCAGGTGGTACCCTTTACCCTTTTTTTTTGGGTTTTGGGTTCCCTTATAAAGTAACCAACCAAAAGAAGGGTGCCCTTATTATCATATGGTTACTGGGCTACTAAGAGCAGGGTTCATCTCGAACCCTTTCTTGCCTAAACCCTCCGCAGCCTTAGCGTCTCTTCCCGAGGAGTTGTTGCACAGGGACCTTCAATCATCCGGGGACTCCCCAAATTTCCCCTTAAAGGGGACCCCGAAGCGCAGCCTGTATATGTGTATGCTTGTAAAACGTCCGCCAGGTGGTGTCAGGTTTGATCTTCGCAGAGAGAACGTCCTGGAGGGATTGGCATGCTCTGAAAAGTAGCCACGGATCTCTAATTCTATCAGAGGAGAGTCTGCAACTGGGGGGATGGGAGTTCTAGCGCCATGCAACAGTGTTTCGGGAAGTCGAAGGTTGAGGTTTGTTTCGAGGAAGGTGTCGGAAACTTCCGAGGATCCACCCCGCAGAAGTGTCTTGGAAGCTGTTTTGTAGGGTTTGGCGTTTGGAGGGAGGGCTCTGGGGCACTGAAAAGTTTTTGGGGCACTGAGAAGTTTTCCTGAGGTGCCGTTCGTTATAGGCGGTCGCGTGGTTCAGGGGTTTTACTCGTCCTAGGGTTTTACGGAGTTAGCTTCTTCAGGTCCAGAACGGCAGGGTCAAGGGCGTAGGAGCTTGTAGGTGATAACAGGTTAGGCACAGTCGGTTAAGGGTACAGGGTGCGGGAAGACAGCTCGGTTTGCGGGCGCTTCTGGGTTGTGGGCTTAGGGCTGCATCTACGCACCTCGATGTGCTCCCAAAGCGTCCATGTACCTACATAGTATAATATACGTGGGCCTAAAAGGGCTTCCTATTAAGTAGCGTTTGGGCCCAAGTAGATACTCTAGACTATAGAGATACAGGAGCCCTTAGAGGGATTCTTGTTTGTATATTCCGTAGCGCAGTAACCCTCAAGCAGGCACAGGCCCGAAGCCCTGAACTACCTCTACCGTTCTTCTAAGTACCCATGAGCCTTCAAGAAGACCTTGGCAGTCACCCTAAACCCTAAACCCCAAAACCGACTCGACTCATGAGCTAAGTACCTCTGAACCCATTGCAGGAGATTTCCAATCAAATTAGGGTTGAAGGTTTAGGGGTTCCTACAACCACCATCATAGCATCTCGAGGTACATGTATCTAAGGGGCACCCTGTGTATTCGGAAATGCCCAGGTTAGAGGCTTGATTCAGCTTTCGGCTGAAAGGGTTTGTGTTCAGGGCCTCAGGGAAAGCCCAAGACTCCAAGCTCTGAGCCCTAAACTCCGAAAAGCAAAACCCCTACAGGCCTAAACCCCCAACTTCCCCAAGCTCTAACCACTCAACCCTAAACCCTCCAAAGGGTTGGGGGACCCTAATACCTGTAGGCACCCCAAGGTTCGCCCCCCCCTAAGTGTAGTTACATGGTCCCTTTAAGAAGGTAAGGGGGCCCTTAACCCGAAACCCCTAACCCCAGAGAGGGGGGTAGTATATGGTACCCTTAGACCCCCGCTTGGCCGCCCCCAAGTCAAGGCACCTGCTACCAGAGGGCCGAATCATCGACATGGAGCGGGGGAAAACGCTGGGCGGAAGCAGCACCATCAACTACAACATGCACCTGGGCCCCAAGAAGGGCCTAAGTCCCCGAAGGAACCCTAAGCCCATGAATTGAACCGTAACCTTAGTGTAGTTTCATGGTGCCTTAATATGGTCCCTTACCCTCTTTAGAAGGTTCTGATGTTTGGGCCCTTGGCATTGCATAGGGGATATACGGGGTATATAATGGGGTCCCCTTTTCTGTCCATGCATTTCTTGGGGTTGTCCCTTGAAGTAAGATAACGGCCCATATTAAGGGACCATATAACCACCCTAAGACCTACGTGTTTATAAACGGCATCCCGGCGTCCGGTGCAGGGCTGAAAGTACAGCCCTAAACCCTAACACTTTTTTTCTAAACCCTATACCCTGAACCCTAAGCGCCATGAGACCCAAGGTTTATGCGAGCATGCTATCACTCGGGTTAGCTGCGCCCTCACACCGCAGTTATAGCACACAAAGCCCTTCCATACGTCCAACAGCCCGTGAACATTCCAAATCCTGAGATCACTCCCTAAACCAAGCCCTGCCTAAACCCAGCAGAATTGGGTTTGTGGTCTAGGGTTTAGGGTTTTAGGGTCAACTCCCCAAAGTTTCTGTTTGTAAGTTTAGTATCCGGGGTATTCGAGGACCTCTGCCGACACCCTAAACCTAAGCCCTGGCATTTAAGAGGTTTAGGGACTCGGGTTAGGGGTGCAGGGGTTGGGCGGTCGAGGGTTTTGCTCTGGGACTCTAGGGTTAAGGCTCTTGCCCTAGCATTTCGGGCCGAAGGCATCCTTGCCACCAAAAGCTCACACCCCCTCCCTAAACCCTAAACCCTAAACCCTAAACCCTAAACCGTGTGCCTGTGATCTCTACATTGGTGGGCTTTCCCACAATGCGCATTCGGTGGTTGTAGGTATGGTTGCAGTTGCAGCTGCACTTAGCCCACTTGTGGCTCTAGGTAGTACTACCCATGACGCCTCAAGTCGGCCTTAAAGTATGAAATACTTGGCCCCAAACCCCATGAACCCCGTAACCCAAACCCCATGAACCCTAAACCCTAAGCCCTAAACCCTAAACCACAAAAAATCTGAGAAGTCAGAATCTCCTTGAACCTGACCTCCCTCGCCCCAAGAACCCGTTAGACACCCCCAAACAAAGCCATGGCCAGAGCTCCTCGTGAGTTGACATGCGTTTAGGGCTTAGGGTTTAGGGTTTAGGTTTTAGGGTTTAGGGTGCAGGGTCCTCTCCTGGAAGGCAACCCGAAGTTGCGGCTCAGGTGGGTGCGCGGTGCGCCGGAGGACTTCGACCGCTGGGCGGCAGACTATGGCTGCGACGGCTGGAGCTACGAAGACGCGCCCCGGGAAGTTGCGTGACACTTGGGGTTCAGGTCTCTTGGTTTTTTTTTTTGGAGGAGGGGGGGGGGGGGGAGGGGGTGAAGTTTAGGGCTGTGGCGGCGCCTGGGCGCACTCCTTAGGATCCTTGTCCTGTCCGGGACTGAACATGACTGAACACCACACATACTCAACGAGGGACTTTTGAGTGGCTCATGCCTGTTAGCTGTCGTGCTTGGTGTCTACTTCAGTTTCCGGGGGCAGGTATGAGTTGGGGTTATAATGAGCGCAAGAGAATACGTATACATATACATATACATATACATATACATATACATATATACATTGGGTTCGTGCTTTGGCTGTAGCTGCTTTCACAACCGGTAAATACAGATACTCCACAGCGCCAGGGGGGTGGGGGGTTGTTTGGGGAGGGTGGGTGGTTGTTGAGGGAGCGGAGGGTGGGGGGTAGGGGAGGGTGGGAGCGGCGGATCCAGAAACCCCAAAACCCCTGAAGCCCCCGAAGCCCCTGAGGTGCTTCCGCACTTCCGGGCAATTGAAAAGATGGAGGGCAGCCCCGGCTTTTCTGTCGATGCCAGGCAAGGAGTTTTGCGGCTCAGGTCCCGGGATGTGTGATAAGGGTGTCTTCCCACGCAGCCCTCTGCGAAGCACAGGCCAACACACCAAACACACCAGAAAGGGTGTCACAGGCTGCCGTGAATCACCGGCGGTTTGGTCAGACCGGCCAGCCGCCTAGGTAGCATTCCGGCGTTTAGAGGTTGAGGGCTTTGAAGCCCTCTAATTCTTCGAGCCCGAACTGCTGTAGAACCATCAACTCCCAGCCCCTCATCCCCTCAGCCCGGAAGGTATCGTGGCGAGGCGGGCCCCGTTGCGGTCGCCGAGGTTCACCCGGTACCAGCAGGAGTGGACAAATTCCTCGCCGCCCAACGGCTGCTTTGGAAGGGTCTAGGGCCGCTTCAGGGTCAGACGAGGTAGCTTCTGTTGCATGACAATTTGGGGGGGAGGAGGCGGGGGGAGGCGGGGGGAGGCGGGGGGAGGGGGCCCTGCTTCACATGCCTTGCTTCGGATTCAGGGGGCTCAGGGGTCAGCATCTTCACAGGTTTCTCCGGGAGCTTTCGAACCCTACACCCTAAACCCTAAACCCTAAACCCTAAACCCTAAACCCTAAACCCTAAAGAAACAAAAGAGGCTGTCCTCGTCCCGAAGCCTCCTACTCAGGCCTGCGAGAGCGTGGGAGCCCAGCGCGGCGACTACAATGGGCCAACCATAACCAACGTGGCTGGGTGCACGCAGCCACCTGGGCTACCATCGGCCACCGTTTAGGGTTTAGGGTTTAGGGTTTAGGGTTGAGGGTTGAGGGTTTGGGGTTTAATGTTAAGGTCGCTTTAATAAACCCCCCCCCCCCCCCCCGGATTTGTTCCGGCGCTGGGTCCAAACAAACTTTGAAAGGGGTCGGGGTGGTAATAGTAAAGGGGGGGGGATGGGCTGGGTCTGGATTGCTGTCAGTAAGTAGCCAAAGAGGCTTGCTGATGGAAGAGAGTCCCAGACCGGCATCGCCCCGTTCGCCGGACTTTATTAATGTCACCCTTTATTATTACGATTTCGAGGCCTCGTGGGGGGTAGCCTTGGCGGATTTGTTCGGGAGCTGTTTTTTAGAAGGATTTTAAGAAGAAATCGATGCTTTTCGGTCAGCCACGAAGATCAGGATTTCTGAGCCTGGAGCCGGTTCAAGAGATCGGCAAAATGAAGCTGTGTGGTCTCGGCCTCGAGTGAAAAGAGGAGTACTCTCGGAAGCACATTTGGGAAATTCTCCCGGAAAAGTTTCCACTATTACCACCCGTTTTTTGATTACGACCCCCCTCAAAATGGGGTTTAGGGTTCGGGGCAGCCTAACATAATGGAAACTGTTCATGAAACAAACTTTTGGGCAAAAATCCCGGCCGGAAAAGTTGCCACTATTGACACCCGGTTTATAAAGGTGACCCTAACATTAGGGTTTAGGTTTCGAATTGAGTCTTCAAAAGCAAGGAAGGGGCCCTAAACCCCAGAGTCCCAGAGGATCCGACCTACCGCTTACAGACGAATCTTTCCGAACTCCCTCAGGGGTGTTGCCGGCTCCTGGGCCTAAGGGAGTTGAGGGGCTGCACCCTAAACCCTCAACCCTAGACCCTAGACCCTAAACCCTAAACCCTAAGGGGCTTTTGGGGCTGAGCCGAACTCATCTTCCCGAAAAAAAAAAAAAGCGCGCTTCGCGTGCGAGGCTGCCTCCAGCCATCTCCGAGACCTGCCCCCCTCAACACTCTGCCGCCCGAAAAACCCTCAACCGTAAACCTAAACCCTCAACCCTCAACCCTCAACCCTCAACCCTCAACCCTCAACCCTCAACCCTATACCTAAACCCTAAACCCTCAACCCTAAACCCTAAACCCTAAACCCTAAATCAGGTTCAACACAAACGGGCCAGGAGGTGGTCGCCAGGCCATTGGGTGGGGGCGGCCTTCGGACGTGGAGCTTGCGAAAATAAGAAGAGACCATGGCTATGTGGGGATTTTCGGATACTCGTGCTTATTGGGGTCCTTCTCATACGGGGATCCTACTATTTGGGGGGGTCTATACTAGGGGTCCCCGAATGATCGTAAACCGCCATGACACCCCCTTACTAGCCTTATGAAGTGGCGTAGCTTGAAGCCGCGCGGCGAAGCTAAGACTGGACCGGCAGGAGGTTGAAGCTGAGGATCTCCCGGTCCTCAGGTCTAAACCCTAAACCCTAAAACCCTAAACCCTAAACCCTGAACCCTGAACCCTGAACCCTGAACCCTGAACCCTATGCAGGATTGCTTCTCAGCCTTCATTGAGCCTTTGCTTCGGTGGTATCCCAAGCTGCAGGCACTTGCGCTGGTGTCAGAAAATCAGGGCTGAGTTCGGTGCAGAGTTAGGGTTGAGGGTTTAGGGTTCAGGGTTTAGGGTTTAGGGTATAGCTTTATTCAGGGTTTAGGGTTTAGGGTTTAGGGTTTTCTTTGAGGGGAGGGATTGCGGACTGTGACATTTTTGATGTGTAGTTCTTTCACGATTTCTATCGACTGTTATTCTGACCTATATAACGCTTACGATCACCCTGAACCCTAAACCCTGAACCCTAAACCCTAAACCCCTAAACCCCTAAACCCCTAAACCCCTAAACCCTAAACCCTAAACCCTAAACCCTAAACCCTAAACCCTGAACCCCCACATTCCGCTTATGTTTTCAGTTGGGCGGGGACTGGCCTCGGAGCGGTGACGTGTTCACGCCGTTCCGTGCCCAAAAAGTTCGGGATCTCGCTTCTCTTTATTATATAAATATATATATATATATATACATCTTTTTCTTGTCATGTTCTTATATACTTATATACTCATGTACTCAAAAGCTTATATACTTATGTATATATATATATATGTACTCTTACAAGAGAAAACTATTAAATAAGAATATATTAGCATTCGAGTGAGCAACCCTTGGCCTTGGCGCCGGAGTGCCGACACGCACATGCGTCGCTTTGCCCGATGAGGCCCCTCAGCAGCCTAGAGTTGAGGAGCTAGGAGCAAGAGCTCCTCAGGGTTTAGGATTTAGGGTTTAGGATTTAGGGTTTAGGGTTTAGGATTTAGGGTTTAGGATTTAGGGTTTAGGATTTAGGGTTTAGGGTTCATATAGGGTTTCGGGGTCAAGGGCTGGACTTGGTCCTTTGGATTTGCTGCCGACAGGGAGGCCCGTTATGTTGGGCGCTGTTTGTCCGGCCGATGGCTGTTCGCATGTCGGGGGTCTTTGGGACCAAGTTCCCCGCCTTGCCTTGATATGCCTGGAAAGTGCCTTGAGATGCTTAGAAGGGGGCTGGCCCACATAAAGCACGCCCGGGTGTGTCCAGTGCACGACTGCTTGTTTGAATGTAGGATGTTTTGTGGTCAGTATTTCATACCACTCGTTTTCCGAGTTTGGGTCATCAAATCTTGATGTGTCCATGGTATGCGTTTTGTTCCAATCCTGTGCTTTACTCCAAATAAGATCAAATAGTGACATTGTCGGAATAGCACCAAATGAATCAGGATCCATAAAATGCAATCCAATCATTACATGAAATATTGACGTGAAATATTTACATGATGTGCCAATAATTCATGATCATAATCAATGAAGGTTGAACATCAAAACATTTTTTGTCAGGGATTCTCCGTTGTTTGACATTATGTGGTTTCATCTTGTGTACAGAATATTCAACCTTAAATGCTTTGTAACAGAAAAGCAATGCATATATGATATGTGCATCAAACTATCCCTAAAGTAATCAGATAATTCCTTGTCCTCTCCTGATACAGCACAGTAATGACACTCTGTGGATACTCTCCTTCTGTCGCCAGCAAGACCATAGCTCAGCCCCACAAATCGCTAGCCCTCCCTTAGGTTGACGTTGTTGGTTGAGGGGTTTAGGAAGACGGGTTGACGGTTATAGGGTTTAGGGTCCCTAAACCCTAAACCCTAAACCCTAAACCCTAAATGAAAGGTTTAGGGTTGAGTTGGAGGTCAAGAAAGGGTTGGGAGTGTTGACCTCGGGTTGACAGCTTGGGGGCTCAAAGAAGTTTGGGGGTTGAGGGGTTTAGGGGTTTTGGGTTTAGGGTTTAGGGTTTAGGGTTTAGGGTTTAGGGTTTAGGGTTTACTGAGGATTTAGGGGTTCAGGGCTTAGGGATATTTGCTTCGGATAGCTCAGGTAGGCAGGGCCTATGCAATCTTACTTCAGGCTGCAATATCGGTTGTTGGAACCAAGCAATCAGGTCTACTCCAAGATTTACGGTATTGGCCTCCGCGGAGTCGCCTCAAACGCTGAATCTTAAACCTACTGGCTCCCAGTGGGGAATGAGGGAAAGGGGTACCCCATATAGTCCCTTCAAGTATATATATATATATATACATACATATGTATATAATATTGTATATATATATATATATATATGTATATATATACACGTAGGCTGAGGGGATTGATAAGGTACCGAATTCCTTCACGCGCTCCTAAGAACCAGAAGGAAAACCCTAATTGCCGGGGAGGTTGCCAGCGAGACCTTCTGCCGAAAACTCGTCGTGGAGAAGGCAGCTGAGGGCATAGGGTTAGGGCTTAGTTTTTGGGATTTAGGGTCCAGGTGCTTAGGGCTTAGGATTTAGGGCTTAGGGCTCAGGATTTGGGGTTTAGGGTTTAGGCTACGGGATGCTAGGTACGTTTTTAAGAAGGCTTCGCAGGGATCAGGACGCCTTAACTGCTTGCGGGCACCATTTCCTTGTGCCGTCGGTTGCTGAGGATGGTGGCCCTCTAACACCCCAAAAGATTGCGAATCGAGGCCTAAACCCTAAACCCCCAGACCCTAAACGCCGAACTTCCCAACTCCTGAAGCCTAAGCCCTAAACCCTAGACCCTAAACCCTAAACCCTAAACAAACCCTAAACCCTAAACCCTAGACCAACCCTAAACCTCCCAACTTGGGAGATGGCGAGGCGGCTGGGAAGCCCCGGGCTACCGGGGTGGTGCTGGAGTTGCGCTCCGGGGAGCTGGTCACCGTGAAGTGCAGCCTCGTGGGCAGCAGAGTGAGGGTTTAGGGTTTAGGGTTTAGGGTTTAGGATTTAGGATTTAGGGTTTAGAGTTTAGGGTTTAGGGTTTAGGGTGAGGACCTGAGGAGCTGAGGACCCAACATTTACGGTTTTATGGATTACGAAGGTAAGCACGAAGCCCTGAAATTCCCCCAAAGGGCGCGAAACCAAAACCTCAAGCCCGAAATCTCAGAGCCCCAAAGCTCCAGAATGCTTTTAAGCACCGCATAGACTACTTAAACCTCCAGACCATAGTCCCCCGAACCCCTAAGCCCTAAGCCTTCAACGCCTTGCTCTGACAGCCAGGCCGGGAAGTCGTTTTAAGCGCCGGGGCGCTGATGTCACCACAGATCCTGCTCCCTGGAGGCATTGAGGCAATCGATGTGTTCGTTTAGGTTTCGGGCTTAGTGCTTAGGTTTCAGGCTTGAATGTTTAGAGATTAGAGCTTCTTCTTGCTTCAAGTGCTGCTTCACCTCTGCTGCATTTCGCAGCAGCCTCCTGCAGCCCCCCAAACCCCAACACTCGAGACACACCACTCGGCTTGCAGACTTTCGGGCCATCAGTGTGGCCTTGCCCGACCTGCCTGAACCTGAATCCTAGATGACTCATGGAGCCCTTGGGGGTTTAGGGCTTTGGGTTTGCGGTTTAGGTGTTCGAGTTATTGAGAGTTTAGGGTTTAGGGTTTGGGGCCACCTCCACAGACTGACAGGGCTTGCTTTGGCCCTCTCAAAGAGAGAAGGTGGAGTTTACAATGCCCACGAAACTCCTGAGGGTTTAGGCTTTAGGGTTTAGGGCACACTTTATATTCGCCACTTTACCTAGCTGTCACGCTGCAAATAACTACTGATGAAGCCCTAAACCACTGCTTCCCCACCAGCAAAATTTCTTTGCTGCGCCGTCATTGAGCTTCTGGGACGAGAGTCCAGTCTTGAACAGAACGCAAAGGCGTACGCTGTCCGCGATGTCTCTCTGTAGCCATTCCTAAGTCCTAAGTCAGCCTTTGGACTAAAGCCTTACCAGGGTGTAGGAGTTTGTGAGGCTTCCGGGCAGAACCGCCACATTCGTCAGCAGCACTACTCTATTATTGTTTGCTGTTATTATAAAAAGTACGAGTAGTGATCCCTAAACCCTGAACCCTAAACCCTAAACCCTAAACCCTAAAGCGCCATTTATCTAAGCATTTTCGAATTCTACGTCACGAGCCGAGGATGCTGAGCGGCATCGGGGACGCCAAGCATCTTCAGGAGCATGGCATCGCCACCTGGGCGCGAAGGGCAATGCCCAAAGGTTGGGTTTAGGGTTTCGGGTTTAGAGTTTAGGGTTTAGGGTTTCGGGTTTAAGGTTTTTTAGACTTTTTGGGAGTGCTGAACCAGCGGTAAGGGGGTTAGGGTTTCGACTGAAGGGTTCAGGTTGAGAGGGTTTAGGGTTTACACATATGACCGTCATCATTGCAGAAGCAGGAACCCGAAATCGTGGCACTGCCGCACTTTTTCACAACGCTGATCGATATTGATCTTCAACATGACACTGAGCGTGGCCCGGCTACACTTTCAATCACACCCTCCGGTCCCGTGTTAGAGGGGTCATAAGCTTCCCAATGAGGCAGAGGCCTTTTTCAGTGTAGGGAACCCGGACAAGCGCTCTGCAGCCCAACATATGAGCTCACGGGCCTCATGGGTTTAGGTCAGGGTTTAGGGTTTAGGGTTTAGAGTTTGGGGCTGAGGGTATAAGAGTAAGTAAGGTCGCTGCTGCGACTACAACCGTTAGAAGAATCATGGCTTCCCACGAGTAGCCCACCAGCCGGCATTGGATCTCCATCCATGGCCGATCGGATGCCCAAAAACCCTACTCCTTGGAGAACTTCTTCCGAGCACGCTGAGGAATATCTCCATGTAGGACCCAGCCCGAAACCTTAAACCCTCAACCCCAAACCCTCAGGCCCTAAACCCTAAACCCTAAGCCCTAAACCCTAAACCCTAAACCCCAAACCCTAAACCCTAAACCCTAAATCCTAAACCCTAAACCCTAAACCCTAAACCCTAAACCCTAAACCCGAGCCATGTTGAAAATGATCGCTCCCCAGTCAAGGATTGTCTCGTGGACTCGCCAGCGGTGGGCCAGAATCTGCAGGATCACCCGATGCTTCCCCTGCTCCTCAGCTGGGGTTAGGGTTTAGGGTTTAGGGTTCAGGGTTCAGGGTTTAGGGTTTAGGGTTTAGGGTTTAGGGTTTAGGGTTTAGGGTTCAGGGTTCAGGGTTCAGGGTTTTGGAAAACAGCAGACCAGGGCGTTCAAGCCGAGGGCTTGGGTTGTTAGTGGTTTGTGTGTTGCCCTTCACGCACTCTGTCCCTCATTCCCTCTTTCTTAGGATTCAGGCTCCCTTATAAACCCAAAATGTGCACTCCTCCGGGGGGGGGCTGTATTCCCCTAAACCCTAAACCCTAAACCCTAAACCCTAAACCCTAAACCCTAAACCCTAAACCCTGCTTTTTTTGGGGGGGCGGGTGAATCTCAGGGATGTCCTTCTTTTGGGGAAGAATCCGCTGCGTGGGACCCCGGACTCCATGTCTCCTCTTGGCCTCACTCCCTGCTACGAGTCAGAAGTAGGGTTTAGGGTTCAGGGTTCAGGGTTTAGGGTTTAGGGTTTAGGGTTTAGGGTTTAGGGTTTAGGGTTTAGGGTTTAGGGTTTAGGGCTTTGGGCAGTTTAGGGTTGACCCAAAACCTTAAACCCCAAAACCCTAAACCCCAAGCACCGAGCTCTCAAGCCGCTGAAGATGCCCTTACTGCCTGCCTTTGTAATGGCGGTCCCACACCTTTGAGCACCTAAATTCCCCCAAGGCCAAACAGCCATGCAAACCCTAAAGACCATGGACCCTAAAACCCAAAGACCCTAAGACCCTAACACCCTAAAACCCTAAGACCCTAAGACCCTAAACCCTAACACCCTAACACCCTAAAACCCTAAACCCTAAAACCCTAAACCCTAAACCCTAAACCCTGGGTTGAGGGTTTAGGGCTCAGGGTTGCCCAACCCCCATCCCAGGCTCATGGCCACCACCGAGAAGACAAAGGAGCTTGCGCTGCTGTGCTTGGAGGTTTAGGGTCTTGGGGGTTTAGGGTTTAGGGTTTAGGGTTTAGGGTTTAGGGTCTTGGGGGTTTAGGGTCTTGGGGGTTTAGGGTCTTGGGGGTTTAGGGTTTTGGATTTAGGCTTTCGGGGTCGGAGGATGGAGGCCTAAATCCTAAGCCCTACACCTTACCCAAAAACCCAATCTGCGTGTACTTTGTCGGGATGCGTGTTTGGCGGAGGGTGCTGTTGATGGCCTTTGGTGGCTCGGATCTTGGGAGGAATTGTTGAGATTCTAGGTTCAGGGTTCAGGGTTTCGGGTTTAGGGCTTGGGGTTCAGGATTCTTCTGGAAGGGTCCATACGCCCTGGAAACTTCAGAAACCGGCAGCGAGTCGATCCATGTGAGGTTCATGGTGTAAACTTCCGGCCCTCCTCTTGGATCCCAATCCTCGTCCCCCCTCTGAATCCTAGGTTTCTAAACCCTAAACCCTAAACCCTAAACCTTAGACCCTAAACCCTAAACCCTAAAACCTAAACCCTAAACCCTACAACCTAAACCCAAAAATAACATGGCCACCCCTAAGGGGGCCCGGCGGCTGGGTTCAGAACAGCAGCGGCCTCCACGCCCATTATTTTTGGCAGAGCCATGGCATGCAGCAAAGACTGTAGAACGTTGGAGGGTTTAGGGTTTCGGGTTTGGCGTTAAGCTTTAGGGTTTAGGGTTTCGGGTTTAGGGTTAAGCTTCAGGGTTAGGGTTTAGGGTTTAGGGTTTGGGGTTTAGGGTTTAGGTTTTTTTTTTTTTTGGGGGGGGGGGGGTTGCTCACATTGAATGCCGGAATGCTTGGGGCCACTGTTGGGGCGTCTATAGCAGAACCCTAGACCCCAGACCCTGAACCCCTTAACCCCCATCACATAGAACCTGGGAGGGTTGACGAAAATGGGGGGACCCCGAAAATCGACCCCCAAATAGTAGGATCTTCCTATAATATGGACCCCAATAAGGTATATGACTACCAGGAAGCTGGCCTGAACCTTAAAAGCAAACGGCGTCCGGACCTGGGCACTCGGTACTTGCGTTAGTTTGCTGGGGGTCTGAGGCTCGGTTGTGCTTTTCGGGTTTAGGGATTAGGACTTCGGGGCATACAAGGGCCCCGGCAATCTCTCACCTCAACTTCTGACTCTAAACCGGGTTTAGGGCTTAGGGTTTAAGTCCTATAAACCCTAAACCCTAGATCCTAAGCCTGCAGTGTGCGCGAGCCCATGATGGGCTCATGGCCCAAGCAGAAATTGCCTTCTATGCTGATTCAGCTTTAGCTCCCAAGAGTAGCCTAGGAGGAATAAAGGGGGTGCCCTTTTTGGTTCGAAGGGGCATTCAAGGGCCTCAAGCCCCCGAAAAAAGGGGGAAGAAGGGCCTACTCTGGGTCCTAGTTTCTGTGACCAATCAGTGTGCAGCCGACGTAGTTCTAAATCAGGGAGCCTTGAAAGCCATGGATTCGCAGAGCTCGAAAAGGCCCGTGCACAACAGATTGCTCGGGTGAGCAAAAAGCGCACGCAGTTTTGAAGTCGAAACGTTGGGACGAGACGGGCTCGCATAGTTCCTGCAATTGCTCAGGTCCTCAGTGGACAAGCAGCGCTGCTCTACTGCATCTCGAGTTTGGGGGGGAGGGGGCGGCGAGGGGGGGGGGGGGGTGGTGCAGATGTATATTTGCCGTAAATGCATGTTCGTTCCCTTCATGCACATGCATCGTCAGAGCTTGCATAGCCCCGATGGCGGTATGCTGAGCCTTGTGTTCTGTTTGATTTGCCCCAAGTCCAGACTTAAAAAGATGTCAAACACGACCTGAAAGTTTGACAATGTAGTCCCACCCGTTGCCTGCACCGACAGCCTCGGTCCACAACATGCTGTGACTCTCTTTGAAGATACTGGGCAAGTCAAGGATCTCTCTTTAAAACTATATATGTATACATACATATATGCATACATGCTTGTATGCATGTAGTTATTTGTCTTCATTATATAAGTACATTTGGCGTCTATTTAATTATTTGCCGCATATGTATATTTATGTTTGTATATGTGTATCTATATAAATATTTACATATATATATATGCATATTACACACATATCAAATGACATATACTTTTATCTCGTACATATAGACAAATGTATAACAGCACAGTCAGGCCATGAACCCCATGGAGCCGACCCCAAAGCACAAGCCTGTAAGGAGAGGAGCGCCTGAAGCGGCCTGTGGGTGCAGATGTGCGGCTGAGATTTGAAGTAGGTAGGGTTGGGGTTTATAGGGTTTATAGGGTTTATAGGGTTTAGAGGGTTTATAGGGTTTATAGGGTTTATAGGGTTTATAGGGTTTAGGGTTTAGGGTTCGTCAACATCCTAAACAAAAAGCACAGAACCCTGCCTAACTAAACCCCAAACCGTACCCTGTCTTTTCTCCTGGGAGCTCCACCGCCACCGTAAATGCACACATGGCATTTGTGCGGACGTAACAGGCTGTTCGGACTTACTTCGGGGTTTCGCTCGGTCTCGCGCCTTGGCTCTTTTTTGTTGCTTCGCGCGTGCAGTGTGAAGTGTGAACTTCGCGCCGCTCAAGATCGTCTCTTGCAAACTTTCAAACATGTTTGAGCCTTCAAACTTCGAATCTCCAAAGCATTCAAAGTATCAAGCGTCAAGGGTTGACGCTTCAAACGTTTCAAGCTCCTGACCTCATCGCGGCCTCAATCTCTCGAACTGGGCATTTCCCAAAATATAGGGGGGGGGGGGGGGGGCGAAAGCCCTTTATATACCCCAAATAGAATAGAATCCCCTTAAAGGGACCGCCCAAAAAGGGCACCCGTGGTTTCAGAAACCCTCAACTGCAAACTCGACACCCTTGAAACGTTCGAGCTCGAAAGCCGGTCCCATCGTGTTTGCTCTCATGTGCGTGTGGTTGATGTAGAAGTTTTCGATGCGCCCTCTCCCCGTCGGAAATCTTGCAAACCCCGCTCCTTCGAACTCCATGCCGTTTGTTTTGTTTTCATTCTTCAAATTTCAATCATTCAAGCTCCAAAGTTTCAACTGTCTTTTTGACGTTTCAAACCTTCAAGGGTTCAAGTTCTGAAAAGAGTACTCGTGGCACCCTTCCTAAACTGAGGTTTCGGTTTGTCTCTTCCAGGGGCGGCCGCTGGGTTTTCCGGGCTTCTGTCTGGGAACGCGGGTCCTCAGAGTTGTTGGTGTTTGGCGGAGTTTGGGATTTTCTGTTGTGGTTTTGGGGCTTCGGAGTTTGGGGTTTAGGTTGGGATGTTCCCCATTATACTGACAGTCCTTAACAGTCCCATCGGTACTAGAATCCCTAGCAAGGACTGTTAGTCTGAGGGGGGAACATCCCAAGGCTTAGGGTTTAATAATTTTAGGGTCTGGGGCTGAAGGCCTCCTTGTTTGGGGCCGCAAGCCCGCCACCCAAACCCAAGGCCCTGAAGCCTCCCGCCCAAAAATCTGAAGGGAGATCCCCAAAGAAAAGTGCCAGGGTTTGCGAGTTTGGGGGCGCGAACACCTTCATAGGCCCTGAATCGCTGGACTTCTTGCTTTTGGGGTGGTCTTGGGAGGTGAGGGGCGGGGCAGGGGGGGGGGGGGGGGCAGGGCAGGGCAAACGACTGCCCAGCGTCTCAAGTCCGAAATCCTCAAGACCTACAGGACCTACAGTAAGCTACCCTAAACCCGAAACCCTAAACTCTAATTAAACCCGAAACCCTAAACCCTAAACCCTAACCTAAACCCCCGAAGGCCCAATACTAAAACCCAAGGCAGACGATTTTCCTGTACCGCTTGGATCCGACAGTCGCGTCCAAGGCCCCAGGGCCGGAAACCCTAAACCCTGACCCCCAAACCCTAAACCCTAAACCCGAAACCCTACACCCCAGTCCATGTAGAAGGCAAACCAACACTCGCACCAACCCTAAACCCTAAACCCTAATCCTGAAACCCTGAAACCTAAACCCTAACCCCCCACATCTCAAGCCCTACAATGCCAACGGGGTCTCGGAGTTTCTGGGCATCCCAAAACTGAATTCCCTTCTTGTTTTAAGGGCTCAGGTTCTTGGGTGTTCCCCCTTATACTAACAGTCCTTGATCGGGACTGTCATAGGGGGTACTATAATCCCATTTAAGGGCTGTTATCCCAATTAGGTCCCCTTGTAAGCTCCTTTAAACCAAACAATGGGCGCCCTTTGTTGTGGCCCAGGTTACTCTTGGGTCTAGAACCCTAAACCTAAACCCTAAACCCTAAATCCTAAACCCTAAAGCCTAAACCCTAAACCCTAAACCCCACCAGACCTTGAGGAATTTGAAGGCATGCTCCTGAGTTACAGTGGTGTTGGGGGCCATCTGGGAGACCCCAACCCCTGAGCCCTTGAAACCCTAAACCTATAAACCTACAAACCCTAAACCCTAAACCTGAGACCTTAAACCCTGAACCCTAGACCCTCACCTGTACCCAGGTGGGGTCTACCCTCTTCGCCGATCTCTTGGGGAGATTCGTACCTGACCTGCGGTCGAGGTATGCCTGGCGACCGGCTCCTCGGTCAGCTTGGAGAAAGAAGGGTTAGGGTTTAGGGTTTAGGGTTTAGGGTTTAGGGTTTAGGGTTTAGGGTTTAGGGTTTAGGGTTTAGGGTTTAGGGTTTAGGGTTTAGGGTTTAGGGCAACCCCACCCCACACCCTAAGCCCGAAGCCCTAAGCTGTTTGCTTGCAAATGCACCGGCGTTTACAAGCAAGCCGCCTGTTAATGATCAAAGCCGCTTCTTAGAATCAACTTCTTGTACGAACGTACCGTGAGAGAATATACGAAGAGAATGAAGTGAATTAATTTATAATGAGCGAAACGAAGCATGAAATTAATGAACGAGAGAACGAAGTGCGCCCACAAAGTACTAATTAGGGCGCGTATACACTTTTCCTCACTTTTATCCGGGCGTGTATTAGTTTATTATCGCCCGGACGTACGGTATATTTATTAAGAGATTGAAGTGAATAAATGAGCGTGATTTTGTAATGAATGAGTGAAACGAAAGAAGCACGAACATAAGCGAAATTCTGAACGGAGTGAACGGCCAAGAGACGAAGGATGAACTTGAACAGACAGATTCAAACACGCACGTACGCTCCTGCCCCTTGCCCCAGACACAAAAACATGGCTATAAACAGCTGGTCTCACAAACCTAGTAGTAGATCAGACTTGCGTTTGCAAGCACCCCAGGCAAGGCACTGCACATGTCCGTGTAGGCTCCCATGTGAGGTACCCTTTGTTTTTTGTAGTTCCCCGATGTTTATTTAAAAACCGTTCGTTAATCACACATCACACATATCACACACATCACACACATCACACACATCACACACATCACACACATCACACACATCACACACATCACACACATCACACACACACACCCACCCACCCACCCACCCCACCCCACCCCACCCCACCCCACCCCACCCCCCCACCCCACCCCACCCCACCCCACCCCACCCCCCGCCCAACCCACCCACCCACGCACGCACGCACGCACACGTGCGCGCCCCGCGCGCGTTCTTGGAATCATCTTCTGGACAGCCTTCTTATTGAAACACACCTCGCTGCCCCCCCCCCCCCCCAACCAAAAAAAACTTTCACAACCCCAAAGCATGTTCACAAACACCTTGTAATGGATGTTTATAAGCACCATAGACTCAGCACCACCTGTGTTGGTAGCCGCGCCGACGTTTATAACCAAACTGTTTGTTTAAACAAAGAATCGCTTTCTTTCAATCATCGTGTTAACGCAAAGAACGTAAGCCTTCCTTAACCCTGGGCCTTAGCGTTTAGAGGCTTATGACACGTAACTCCTGGCCCAAACCCTAAACCCTAAACAACGCTGCAAAACTCCACTCCCCAAGCCTTGCGAAGAATCCTCAACACCCCTTTGACTCCCAAACCCTACACCCCTGACATGCCCGACTAGGACCCAGAGTGGCGCTTTCAGGGGCTCAGGCTCCCTCCTTTTAAGACCCCCCTAACTCACATCCCAACTAGTAGCAACCCTTTCAGTCAGTTTTCAAGTGCTCCAAACCCTAAACCCTAAACCCTATAGCCCTAAACCCTAAACCCTATAGCCCCAAACCCGAAAGCCTATAGCCGTGTAGCCCTAAGCCCGAGGTTGCCGATGCTGTGTATCATCTGGCTCAGCTTGTGAGATCGTCCGAAGCCGGCTGTGCCCCGGCGCGAAGCGAAACCCGAATTCCCTTTTCGCAGGGGAGACATCGGAACCCCAAAGCCCCAAAGCCCAAAGCCCAAAGCCCAAAGCCCCAAGCCCCAAGCCCCAAGCCCCAAGCCCCAAGCCCCAAGCCCCAAGCCCCAAGCCCCAAACCCCAAACCCATCCATGGATTTGGGGTTCCGGGCTTCGGGCTTGAGATGCCGCAGCCAGCCGGGTGAAGCCCAGGCATCGCTCAATACAGCATACTGTACAGTATGTAATGTATGTAATGTATGTAATGTATGTAGTGTATGTAATGTATGTAATGCATGTAATGCATGTAATGTATGTAGTGTATGTAGTGTATGTAATGTATGTAGTGTATGTAGTGTATGTAATGAATGTATGTAATGTATGTAATGTATGCATGAGTTTTGTGTATTTTATGTGTGCAGCATATAATATGTGCAAATTTTATACATATATATATATATATATATATACATATGTATGTACGTTTGTATATATATGTATATATGTATAGCGTTCTTCTTCTTCTTAATCTGAAGTATTCATACATTCAGTTTGATGTTTGGGGTACACGTGGGTAGCACGCGTACATGCAGACCATTCCAGATTCGCACCTCAGCACCTCTGCTTGGCCATGATTGACCGTGGAGTCACCGCCTTAGCCTACGACCTGCATAGATCGGTTCCAGCCGATCGTTGGTGCGTGACATATCTGGACTTGGCCTTTCTGCGGCAAGAGGTTCTGTCTGCTCTTAGCAGCGGCCGGATTCGGCCAGAGCCAGGGGAGGATGCATCGGACTCCTACGGGCCTAGCATCTACACGGTGAATGAGCAGTATGTCAAGCCCGTTACCCGGCTAGCAGGGAAGATGAGTTGGGCATTGATGCGAAATCCGGAGGGCTTGGACTGCGACCTGTTCATCAGCCATGCTTGGCAGGAAGGTGTCTTTGAGTTCTTAGCCAAAGTGCGACACAGTTGGCCAAGAGGCATGCGAACTGCTTGGTGCTGCGTGCTCGCGAACCCCCAGAACTTGGATATCTCTTCCTTCTTGAAGTCACCGAGCACTTCGCCCTTTGCAATTGCTCTGGATGCTTCCAGGGTCGTGCTGGTGGTACCAAACCGACACCAAAGTGTGTACACCCGACTCTGGTGTTCTTATGAAGCTTACCTGGCCCAAGAAGGTGGAAAGACCATTCTGATTGCACGTTCCTCCAATATGCTGCATATTCTCCGCTCTTTGCAACGGGCGGCCGTGGCAGCTCTGTTGGGCGCTGGACTTGGCACTTTGGCCGCAGCGCTGGGCGCCAGGCAGACCTTCATTGTGCCGGCTTTCACCGTCCTGGTCTGTGGCTTCTGCCTTGTGATCAACAATGAAGGCCTGCGCAAGGCCATGCATCTGGTAGGCGTGATACTTTGTTGGACCAATCTGGTTCGCGATTTTGGTGGTGTTTTTGGCGACTACGCGGGCGAGAATCGTGGTGAAGGCATCAGCCATGAATCGACAACGGTGGTGCGCCGCAGCTACTGGTTGATGAGTTCCATTGGGCTCTTCATCATGGAGATTGACCGCATCAATGCTAGATCTGCAATGGCCGAATCAGCAGAGCTTCAACTTGGGTATGAAGGCTCCATCCAATATGCAAAGTGCTCTCAGGAATCGGACGCCGCCAGCATCCGCAAAGAGATCGGTGATCAGGTGGCGCAAGTTGACCATGCCATTCATGTCCTGCTGGCCGCGGGCATGTCAACTCCAACACTGAGGGAAATCGCCCGCTCAGTGGATATCCAGCATGCAGCTTTTGCAGAACTCACGGGAGCGCTGTTCTTGCTGGGCCCTTTTGCTACGAACGCAATTTCTTTCGTTGTGCTTGACATGCTGCACTGCGAGTGTTTGTGGTACCGCGTGGTCCTCGTGATTGTGTCCATCTTTGCGAGGCTCATGTTGTTTGCGCTGCTTTGCCGAAGTGACTGGGATGAGCAGCGCTTCATTCTGAAGGTCATGAGCAAGTTTCTGTTTGTCGCTGTGCTTTGCTGGCTTTTTCTGGTGACTTCCTCCCTCTTGTCGCACATCAGCAGAAATGCTGTCGCAAACCTTTGGCTTTCGATTTCCGATGTGTTCTTGCTATCCATGCTCTCGTTTGCACTCCTCGGTATTAGGGGCACTGCAAGACTTGCCTTTGGTTTCCAGATCCTTCAGTTCATCTTCAGCAGGGGCAGAAATTCCTGGAGTGCTTTGACGCCGTTTTCATGCGTCAAGACCACATATGAAGTTGCACCTGAAGTTGCCTCGGCTGGGGATGGTTCTGACACTGATTCCGGCTTTGCTTCTGACTCCTCGTAGCGGTTCTTTGGCTTCTCCGGGCTGTAAAGGCCGTAGGACCCCCCAGGTTTTCTGGCCAGCCAAAGCCCGCCAGCCACTTCAGCCACCCAGAGTAGGGTTGAGGGTTTAGAGCGAGCGAGCGGATGAGTCTCAAAGACGTTCGCAGATTGTGTGAATGGGCCACAGCCAAGCACAGCCAAAAAGGCATCGCAAAGCTCAGCCGGGGTTGCAGTTCTTCTGAGAAGGGCCAACACACTGCGTGCAACCACCCTCTCATTGGAGGGATCAACGGAAGTACGGAAGCTAAAGTCTCCTCACCTCAGGCCCCACTGCGAGCTCGAAGGAAGCATAGTAATTATGGTAACTATATAGTTCGTATAGTTTCATTATTGTACTGGTAGGAATAGCCGTACTATTCATATAATAACAGTATGTGGACTGCCAGCAACTGGTCTTCAGTTTCGGTCTTCAACATCACAATGCAGCCGCCAACCGAAGCGGACTGTGTCTCTACATACGGACCGCTGCTGGCTTATCCTTAAGCCCTAGACCAAAAGACCACCCAGCTCAACACTAAGCCCCAAGCTCTAACCCTTAAGCCAGGACGTGAACCCGAAACCGCAAGCCTGAGCCCCAAATCCGGAAAAGATTGGACCTAAACCTTCAAGAATAACCCCCAAAAAAGCCCAAACCCCCAACCCCTGAGCCCGAAGCCCTGAAGCCGCTTCCCGGGTTCTGAGAGGTGAGAAGATGGCGTCGCTGGTGTCCCTCACGTCCATCAACAACCATCCTGAGTTCCGGGGAACGGCCGCTGTGCTCAGGGTTTAGGGTTTATAGGGTGTAGGGTATAGGGTATATAAGGTTTAGGGTTGGAATCGGGTTTGGAGTTATAGCGTGACATCACATGCCAGAACGTGCTAGGACCCACTCTCCCTGTTGAGAAAGTGAAGCAAAAGGGTTCCCCGACGGTAGGGTTTAGAGTTTAGGGTGTTGGGTTTAGGGTTTAGGAATCCTAGGTTGCGAGGGAAAGCTAGTAACCGAAGGAGCGGGCATGGGCTCGGGGGGGCGGAGGTGGAGGGGCGTCAGACTTTAGATGTTCTTCGAGCTTCTAAAACTTTCAAGCAGTTGAGAAAGTCGCAATGAACTTATTTCGGGATGCGACTTGTACTCATACAATCTGGGAGGTTGACAGTGAACCTTTACTTCTTAAACTCTAAAACCCCTGGTTCTTAAAAGGGAATGAGGGAAGGAGGCCCTACAATCTATATATATATATATACACACATATATAATATGTATATACCCTTTCAGGGATTTTATAGCCAGTAGACCCTGAACCCACTGTAGGGGCCTAGCCTTGCTGGTTCCTTGCGGGGCATGAGAGGACTCGCAGCCTATGTCCGAATTCCCACATTATCCGCTAGCCAGGGTTTAGGGTTTAGGGTTTAGGGTTTAGGGTCTAGGTTTAGGGTTTAGGGCTTAGGGCTTAGGGTTTAGGGTTTAGGGTTTAGGGTTTAGGGTTTAGGGTTTAGGGTTTAGGGTCCAGCGTCTAGGGTCTAGGGTCTGGGGTCTAGGGTTTAGTCGATCGGCATGGGGCTGTGGCTTCCCCCTGTGTAAAAGTCTCGCATCAGCAATCCCATCTTCAAGTCTTCACCATCCAGGGAGGAGGGGGTTCGGGGCTGGGGCCTAGGGTTTAGGGTTTAGGGTTTAGGGTTTAGGGTTTAGGGTTTAGGGTTTAGGGTTTATGGTTTAGGGTTTAGGGTTTAGGGATCCAACCCAACCGAGTTGAAACTTTCAACTCTGGGGGGTTGAGGGCTAAGGGCTTCTAGGGAGCGGGGACTCAGGCTTGGGGTCCCTAAACCCTAAACCCTAAACCCTAAACCCTAAACCCTAAACCCTCAACCCTAAACCCTAAACCCTAAACCCTAAACCCTAAACCCTAACCCTCCCAGGTGAGGCTGCAGAGTCGGGACCCCCATGCGCCGCCCCTGGTGGATCTCAACTTTCTGGCCGAGAAGGCTTCGGAGGGTTTAGGGTGCAGGGTTCAGGGTATAGGGTTTAGGGTTTAGGGTTTAGGGTTTAGGGTTTAGGGTTTATTGGGGCGTAGCTGGGTCTGAGGGCTTAGGGCATTAGAGTTCCGGGTTTAGAGCCCCAGCTCAAACTCAGCAACTACAAACCCCAAGCTCTGAAACCTTAAGCTCCAGCCTGTGCAGCCCCAAATAGGGTTTAGGGTTTAGGGCTTAGGGCTTAGGGTTTAGGGTTTAGGGTTAGGGTTTAGGGGTAGGACGCACTTGCCAGGCAGACGTCGACACCTTGGTGGAAGCTTATCGCATGGTTCGTTCCTTGTCTAACAAGTTCTTCTCAAGGAACTGAGAATGACGTACCTTTGTCCCGAAACCCTAAATCCTGATCCCTGAACCCTGAACCCTGAACCCTAAGCCAGAACCCCCCCCCCCAAGAACCTGCGGATGATAATACGGGCCCTAACTCCCAAGTTAAATGCTACGAACCACCGAGTTGCCTCAAGCCATGACCCTGGCTTCCGCCTCGACCCTGGAACCGCGGCTTTGTAGGTGTAGGGTTTAGGGTTAGGGTTTAGGGTTTAGGGTTTAGGGTTTAGGGTTTAGGGTTTAGGGTTTAGGGTTTAGGGTTTAGGGTTTAGGGTTTAGGGTTTAGGGTTTAGGGTTTAGGGTTTAGGGTTTAGGGTTTAGGGTTTAGCCCTTCAGGGGTGTTTCGGGTTCTGGGAGGTTTCAGAAGAGGTTCGCACACAGGGCTTCCTCGTGTGTCGGAAAGGTTTTGGGGGAGTACACGGGCTAAAAACCTGAACCTACACCCTGAAACCCAAACTTACTCTAAACCCCACACCCCCCACGCCCCCTCGCGCCCCCCCCCCCCCCCCAAAAAAAAAAAAACATACGAACAAAAAAAGCAGCAACCCCAATGCTAGCCCCAGACTACACATCCCAAATTCCGCATCCTACAAACCCTAAACCCCAAACCCCAAACCCTAAACCCTAAACCCTGTACGCTGCACGACTAGGGAAGCTGGCGGAGCAGCCATCCCTGAAGCCCTACCTCAACTTGGAGGCTCGAGGGTTCAGGGGCTTTTGGGTTTCCACAACCTAAACCCCCAAAACCCCGAAACCCCTGAACCCTAGAACCCTAGAACCCTAGAACCCTAGAACCCTAGAACCCTAGAACCCTAGAACCCTAGAACCCTAGAACCCTAGAACCCTAAACCCTAAACCCTAGAACCCTAGAACCCTAGAACCCTAGAACCCTAGAACCCCTGAACCCTAGAACCCTAGAACCCTAGAACCCTAGAACCCTAGAACCCTAAACCCTAACCCTGAACTTCTGAACTCTCGGGCCCTTAGATTGGGAGCTTGTGTTAGGCTGAGTGTTTTCGGCCGCGCTGGGGCCCGTGGCACTGTCATTGCGGGTCGCAGATGTCCTACGTCGGAAAACTTCCATCTCATGGTGCGGCTTAGGGTTTATAAGCCACGGGTTTAGGGTTTAGGGTTTAGGGTTTAGGGCTTAGGGCTTTGGGTTTAGGGCTCAGGGCTTAGGGCTTAGGGCTTAGGGCTTAGGGCCTAGTTTAGTTCAAAAAGGTGTACTTTTGTATTTAAGGGCTGCATCCCTGCTATTCGGATACTCACGGTCGAGGGTTTCGGATGTAGGTTCGGGACTCTCGGGCGCGGGGGTGGCATGGAAGGCCGAGGCTTACCCCTAAACCCTAAACCCTGAACCCTAAACCCTAAGCCTACTGGATCTGAGCAGAGGTGCTCAGAAGTACCCTATATAAGCCCTCAAAGGGTTTTAAGGATGTCAAGTGCTTAAAGTCCCCATTTCGCTACTAGGGTTTAGGGCTACAGGTTGCGTTTAAGTGTTTATGACAGAGGCTCTGTCACCCAACCGCTGAACAACACACCTCCAAACGCTGGATCCGACCCTAAACCCTAAACCCTAAACCCTAAACCCTATACCCTATACCCTATACCCTATACCCTATACCCTATAAACCCCTAAAGCCCCCCTGTGTCAGGAAGCGCTTCCAATGCCGGACCCGTCCGGTCCGGACGAGGAGATCGCAGAATGGGTGCGCAGAAAGGCGCCGCGGTTGTGGGGGTAAACCCTAAACCCCTAATCCCCTAAACCCCTAAACCCCTAAACCCCTAAACCCCTAAACCCCTAAACCCCTAAACCCCTAAACCCCTAAACCCCTAAACCCCTAAACCCCTAGACCCCTAGACCCCTAGACCCCTCGACCCCTAGACCCCCAGACCCCTAGACCCCTAGACCCCTAGACCCCTAAACCCCTAAACCCCAACCCCAAAACCCCTAAACCCCAAAACCCCTAAACCCCAAAAAGCCCTAAAAGGCCACTACGACCTGGCATTACTCCTGCACCACGCGCATGGGCCCCATCGGGGACAAGAGCCTCAGAAGCCAAGACAGACTTTTTCCAGGGTTTGGGGTTTGGGGTTTAGGGTTTAGGGTTTAGGGTTTAGGGTTTAGGGTTTAGGGTTTGGGGTCGCACCTCTTCGGCACACAAAAGCCTCAATGTATCGAATCCCGAAGCAAGCCCTAAATCCCACGCTCTGAACCCTCTGGGCCGTTTTCTTGGCCACTGAGGACATGCGTCTGCGATCCGACCGGTAGGGTGCAAGGGGTCCAGCACCTGGGCCGGCATTTGAATTATCTAGCCCAAAACCCAAACCTTCTATCAACCCCGCGAGTACTCTTGGAATGAGGGCCTAAGGATACCTTGTGCAGGTCATCAGGCTACTTGCAAACTCTGTTGCCATACCCTGATACCCTGGTCTTTGTCTGCTCGTTGAGTAGCGCGAAGCTTGTGTGCTTGAGGGTTCGGTTCAAAGCCCCTTAATCCAGGTCCCGGGGTTGCAATCCTGCGCATTTGCAGGTTCTACGCCACAACTTATAGAGCATAGATGGTAGGGAAGCCAGGCAAACCCAAAACCCGAATCCCTTCCTCCTAACAGTGCCAAGCATTCTTCGAATTTGCGGGAGTCTCTGTATCTTCACCTCCATGCGATACACGTAACTACTGCCACAGCGTAGGTGCACAGAGCTACTGGCAGGGAGAAGAAGTTGCACCACTAGCCCACAGCCCCAGGGGTCTGCGCGTGGCGGATGCGGGCCTCATGCCCTTCGTCGTCAGCGGCAACACCAACGCGGCGAGTGCACCCCGCCAGCATCAGAGAGTTTAGGGTTGACGGTCGATGAGGGCTGACCGTTGTGCCTTTTTCTGGCACCCTGAAGGACAAGAAACAACTAACGCCGAAAGGGCTAAACCCATCGTTCCGAAACCTTTCACCGGAAGTTTTTTCCGGATTGCTTGTTCAGGTTGGCCGGCGCATCGCTCAGCATTTACGCAGGGGTCCCCCTGAGTTTTTACACTGCTTGAAGCGAAACGCCGAAGGGTGAAAGGCTTTGAAGGCTTAGGGCTTGTAAAGTGCCGTTCGTCCTCGAAGCCGCAGGTCATGATTGGCGACCGCGTGGGCTACCTGGTCGCCTCCGACTTCGTCGCAGCTGCCAAGGAGCCTTTCAAATAACTACAGACTTTTTTTGGGGGAGTGGGCCTAGCAAAGCCCTAAACTCCAGACCTACGAAGTCCAGAGCTGAATGCGGGGCTATGTAGGACCCTACATCCACTGAGAATAAGCCCCTTTTAAGCTGAACATGGTGATTCCGTGTAATTCCCAAAGCAGCAGCAAGAAGTGGTTCAGCAGGGTGTAGTTTAAGGCACCTTCCGTGCTTCAGGGGCATTGGGGCTCCCTGACCCCGCCGGTGTGAGCCATTTCTCCTTGCAGGAAGCTACGTAAGTAGAGGGCAAACCTTGCAAGTCTCGTTTCGGGGATGCAGCTCAGGCTCCCCGAGGGTGGGAGAAAAGTAGACTCTCTTTTATGGGAACCCTTCCACACTTTGGGATGCTCCACCTTGAAACTCACAGTCCTTAAGAGCGGATTCTTGTACCCCTTCTTCTCATCCCTAGTATAAGGACTGTGAGAAGAGGGGGGAACATGCCAACCCTGACCCTACACCTGGCGGTCAAGCGTAGGGCTTTCGGAGGTCTATTTTTTTGTTTTTTTTTTTTGGGGGGGGGTTTGCTACTGGTACTACTACTACTGCTACTACTACTACTACTACTAACTGACTACTACTACTACTACTACTACTTACTACTACTACTACTACTACTACTGCTACTGCTACTGCTACTGCTACTGCTACTGCTACTCCTACTACTACTACTACTACTACTACTACTACTACTACTACTACTACTACTACTACTACTACTACTACTACTACTGAATAATTGATTCACCTAAACCCTAAACCCTAAACCCTAAAGCCTAAACCCTAAACCCTAAAGCCTAAACTCTAAACCCTAAACCCTAAACCCGAAAGCAAGAAACAAAAAAAAAATCCAAACAAAAAAACAAAAAAGAACCTAGTTTAATTCTCCGGCCTAGGGCTTTCGGAGATGGCTTTTTGTGAAGGCTTGAGAGACACTGCCACGAAGTAGGCTGGGTTGCGCGAGCTTCGCTTTAGGGTGTATCGGGCTCCGAGCATATAGGGGTGAGGCTCAGCAGTGCGGGAGTCAGTACTAAAGATGTTGGATACGTGCAGCTTTGTCACAGCCCTTGCCATAAAGTAGTTGCTGGCGAGCATGAGGATCTCAAGCCACTCCCTCCCCGGGAGCAGCCGATGATGCCAGTGGCAGTGAGGGCCTCGTTGTGAACGTTTTTTGAGAGCTTGGGTGCCATCTACTTTTGAACGTAGAACCGGCCCAAGACTCAAGTAGCTTAAATGGGGGAGTTGTTCAGAAGCGGGGTCCCTGTTGTAGGCAAGCTCCCAGAATCCCTCCATTACGAGAAGAAGCATGTCAAGAAGGGACCTTGATGTAGAACAACCCGCCCAAGATGAGTCAAGAAAGCCGAAGGTCACCAAAGGCATCTCCAAAAGCGGGGCCTGTTTCAAGAAGCGACTTTGGGTGCTCTCGCCTTTTTTCTAAAGCCCAGCACAGGAATGCTCAGCTCTCAAGCATGGGCAGAAATCCTCAATGCTGATGTTGTTGATTCCCGCATTGGTGTTGGTGTGCTTCTGGGGCAGTGCTTATTGGTGTCTTCATTGCTGGATGATTCTCAGATGTGGTTGAAAAAGCATCAGCTGTTGTTGCTGGATGTGCTGTTGTAGATACTGGCACTTGCCAATGAAACGGATGCTGGCCTGCGTTGACATGGGCAACTGGCACTGGATGCATTACACATGCTGATGGACAGTTCCTTGAAACTGACGATGAAAAATTGTTGTGTGTATGATCTTGACTTGTGTCGTGAGATGGCATTGCGCGCATGGAGTACATACATACGTTTAAAGGCAAACAACAACACAAAAAACAAGCAAACATCCCAATGCAAGCCCATCCGAGAGCTCCCCCAAACCCCAAACCCTAAACCCGTTTGGAGAGCCCCAAAGGAAGGCTATCAAGGCCCCCTAGGCCGGATCGGCTTCAGGGGGGCCTTGAGGTTTCATCCTCCGGCGGCCGCGGCTTTCTCGCGCCCCACGAAAAGGGCGGAGATGCCAAAGCCTCAAACCCAAACCTAGGGGCTTAAGGTGTAGGGTTTAGGGTTCAGGGCGTGAAGTTACCAAGGACAGCCTGTGGAGTGCTTGGAGGTCCAAGTGGTTCAGGATTTGGCGTTCAGCAGCTAGGGACCAGACTCGGGCACAGAATGCACCACCTCAAAGGGACGTGTGTGTTGAGTTCGGGGGATGTTGGGAATCTGTGGGTTTATTCCAGGGCTTAGGGCATGACTTCAGGTGCTTAAACCGAAACACCAGCTACACACCCTCCACGCCACATCTACCTGACAGACCCTAAACTTCAGGGCTGCGGCTTCAAGTGATTCAAGCGGGGCGTTTAGGCTTTTTGGTGGGTTTAGGGTTTAGGGTTTAGGGTTTAGGGTTTAGGGTTTAGGGTTTAGGGTTTAGGGTTTAGGGTTTAGGGTTTAGGGTTTAGGGTTTAGGGTTTAGGGTTTAGGGTTTTAGGGCCCTAAAGGGTTTAGGGCTAGGATTTTGGGTTCAGGGTTTTTGGTTTTGGGTTTTGGGTTTGGGGCCTTAAAGGGTTTAGGGTGTAGTGGAGTTTCTTTTCTAGTTGCAAAGTTACCTTGGGACCAGTACCTCACCACAGGCCAGAAATTTTAGCAGTCGGGGAAGTAAGCTGTGATCTTTCAGGGTCTGCGTGAATCCCTAAGCCCTAAAAGCGCCTTAAATCCCAAATCCTCAATCTCGGAGACTCACGGGTTGAACCGTTAAGGACTTCTAAACCCTAAGCGCGACTTCTTTTGGCTTGGCCACTGGTGATCCGCGTCCCAGTGCGACCTTGACGGACTCTGCACGAAAAGGAGGACTTGTCAGGGTCTTCCCGGCTGTTATATTCTGGTTTTGTTGCTCCCGGGGGCTCCCTTAGACCTTTTTTTTTAAGTGGAGACTTGGCAATATGGGGTTGTCTTATGTGGAGTCCCCCTTTTGGGCTGCCTTACCTTAAGCACAAGGCCCCTTCAGCAAGGACCCCCGATATCTAGGACCCAGGGTGGGCTATGGTTTCCTTCTTTGGGTTTAGGGTTCCCTTCTAGGCTCGCGTGAACACAAAACCCCTTTCAATTCCTGGGTGAAGCTGGAAGCTAGATATCATATAAGGTGTCCCTAAACATCCCCGTTGCCTATACCTGCAAGCAGCTGTATGGACTTCTACGGCAAGCTTGTATTCCTCATTTTTAAACTACCCCCCCCCCCCCCCCCCCAGGTTTCCCCAGGTTTCAAGGTGGGATAGGCTTGGGGGTCCCCTTGATAACAGTAAACCGGACCTTGATAACAGCAAAGGGAACCCATGACGTGGCTACTGGGGGGCCCAGCCAAGTCCGATCTTGGGCGTCTGGCTGGGTTACCAAGCGAGGTTCAGAGTCTGCGGTGTGGAGTTTTCCTGCAACCTCAAGCCCTACCACGTAGGAGGTGTTGCACCCCAAAGTCGCAGGCGAGCAGGCTAGGCCAGGCACATTCCAAGTCGGATGCAGGGTTCCAACGCCCCTGAAGCCTGCGACCGTATCTGAGCCCCAAACAGCCTGGCCCAAAACGAGCCCTGCGCCTAAACCCTAAACCCTAAAGCCCTCAACCCTGCCCGAGACAATCTTACATTGAAGGCCCGGTCGTGATGCAAACCTCCACCCTAGACTCTACCGAAGACCCAAGACCCTAAACCGAGGCTTCCTGTTGGGGATCTGTGGGCCTCACTCACCCTAGACTTGCACCCATTATTGGGATTTGCTTGTAATATGTAGGGTTTGACGTAGCGCCACTCGCCTTAACGCACAAGCCGACGATACCAGACCTTTTACTCCTACAACTACTTGTAAGAGTTACCCGCGAACCGCGAACCCCCAAGTAGCCCTAAACCCTAAACCCTAAACCCTTAAACCCTAAACCCTAAACCTCCTCACCCTCAGGTTGTCTGGCATCGTCCCGACGTGCCCACTTCGAATACCTACCTTTGTGGCTTCCGCAGCCCGGCAGAAGCTTCCTGGGGCCTCTGAGGGTTTAGGGTTTAGGGTTTAGGGTTTAGGGTTTAGGGTTTAGGGTTTAGGGTTTAGGGTTTAGGGTTTAGGGTTTAGGGTTAGGAGGCATGGAGCCTGCGAGCCTGGGGTTGGACCCCCCCACGCACATGGGCAGTTCTCGAAACTCGGGTCTTCCTTCTTTTAAGGTTTGCCCTAGAAAACGGGCCCCAAAGAGACCCTGATTTAGACTGGCAGGGTTGCAAGCAGCTGCTTGGTGCGGGGGGTTTTGTATAGTTCTCGAGCTCTTCAATCCAGTCATTCCTGATCCCGTGTCGCTTCCGATCTCGAAATCCTGAGTCACCCTGAAGGAAGCAGCTCGCACCACAGCTCTGAGTATGAAGGCTCCGAAGCCTAAAGCCATGAATGCTGAGCCCTAGAAGACTCTGAGCCCTGAACCTCAAACCCAAACAAAACCCGAAACTTGGACCCTGGACCCTCAACCCTGCAGACCTCAATACCGACTTACAGCCCGAAGTATCCCTAAACCCTAAACCCTAAACCCTAATTTCCAACTCCCGAGCCCCCAAAATGCCGTGGCAAGGACTCGCAGCCGTTGATGGACGGGTCCTCGCGAGTGCGCCTGGCCATGCGGGGGGACCCGGGTCCGGCGGGCTGGAGTCAAGGTCATCTTGGGTTTCGGGTTTAGGGTTAAGGGTTTAGGGTTTCGGGTTTAGGGTTTAGTGTTTAGGGTTCAGGGATTCGGGTTTAGGGGAACGCCATCTACTACGGACCGGAAAGTATTGCACGTTTAAGGGTCTTTGGGGGAGGCGGCGTGCGGGTGGGTGAGGGGGGGGGGGCAACAACGTCCATTCATATGGCGACCTTGCCCAAAACATGGTATTTACAGTTTTGCCACGGATGTTTGACGTTACGGTTTATGGACCTATGGAACAAGACACGCGGTTACAAGCATTCATGCCCTTGGCGGACATGTCCAACACACATCTTATGGAAAAGACACGCGGTCGCAAGTGTTCATGCCTTTGACAAAGATGCCCAAAACACTGGCATGTTTGCCTCAAACTCTTTGTATAAGATAAGCCACAGGGTTTTCGCCCGAGAAAGCGCTCCAAAAGCAAGCTCGCAAACATCGCTGTGCGCAGTTTTTTTGCGCACGCAATCACGAAAGCCTGGTGGCAGTGTTCGGGGATAGGCAAGACACATCCAGCGAAGGCGGCGCGCAAAAACCCTCGTATTGTCCATGTTTTCCGGCAGCCAACTCCAAGATGACACGCAAAATACGCGCAACCTAAACCCTGAACCCTAAACCCTAAACCCTAAACATCAATTCGGGCCATGGGGTGAGAAGGTGCCTGTGCTCCCCTTGTGGAGCTGAGTCGACCAGACCTTAGGCGCGTGGAAAGACAGCGGACGAGCTTGATCCCAGGGTTTCGGGTTTAATTAGGGTTTAGGGTTTAGGGTCTAGGGTTTAGGGTTTAGGGTTTAGGAAAGTCGCCGGCTCTCTTGCAGAGACAGGCTGCATCGCCATGACACTTCGGCAAGTTCATGACTGGCATGTTGAGTTTGGCTCGGGGTTCGGGGTTTCCGGGTTAAATCCTACACCCCTGCCACCTCGGACAGTACTTCCCAGAGCCCTGCGACGGCCTAATCTTTTAAACCCTAAACCCTAAACCCAAACCCTAAACCCTAAACCCTAAACCCTAAACCCTAAACCCTAAACCCTAACCCCTGCCAAACCCCGACATTACAGAAAGCCTCCGACCAAGGAGCCGGCTCCCAGGCATACCCCTGGACAGCTTCTTCGCCAGCCCGCCCGAGGTCAGGGTTCTTCTTCCGTAGCAGCTAGAGTCAACCCTCACGAGGTGAGGCTCAAGGTTTAGGGTTTAGGGTTTAGGGTTTAGGGTTAGGGTTTAGGGTTTAGGGTTTAGGGTTAGGGTTTAGGGTTTGGGGTTTAGAGGGTTAGAGGGTTGGAGGGTTCGAGGGTTCGAGGGTTTAGGGTTGAGGGTTGAGGGTTTCGGCTTCTCAGTGTTCTGGAGTTGTGCAGTCTTCTAGGACTCAGGGGCTCTGATAGGTTTACGATTTCCCGGCATTTTTATGACTTGGGTGCTTTTGAGGGTTTGGGTGCGGCGTGGGGGGGGGGGGGGGGAAGTTGGTGGCCCTTAGAAGAACCCGGAAATCTACTTCCCCGCGAGATTGAGATTTTTTTGTGAACCCTAAGACCTGAAGAGCAGAGCACGGACCCCGACTTCTGACGGTAGTTCTTCCCTCTTGCCCCAAACGTGTTATGGGTTTGGGGACTCAGGGGCCAGAACCCTAAACCCTAAACCCTAAACCCTAAACCCTAAACCCTAAACCCTAAACCCTAAACCCTAAACCCTAAACCCTAAACCCGGCTTCTTTAGGCGCGTGCAGGTTGTGGGGCTGGAGGCAGGCTGGGGGGTCAGGATGTCGAGCTCAGCTCAGGGCCTAAGACCCTGAACACTTAAGGTTTAGGGTCTAGCCTTCAGGGTTTAGGGCTCAGGATTTAAGACTGCGAGTTCAGGGTTTAAGGTTTGGGGTTGAAGGGTTTAGGGTTGAAGGGTTCAGGGCACGAGGCGATGCTCGCATGATCCTGCAAGCATACACCAGTTGCTCTGCCAGCTGACATTTACAGCGCTGAGCCGCAAACACTTACACCCATTTACACCCGCAAACCCGGAAGAAGCTCCTAAACCCTGAAGCGCCAAACCCTTCAGCCCACCCTGAACCCCCCTACCATAAACCTCCAACCACACAAACCCCAAAACCTTAGTTCCCCAAGCTCTGACAACCTTAAGCTCATACGAGCCAAAGCCTCAAGCCTTAAAAAACCTCCAAGCAATCCATGGCCAAGCGCCGATCCATCAGAGACGGGGGTCCCGCCGCCAAGCGCGCGAAATCCGAGACGGCCGGCGGCTGGGGAAGGAGGGCTTAGAGGGAGTACTGTTTAGGGTTTAGGGTTTAGGGTTTAGGGTTTAGGGTTTAGGGTTTAGGGTTTAGGGTTTAGCTTAAAGGGGTGTAGAACGTGTAGGGCCTACAGGCTTTGCAGGGCTTCGAGTGCGCTTGGGGGCTCATATGCTGCAGAGGGCTGACAGGGCCCAGGATATGGACCGTTGACGCAGAGGTCCCTGAGACCTTGTATCCTAAGCCCGCGACCCCAAAACCCTCAAGAAGATTTTAACCCAAGAACTACTTGGGGCTTTCTGGGTGGCTTAGCCTCGAAGTTAGGGTTCGAGATAAGGGGTGTGGGGTTTAGGGTCAGACGGCTTCGGGGCGTTGGTTGGGCCCTGGAGACCACAATTGGAATTCTGTCCATCCAGGCCAGTTTCATGATGCCGATTCAGCTTGTCGCAGGCTGCAGTAGTACCAGTAGTAGCAATAGTAGCAGTAGTAGCAGTCGTAGTCGTAGTAGTCGCAGTTGTCGTCGTCGTCGTCGTAGTAGTAGTAGTAGCAGTAGTAGCAGTAGTATTGTTAGTAGAAGTATCAATGGAGCAAACCCATGTGTGGGAGTTTGTTAAATACTGGAATGTTTAATAGGGGTCCTTTTCAGGCAGTCAAAAGGCTGCGTAGTTTATGGTCTTCTATGCTCCTCGGCAGATGCCGGTGTATCTCTGTGAAATGAAGCGTCCTGATCCGACGGTCCCTATATGACCCACATAGAATACAATTTATAATTACACGCCTCAAACCCCAATCGACTAAAACTTCGAGGTGTCATTCCTCCTCTTCGCTGATGGCCGCGCCGACCCAGAGGAATGGCGACCGAACGCCGATGAGAGCTCCTTGCCGCTAGCTACTTCTCCTAGACGATCAGAGAATGACACATAATGTGGGTAGTTCTCCAAATAATGGTCCCCATTTGGGCACCCTAAATATCAGGGGCCGCCTTGTAGTGGGAACCCCAAAAGGGACCCTAATTCTGGAGGACTCACCATATAGCCGAGTATGATCTGATACAATACTACTGTAAACCCCCACATTCTCCAGGCATGTGGTGGGGACGGCGCGATGCTCTGGTGCGCATCACAGCGGCCAGGACCTCGAGTGTGACTGAGAGTTTAGGGCCTGAGGGTTCAGGGTAGAGGGTGTAGGGTTTTGGGTTTGCTTACCTACTGTTCTTGAGGCACCATAGATTTAGGGGCGTCGGCTCTTTGGGAGTTTGGTGTTTAGGGAGCTTGGGGGGTGGGGTCTAAACACGCAGGCTACCTCATGTCTCTCTCGAGCGATAAACACTGATGGCATTGATGGGATCCTTACTCCAAAGCGGATGGTTGAGCCGGATAGTCACCACAGCACTTTCCAAACCCTAAACCCTAAACCCTAAACCCTAAACCCTAAACCCTAAACCCTAAACCCTAAACCCTGCGTCCGCTTCATCAGCTGACCGTGGAGCCTCAAGGTTCATCGGGTCGTTTCATCTAGGTCGAGATGCAACCACAGAGACGGCGCAAAGCTTGACAAGCACATATGTTTTCCCCAGTGCTGGCCAGCAAAAACCCCCCGCAAGCCTACAGGTGTGGGGCTCTTCCCAATCTTACAGACTCCCAAGATCCGTCCAGCTTAGGTCTTTTGAAGCGAAAACCTTCAATCAGAGCTTCTTTTCACCCTACACCCTGAATCCGATATGAACCCCAAAAGAACCTTAAATAAATCCTAAACAAACCCTACATAAACCCCAAAAGAACCTTAAAATAAATCCTGAACAAACCCTACATAAACCCCAAAAGAACCTTAAATAAATCCTAAACAAACCCTACATAAACCCCAAAAGAACCTTAAACTAAATCCTGAACAAACCCTACATAAACCCTAAAATCCTTCAGCTAGGCCGCCCTGTGGCCGAGCCCGCTTGGGGGTGCCGCGCAGTGCATGGTGTGGCCCTGGCTGCACGAAGCATGCAGGGCCTTGGGGCAGAACTATTCAGGGTCTAGGGGTTGGGGTCCCTAAACCCTAGACCCTAAACCCTAGACCCTAGACCCTAAACCCTAAACCTTTAGGGTTTCAGGGTGGGACGCGAGCTGGTAAGCTGGTAGAATCCAAGCAGCTTAACGTTTAGGGCTTTGGACAGGCGCTTCTAGGCTCATGGGTGCCTTTCTGAGTAGGCCCGATGTACAGCACCCTTACTTCTAGGATTCGATCTCGAGATCAGATCCTGAGCTCCAATATCGCTGAAGATCCTAACCTCTGGGTTTAGGGTTTGGGATTTGGGGTTAAGGTTGACGCGTCTTGTGTGTTGTTCGTGCATTCCGTACCTGCCAACAAGGCCTGATAATGTAGATCGGCTATATGAGCCAGAAGCCCGAGACAGATCTGAACACTCCGAAACCTCGGCTCGATAAACCGTACTACCCAGATTCCCCAACTCCAACCATCATTGTGTTGAGATACACTTATATCTAGAGATCTAGAGACATTACATATTAATCTGATTCTATAAGTTATAATGTAGTATTTTGTATTTGATATGGAGTATCTACGAATATACAATGTAGAAGAATCTACAATATTTAACTGTAAATAATCTACTCTAAACACTAAGCCCTAAACACAAACAAACGATCGTCAACCCGAAACCCTCAAAAAAACTGGATCCAAGTGAAAACCTTCCACGACAAGAAGACACACCATCCCGCGGGTTTGAGGTTTGGGGTTTATGGGTCGGGCAGGTTTGTTATTTGGGTTCTGGGGTTTAGGATATTTTGTTGGGGGGAGGGTGCGAAGTTAAACCCTTTGAGGGTATAGGGTTTAGGGTTTAATTAGGGTTTCATGGGCTTTGGGCTGACAACCTTAAACGTTCGGCAGGCTTCTCGCCGGAGACAACTCTCTGCTGAGCATGGACGGGCGACTCAAGGACCGTCACCATCCCAAAACCTCTAAACCCTAAACCCTAAACCCTACACCCTACACCCTAAACCCTAAACCCTAAACCCTAAACCCTAAACCCTAAACCCTAAACCCTAAACCCTAAACCCTAAACCCTAAACCCTAAACCCTAAACCCTAAACCCTAAACCCTAAACCTAACCCTAAACCCTAAACCCTAAACCCTAAACCCTAAACCCTAAACCCTAAACCCTAAACCGCGGTTTTTCGGGTTCGGGGGTCCATGGTGCAAGGTTTAGAGTTGAGGGCTTGAGAGTTTAGAGCCGGAATTCAGAGGGCTTCTGAGTTAGAGGGTAACAGGCCGAACCTTGTTTGCCCGATAAACCCTCAACCCCTAGATCCTGTATGCTTGTGGCAAATTAAACGACATCCATCCTTGAATCGAAGCTACAGACCCCCTGAATCCCAATATCCCTAAGCCCTACACCCCTTGAAACAGGGAACAAGGTTTCTGTCTGAGTAGATCAGCAATCCTGAAAGCACGGACCCGAACATGTTCAGGTGATAGCCCTAGCAAACCCTGAATGCTACGAACCCGAAGCCCCGTGAACCCCAAAAAGCTATGAAATAAATACGGTTGCTGCACACAAGGCTTATGTACCAGAATTTCATGTTGTAAAGGCTGTACCCCTTAACCCAATAGCGAAGCGCACAGGTCCTCCGTCAACTAGATCGTTCTGATCTAGGGAAGCCTACGCCAAGCGGCACATCGCGCAAGTCCTCTTGGGCGATGAAGATACCCAAAAGCCCAAAATCTCAACCCTAAGCCCTAAACCCGACGCCCCTAAACTCAAACTACGTACCTGATACCCTATAGAATCGCATTCTCCAGCAGAGACTTCGGCTGCGATCCGAGGAGTGCGGGAGGTTTGGAAGCTCAGAAGCAAGCTGGGACACAGCACCCACTGAGCAGGACCGATATGCTGCAGCATGTGTAGGGCTCAGGGTGCGCGAAGGCGACGCTAAGATTCGGGCATCGGCGCTCTAAACAGGCGGCTACTCGCAAAAACACGCCTGAAGCCCTGATTGCACATGTGGACAGAGTTCGGAAGAAGGACCTGGTCCGCAGCTGGCGGCGGGCTGTTGCAGGCCGACCAGTTCGGGGCATAAGGGTGCAGAGCTCAGGGTTGAGGACTTTTCCTTTTGATGACCTTTGGGTGGAGGCATTACGTCATGATTTGGGATTTGGGTTTAGGCAAACTCGTTCAAGAACCAGCTTTTGGTTACAAGATTTAAGGTCGCTTTAAGAGTATTCAACAACATGGGCAGTTGTCCCTTTCTGGTTCCCCTGTAGTAATGAGGACTCAAAACGGGACCCTATTTCAGAGAGAACCTGCCTTTAGTCGGATGAGGCACCGGTGCCGCTGGTGCGACCTGCGTGAAGGACGGGAATGTGTCGGGGTAGCTGGGTAGCCGTGGGGTGTGCCAAATAAGCCCTGAACCCTAAACCCTAAACCCTAAACCCGGATGCAGGGCCGGGAGGGGCGGGGGGGAGGATACTCATTGTTAGAAAAAGAGAGAGGGCAGAGCAGCTTCTTCCTGCAACCCTCAACCCTATGCCCCTGAAGCCCCCAGAAATCCCCCCTGAGGCCGCTTAACAGGCGCAAGGATTCAGACTATTGAGAGTTCAAAATGACAGTGGTTTAGGGTGTAGGTTCATGCCTGATGTGGAACAACCCGCAAGTTCAGCAGTTTAGGGTTTCGGGTTTAGGGTTTAGGGCTTAGGACCTGCCAGGAGCCCTGGAAACAGACCCAGGTGCTAGCCAGCAGGGAAGGCGCGTTGGGGGGCTTGTGTTCCCGAAGACCTCCCGAAAACCCTAAACCTCCCCCCAAACCCCCCAAAACCCCCCCAAAAACCCCTCAAATCTCCCGAAATACCCGCAAAACCCCGAAAACCAACCCCCCCCCCCCCCCCCCAAAAAAAAAAACACCCCAAAACCCCAAAAAAAATCTCCCGCAAAACCCCCGGAGCCCACTTTCTCATCCCAAACCCTAAAAACCCTAAACCCTGAACCCTGAACCCCAGCTGCAGAAGCCGACTGGGCCACACTGGACCGACGGGAGCTGCTGGGGCACCTCCAGCGCGCGGGCTCCCTGGACATTGGGGTTCGGAGTTTGAGGGTTGGGCCCCTAATAGCCATCATAGCCCTAATAGCCCTAACAGCCCTAATAACCCCAATAGCCCTAATAACCCTAATAGCCCTAACAGCCCCAACAGCCCTAGTAGCCCTAATAGCCCTGAGCTGCAGGGTTGGTTCGTTCGGGGCGTGTCTGTCAGCTTAGACTTGCAAAGTGCTTCGCCATTTCTAGGGCAGAGCTGGGCCAGCAGGCCCGCGGAGTGGGTACTCGTACATCCCTCAACTCAAAAGAGGCATCGGGCTCTGAGAGGGGGGGGGGACCCTAAACCCTCAAGACTCAAGCCCTTAAACCCTGAACACTACACCCTAAACCCTAACCCTAAACCCTAAAAGTTGCGGCTTCGGATTTCAGGGCATCTTTTTGAGTTCTTGAAGCTGCACGGTCTAGGGCCTTGTAGTGTACAACTTAGGTGAGTCTCGACTTCGAAGCCCATGGGCTTGAAACCCTTATAACCCTAATAACCCTAATAGCCCTAATAGCCCTAGTCACCCTAATAGCCCTAA
Organism: Symbiodinium natans; assembly: GCA_905221605.1. NCBI lineage: Eukaryota > Dinophyceae > Suessiales > Symbiodiniaceae > Symbiodinium > Symbiodinium natans. The sequence goes on along the minus strand of CAJNDS010002138.1, from coordinate 70,611 downwards.
TAGCCCTAATAACCCCAATAACCCTAATAACCCTAATAGCCCTAACAGCCCCAACAGCCCTAATAGCCCTAATAGCCCTAACAGCCCCAATAGCCCTAATAGCCCTAATAGCCCCAATAGCCCTAATTGCCCTAATAGCCCCAACAGCCCTAATAGCCCTAATAGCCCCAATAGCCCTAATTGCCCTAATAGCCCTAATCGCCCTAATAGCCCTAAGAGCCCTAATAGCCCTAATAACCCTAATAGCCCTAATGGCCCTAATAACCCAAATAGCCCTAATAGCCCCAATAGCCATCATAGCCCTCAACCCTAAACCGCCCTCCTTCTGCCGAACGCCGCGCGTCGCGCAGGACTTCTTGCGAAGCCACGGCCTCAACAAGAGGCCCGAGAGCCGCTTGGCACGACAAGCCAGGCTGTTTTAGGGTTAGGGTTTAGGGTTTAGCGGATTAGGGTTTGGGGTTTAGGGGTTTAGGGGTTTAGGGCTTTAGGGGTTTAGGGGTTTAGGGGGTTTAGGGGGTTTAGGGGTTTAGGGGTTTAGGGGTTTAGGGGTTTAGGGGTTTAGGGGTTTAGGGGTTTAGGGGTTTAGGGGTTTAGGGGTTTAGGGGTTTAGGGGTTTAGGGGTTTACTGTTTAGGGGTTTACTGTTTAGGGGTTTAGGGGTTTAGGGGTTTAGGGGTTTAGGGGTTTAGGGGTTAGGGCTTAGGGGTTTAGGGCTCAGGGTTTACTGGGTCCTTGCTGGTTAGAATTTTACACTTTTGTCATAGTAAATTCCAAATAAGGAATAAAAATGATCATTTTTACTATAACCCCCACAAGGAAGCAGTTTAGGGTTCAGGGTTCAGGGTTTAGGGTTTAGGGGCACCCACTCCAACAAATTCTCGGAGCCTTTGACCACCAGAGCCCATCGGTTCCGTTTAGATTTCAGAATGAGCTACGCATGATCCCCATAAGGCCCGCCCAAAGAGGAAGCTCTGAAGCTTTGGGTACTCCCAGCTGTCGTGGAGGCCCTTCAGCTTTTGGGGGCTTCGGGCTTTGAGGCTGCAGGGGCTTTTGGGGTTTGAGTTTCGGGTGTTAGGCTTCTTCTGGCTTGCGGCGCTTGCCTAAGGGCTTCTCAAGACGGCGACGAAGACGCAGCTGCTCACCGCACTCACGGCGCTGCGCAACCGAGGCGGGTTTAGGGTTTAGGGATGAAAGCTTAAGATTCAGGCTTTGGGGCTCTTGCGGTACACCCTAAACCCGACATGGCCTGCAACCCCCTTTCCAGAGTGCTGGACCCCAGGGACCCGCCAGAGACTTTGCACCTGGAGCCCGCTGCTTGAAATGGCTGGTGGAGCTGCAAACGCCATTTTTTATGGCACCGGGTATCGAGGGTTTAGAGTACAAAGGCCGCCTCTCCTTTTCTGTGAACCTCGTAGATTGCACCGTGAGCCTCATAGATTCACAAAGAGTCACAAGCCCTTAACCTTCTCTGGGTCTTATGCGTCTTCTGCGCGTGCGTCCAGAGGTTCCTGCTGCCTGTAAACGCGAAAGTCGCTACCAATCAACCCGCAAACACAGGCCTCCCTCAGTCCGGGTTAAGGGGCTTATAAGTACAGTTATGTTTTTTTCACTTGCTGGTTTAGGGTTTGCGTGGCTTAGGGATAAAACGTCACAAACGCACCAAACTTTCAGCGGCTGGGGACAGGTGGGTCCCGCACATCTGCCACTCGGCTGCAGGTGAGCTGGTTAGCTATGGATGCTCCGGAAATTGATTCAGGTCTTAGGGTTTGGGGTTTGGGTTTAGGGTTTAGCGTTCAGGTTCTTGGGTTTAAAGGATTTCGGAGTTTTGCTGCAGGGCTCTGGGTTTGGATGACATTGCCGGGTCACTCCCAGTACCTCTTAAGTCGGAGATATTCCTCAGATTGCCCTAAAGGATCCTAAAGGATCCTTCTCGGGTTTGAGGTTTAGGCTTTAGGGTTTAGGGTCCAAGGCAGATTCCGTACATTCAGGCATGAACCCTAAACCCTACACCCAACACCCTACACCCTAAACCCTAAACCCTAAACCCTAAACCCTAAACCCTAAACCCTAAACCCTAAACCGCAACATCCGTCTACAAGTGTCCTTCAGGCCCGGCAAAAGCAGAACCCGGAGCTACGAGGAGCCGTCCAGCGCGCGCTTCAGGCTGGGCGGGGGGGGGGGGGGGAGAGTGAGGTGAGCCTCGCAGAAGATGGGTCGTCAGAGTTTGGGGTTTAGGGTTTAGGGTTCAGGGTTCAGGGTTTAGGGTTTAGGGTTTCGAGTAGAGTTTAGTCTTGCATAGTCGTTCATGACCCCTTTCGCAGAACGCCCGCTCACCGCACAGAGCTTGAACGTCGAACATTTTCCGCAGCCTGGAGCACTACTTGAAGGTTCAGAGAACTTTTAACCCCGGTTATAGCTATACTTAGATCCCCGCCTGAGTCCCCTAAGTAGGTTAAAAGTAGACTTAGAAGTGGGGTTCTGAATACCCATGAACCAGTGTCACGAAGATCTGGGGGTTTACGAGATTAGGGGTGCCTTATTGGGGTCCGTATGAAAAACAGGGGCTCCTGTCATTTGTGGGTTGTTTTTAGGGGTTTGCTATTTCGTCCACCCCCGTCTGAACCAAGCTAGGTTACCTCCCTAGAATCCCTTCCAGAGGCCCTCGAAGGCGGTTGTTAAACTGGGTTTAGGGTTGAGGGTTTAGGGTTAGGGTTTAGGGTTTAGGGTTTAGGGTTTGGGGTTTGGGGTTTGGGGTTTAGGGTTCAGGGTTTAGGGTTTAGGGTTTGGGGTTAGGGTACCCCGAGAAACCATTTTTCTGGTTGTGAAGTGGGCGTTTGGATCGTAACGCGGACATTTTGGTGGCAAAAGGTGTTGAATCTCTTCCTCTCTCCGCTCCCAGCAAGTGGGGCCGTGTTATCTATTCCTCTTGAGCCCGCCACCCCTAGAGGGCGGGCTCAAGCCAGAAGACGTGTCTTTAGGTATGGCATCTCAATAATGTGCCATGTTGGGATCTCTCTTATGGTATGTTCTTCATAGTTGAAGTTACCACAACTTTGACCGATCCGGCACCCGATTCCAGGCCATGTCACCCCAGACGGCCGTAGTCGTCCTCCACGAGGCTGAGAGCGCCCGCCGCATGGGTCGGGTGGGTATTCGGCGGTTGAAGGATCGGCTTAGGTTCATAAGTTGGTTTAGGGTTTAGGTTTTAGGGTGTCGGGTTTCGGTTTAGGGTTTAGGGTTTAGGGTTTTTGAAATTAGGGGGTTTGGGGTTTCCGAGGCTTCGGGATTTAGATGCCTGAGTTCGAGTGCTCCTAGACTAACAAACATGACAAGGTCCATATATGTTTCATGCATATAAGTACAATAGATGTTAATCTTCGTGTGTCCTTGATACTTCTCTTCATATCATTATTCGCGCAACCGATTTCATGTTTTGAGCAGTTTCTGCGAAATTTGCTTGAAATACATACATGTATACAAACTTGTACACGGATGGGATTTGAAGCTACCCTGATTCCCAGGTGTTCCATGCAACCCTTCCTAGACCCTTTGGGAAAGAATCCCAGTACAATGCTTCTCAAAGGGTCCACAGGTAGGGAAAAGAGGTACCCAAAGTGCCCCCCGTTTAGCATGGTTTCTAGGTGCCACCCTAAACCCCAAACCCTAAACCCCAAACCCTGTTTCACTGCTTGTGGGACAGACCGCTGGCAAGTCCGAATCCTAAACCCCACACCCGAAACCCTAAACCCCAAAACCTACACTCCCCAACCCTCAACCATGAACTCCGAACTACCCTAAACCCTAAACCCTAAACCCTAATAAACCCTAAACCCGAATTGACCAGGACTGCGCGCATGAGCTGCGCCTCTTCTCGGCGCGCAGGCTGCGGAGTTCGGGCTTAGCATCGAGGGCTTCGGGAAAGGTTGAGGGTTGTTTGGTTCGGGGGTTATCGGGTTTAGGGTTTAGTTTAGGGTTTAGGGTTTAGGGTTAGACTTTAATGTGGTTAGGGCTTGGAGTTTTTGGGACTTAGAGGGTTGAAATTGTTAGGGTTTAGAGCGTCTTTCGCGGGGGTTTAGGATGTTGGGGCTTTGGTCTTTTCAGGTTTTTGCTGGGGTTGTTTAGTAATGAGGGTTTAGGGCCTTGATCCCGGCCTTTGCTTAAGGGGCTTCCATCAAGGTTTATAATACACTAGGGTTTAGGCTTTCGGGTTTAGGGTTTAGGGTTTAGGGTTTAGGGCCTATCATGTTCACCTGAGATTCTTGAACGAGAACCCGAGAAACCTGCAACCCTAAACTAGGCCCCCAGCACTCACGAGCGCAGGAGCTCGATGCGTATCTGGGCAGGTTGTGAAATTGTGGTCTTCTCTTGGAAGCTCCCTTAAGGCAAGTCTCCGTATGACCCGAAGATCAAGAGGGACCAGACTTATGGGCTTCTCCTGCGGTTTAGAGCTGCGGGTTTAGCCTTGATGTTGGGGTTTCGGGTTTAGGGTTTAGAGTTTAGAGTTTAGGGTTTCGGGCTGTTGCTCCAAACCTTCAAGCCTTCGGCAGGCCGTCAGATGAGCAGCCAGCCGAGCCCCAGTATTTTCGCAGCAGAAGCACCACACTGTCTGGATCAGTGCAGGGTACTGGCTCAGGTTCTGAGTAGATACTAGTACCCTAAACCCTAAACCCTGTGCTTATCTATTTTGGCTATTGCAAGGGCCCGGTAACACCCAAAGGTTCACCAAGTTTTCCCGACACAAAGCTCAACCAGTGAGCTGATGGCAGTAGTGGCTACCGGGCCGCCAGAGGCACCGCACGTGCAATGCCTGGAACCTGAATCCGAGAGGCACAATCCTCCGAGCCCAAAACCTAAACCTGAACCCTAAACGTCTTGGACTTGTTCGTCTCTTTGAAATAAAGTACTCCCTCAACCCCAAGCCCTGAGCAAGCCTCGCATGAGCTGAGCCCAAGGCACGCGCTTTTCGTCCTCGGAGCAGAGACTAGGTGGCTTCAGACATCTTGGGGTTTTGGGTTCAGGGTTTCGGGTTTAGGGGGGAAAGGGTCGACGGTTACTTACAACCACCCGTGAATCTGCAAGTGGGGTTTAACTAGACCCCCAAAGCTCTAGGACGGGCCGCAGGATCTTTGCTGGCTTCGAGAGGCTCCTGGAATGGCGTGGGATTCGGGCTTAGGCTTAGGGTCTTTGGGTTTCGGGATTGGAGTTGAGGGTTCTTTAGGGCCTGCAACCCCAAACCCCAATAAAATCGTAGCTTATCGCCTTTCCCCTGTAGCCGCAGCCAGCAGCAAATCTCTGCGGCCCTCTGCCAACACGTGGCGCCCGACTCAAAGTGCTAGGGGACCCCGTCCAGGCGCAGAGGGTTCGAACTGCCTAGAGTTTATAGGCATAAGGGCTTACAGGGTTTGAGGTTTGTAGGGGTATGGCTTCGACCCAAAACCCTAAAAACCCTAAAAGCCCTTAAAGCCCTTCAAGCCCTATACCTTAAATCCTTGAAACCCTAAACCCTAAAAACAACCCACAAAGGTTCGAGACATGACCAGCATCGAGCTGGCCGCGGTGGAGGATGCAGCCAAAGAGATGGACCTAAAGCTGGCGACTTCCACGGCACGCCAGCAGTTTGCCCTAAACCTCTAAGGAAACCCTAAATCCCTAAAACCCTAAACCCAAACCCTAAACCCTAATTACGCCCCCAAAGCGCTTTGAGTTCACTTCTTTTTTGTTTGGGGGGTGGGTGGGGGGTGGGTGGGGGGGGGGAAGGTGGGGGGTGGAGGGACGACTTGGGTCATTCTCGGGTTGGGGCTCTCGCTTTCCTGGGCTTGCCACCTTGGGACTAGAAGGCTGAGACCTGAGTCATAAACCCGAAACTACCCAAAGTCACCATAAGGTTTAGGTATTCGGGGTTTAGGGATTAGGGAAAACCCCCCTAAACCCCCCCCCCCCCCCCCTGAACCCGAAACCCCAACACCCTGCCTGCGTGTTGTGTGAAGGTCCGTTGCCGCATTGGCTCCACAGCGGAGTTCACGTCCAAGGCGGTGCGGTGTAGGATGCCTACTTGAAGGTTCAGGGGTTTAGGGCTTAGGGTTCTTATGAACCATTTATAGCTGTACTTATAACCCACTTATACACGCCCCTTAAGTGCCCTAACATGGTTGTTATTTGGCGCATAAGTACAGTTGATAATCGGTGTATAATATGTACCCTGAACCTTCAAGCATTTGGGATTTGTAGAGGCATTACCTAGGACCCAGAGTAGGCCCTCATTCCGGTTTTTTCGGGTTGAGGTTGCTTTGCAAGCCCCTTTAAACTGAAAGGGCACCCTGTTCTTTCCTAGGCTACTCTTGGGTCTAGTTCTGGAGGGGCGGGGCCAAAGTAGGATCTCTTCTTTTTTTTGCTGTGTGTTTCTCTTTTTTATTTGGGCGGGGGGGGGGGGGTTGTTCGAATGGAGCATACCTTATTTTACCTATTCCCTTTCGAGGGCTGCTTCTGCGAGATGATGTTTAGGGTTTCTTGAGATCTTCGTCTCAGGTTTTGGCTTCAGGAGTGTAGGCAGCAACCAAGCCATGAACCCCAATGCTGCGCCCGCCCTACCTTGCAAGACAAGTTGCACACACAAAGGGCACCACCCCACCAAGAAAAACATAAAGGTTCAGGGTTAGGGTTTAGCCTTTAGCCGCCAGGTCGTGCGATGTGTGACAGCAGCACACTGCCATGGCTTGGCATCTTGGCATCAAGACGAAGAGTGGTCCACTACTGCTCCTGGTAAACGATCCCTCATCTCTGCTTCAACCTACGTGGGTCTAGTTTGGGCAAGTGCCACTCAGACCTTACCCGCTACCCAGAGAGCAGAGAGCCCGCAGCACACCCTCACACATATTCCTGGCATTGCACAGGTGCTGCCATCGCTTCGCGCTCTCTTCGGCGGGTCGGGTCCCAGCGCCGGGCCCCGGAAGGTACGAGGAGGGAGCCGAGAGTTGTGGGTGAGGGGGGGGGGGGGGGGGGGGGGGGGGTGGCAACCCCTCACCCTAAGCCCTGGGATGTTCACCCTGTTTACTCTCAGTCCTCCGTAGGGATGATAATTTCCCCCTTATACTAAGAGTCCTGAGTAGGGATTGGGCTGTTCCCCCTTATACCAACGGTCCTTAATAGGGATGATAACAGGGGGGGACCCTAAACCCTAAACCCTAAACCTAAGCCCTAAACCCAAAGGGTTCGAGATGGCTCCGAGCCGGGATCATGCCACCCCCCCATATTTCCCGCCTCAACGTCACTTACAAAATATTCGGGTTCAGGGTTTAGGGTTTAGGGTTTAGGGCTTGGGGTTTGGGGTTTGGGGTTTGGGGTTTACTTGCATCAATGCTTCCGGCCAGATTAGCCCAAGACTTCGACGAGCATCTGCGCCACAGTCAGTTTCGGATTTCGCGCCGGAAGGGGAGCCAGACACCATGACGAATCGTAATCTACAGCTGCTGTTTTTCTACTAGACTGGAAACAAGCATGTGGTTCATAGGACCACACCGCCATGCTAGTGGCTCTAGCTAGATTCGGCAAGAACGGCCTGGCGCGCAGGGCCATAGCAAAAAAAAACAAGCCAAGGGTTTAGGGGGTATGGTCAAAGAAGGGGTGCTTGTGTTGCTGAAATTCAGGTTTCGCTCGTGGACCTTTTGCACCCCAAAGTGTAATGGGTGGGAGACAAGACGGAGCCGTTCGGAGTTGCATCATCATCGTTGACTGACTGGTTCTTAGCAGATAACCCTAAACCCTAAACCCTAAACCCTAAACCCTAAACCCTAATTAGCGGACCAGCAAGCTGTGTTGTAGCCAAACGCAGCGAGGCCTCTGCCCCTACGCTGACTTTCTCCGTCCTGGCGGATGTGCTGGGCTCTGGGGAACAGGTGGGCCAAGGCTACTTTTGAGTGACTCCGGGGCCTTCCGATCGAATCCTAAATTCAACTGGGGGGGGGGGGGGGGGGGGGGCGGGGTGCGGGGTGCCCGAAAGAAGATACATATATGTATATATATATATATACATACATACATACATACATTCGTACATACATACATATAAGGGGTCCCCTACTGTCGGAATTCCCCAAATAGAAGCATTTTGGCAATAGGTCACCACGGAACGAGGATCACGGTCGGCGCTGGTGCCCCTGTTGCAGCCTCTTGGACTCAGAGCCCTAAACCCTAAAGCCTAAACCCTAAACCCTTGCAACCTCTTGAGCAGTTTCGTGGCGAAAGCGGTAGAATGCTTTCGGAGATCATCCCACGGATGGAGCTTTCTCGTACTTTCCTAGTTGTGGTTGAGGGTTGAGGGTTGAGGGTTAGGGACCCAAAAAGGACATAAGCATAAGCATTTTATAGGGATACCCCTACCTGATTGGGCTTCATTATAAGGGAGTTTGTATGGGATATCCCTATCCTAATTTCTGCCTACGTGCCTTTTTTGGGGCCCTAGAGGGTTGTGCACAGGCATACGTGTTGGTGAGCCACAAAGTCCTTAAACGAGGCCCTCAACCCCAGATTACACCTCGAAGCTCTTAGCCGATTAGGTCCTCAAGTCCCAAACCTCCTAGAGCCCACAATAGCCCTAAACCCTAAACCCTAAACCCTAAACCCTAAACCCTAAACCCCAAGCCCTGAAACCCTGAAACCCTGAACGCTCAAGTCCCCCCCCCTTTGCCCGGCTCCCCTGCACACGAAGACGTCGAGGTGAAACTTCAGCGATTGAGGGCGCAGGGGTTGTTCTAAATAAGGCTCCTTTTCTAGGCATGATGAAGTCTCTCAGAGCGTGATTGAAACCAGCCACTCTCCTGGAACTAACCCTTCCCAATACTCAAAAACCATCCCTTGGAGCAAGCGCCCCTCGACCCTAAGCACGTTAACTGCCTAATTGCCGGCGAATAGTCAGAACCGAATTGGGGGCTCAAGCCTCGCAACGACATGTGATGCCAAGGCTTTGCGTTTGCACGCTGTGGAGGTCAAGGATCGGCGACAAGCTGACCTCGGAGGAAGGCAGCACGTAGATAGGTCCCCTTAGAAACCCCTGTTGAAAGGGTTAGGGTTTAGGGTTTGGGGGTCCCGTAAGAACAAAAACGGATAGCCTTTTGTTCCAAGGCTACTCTGGGCATTAGTGAAGGTTCATGAGTATGCATACGCAGGGTTGGTTGTATGCATCTCACTTCGCCCTACCCGGAGCCTTACGTAACTTACCGCCCGCCTCACAAGATGGATTGCACGGGATGAACGCTACCGTCTCGATGGGTTGAAAGTTGTAACAGGCTCAATATAAGAGGGATCCAAAGAATCGGATCTTCGCTCAACTGCTGCAAGGTTGTGCAGCGATAGCCTTGGAAGACATCCTGCACACGTTCAGCTTGCGACATGCATATACATATATAAATATATATATATATATATATGTATATGTATATGTATATATATATGTATATATATGTATATATATATATATATATGTATATTTTTGTTGATTACTTTTTAGTTGGTTTTAAGTTGTTATTCTTTATTAGATGTCACATACTATGTGCGAGTTTACATATTTCGCCATATATTTATACGTTCATATATATATATGTACATATTGTACAGCATACATTTGTATGTATATATATATATATATATATATATTCAACCCTAAGAAACCCAAATCCAGAACCCTCTCAAACCCTAAGGCTGTAAAGCCACATGTTGAGGCCCCAAAGCCCCAGCTCAACAAGCCTCAGCCCGAAACGTCCTCTCTTGGCGGCCTTCTCCGTTGCCCTTCCTTGCAGGCGAGGCTGCACAGGCCCGCCGCACGGAACCGCAGCTGCGACTGTTCCCCCGGCTCGGTTCTGGGTTTAGGTTTTAGGGCTGAGGGTTTAAGGGTGAGGCGTTAGGGGACAAGCTGGTAGACGCAGCAGTAGGCGAGAGATCCCTATCGGCTTCTGCGGGGGAGGGCCTGTAGGAGTTCGTCTTGCCAGTAGACTTCGTCTATTTTTGTTGCGGGCTTTCTGGGTGAGGCCTGAGGAGTTCAGTACTGGGGTTAGTGTAGAAGCCGAAATGGCTTCCAATAGTGTGCCCCCATAGTCCCTCTGGGCGAAAATACAGACAACCGAAAACAAAAACCTATTCAGGAGAGGCCCCTTCGTTAGATACCGGGGCTTAGCACTGGAGAACCTTTCCCCCAAAAAGGCTCTTGAGCCTTTGGGCTGCGCCCTCAAAGGTGTGTTGGGGGACCCTCAACCTTGTGAATCCTTAGGTAGGATGCATTTAGTTTGCTTAACTGTGTTCCAAGGGAATAATGTCTAACTGTGTTTTAAGGGAAGCCGAGGAAAACTAGTCATTGTGTAGGGTTTAGGGTTTAGGGTTCATTCGGCCGTAGCGCCAGCGCGGGAGATTGGAGTGGGAGGGGGGGGGGGGGGGGTCGGACCCGTCAAAATCAAAAGAAAAACCCCAAACCCTTGTATTCTTACCTGTTTGACCCCCAGAAACTGGTTTCCTCCTGCCCGGTAACGTACTCCGAGTCAGGCTCTTCTCAGATGAAGGCGGCCAGGCTTGAGATCGGGTTTTGAGAGTTCAGGGTTGAGGGCTGTGGTTGCGATTTAGGGCTCGGCACCCTTTTCATTCCTAGGTTCCCTGTGAGTCTAGTAAGGGATTACCCTAAACCCTTGACCCTAAGCCCTAAGCCCTAAACCCCAAACGTGAGACCCTGCAATGAGTGGGAGCCCCGCGGGCCGAAGTTGTCGACCTTAGACTTGTTCACGGGGACCTTCGGCCTTGCAATGAATCAAGCCAAATCTTCCTCCTTAGTAACCCCCAAACCCTAAAAACCCTAAGAACCCTAAAACCTGAATCCTAAATCCTAAGCCCTAAAAACCCCAAACCACTCAACCCGCAGTGATTGGGGGCTCTCCATGGTCTTGTAATAGATGTTGGGGAGCGATGCACAAAACAGCCTGAAGCCTTGATGCCCCCACGAAGCCCAAAACCCTGCACCCCTAAACCCTGCACCCTGAACCCTAAACCCTAAACCCTAAACCCATGGCCCGAGGAGATTCTGTCCTCCTCGGCAACCGGTTTGTCGAAGGACGCGGCTCGAAATGTGAGGCGTCTTTCTGACTTCTGAGTTCACTTGAAGATTCTAGGGTTTAGGGTTTAGGGTTTAGGGTTAAGTTTAGAGTAGCTCGATCATATGTAAGGTATATGTAACCCTACTTCTACCTACCCATGAGGGCACCCTAACCACCGAACCCCTGAAGCCATATCAAGCTCAATTTGGGTTCAGAGCCGCTATGGGCATTGAGGTTCAAGCTTGGCAGAGTGTGTGTGTGTGTGGTTTAGGGCTTAGGGGTGTTTGTGCGCGGAGAATCGCTGAACATGCGAAGATTTTTCTCAAGCGGATGAGGATCCCTTTTCCCAAATAAACAAACATCATACCCTTTCTCTTCTCCTCGGCTACGGAACAACTTCGGAGGAAGTCGGCTGAACTCGGGTGGAGGGCCCCGCAACTGACCTTCCGAAACAAGTGGTGGCAAGTTGCTGAAGAGCCCAGTTTCCCAAGGCTGTAGACCCTAAACCCTAAACCCTAAACCCTAAACCCCCACACCTGCCCCCGAAGAGGACTCTCCAAGTCGCACAAAGCAGCGCCAACTGCCCCTTCGACTGGGTTTCGGCAGTGGGGTCTCCGGGTTCACACTTAGGGCCCCCAACATGCCGGGTTTACACTTAGGGACCCCAACAGGCAACTCCCAAGAGGTTCTTGTAAACCCCAAACCCTAAACCCTCAACCCTAAACAGAACCTTAAGCCCCACTGCGGGTCCAAGCCCTGAACCCTTACAATCCTCCCTTGTAGTTAGCTTCCGGAAGGGAAGATCCCTAACTAAACCCTAAACCCTAAACCCTAAACCCTAAACCCTAAACCCTAAACCCTAAACCCCCAAACCCCCAAACCCCCAAATCCCTAAAGGCAAAGCAGACCCCGACCCACGCAAGACGGGAGTCGAGCGCAAACCCCCCCCCCATCTTTGAGGCTGCACGGATTTTCGAGTCTCGGGTCTAGCGTTTAGGGTTTAGGGTTTAGGGTTTAGGGTTTAGGCTTTAGGCTTTAGGCTTTAGGGTTTAGGGTTTAGGGTTTGGGGTTTAAAGTTGAGGGTTTGTAGGGCTCGGAAGCTGGGATCTTCCTTGTCTCAGGGTTTTGTGACTGATTGGAGTCTATGCAATGAGACAAAAGCTCCAATGAAGCCTGCAAGCAAAGTTTATCATCCCATTAGCTTACTTGAAGGTTCATGCGTGGTTTTACGGATCGGGTTTTTACACCTTAATGAGCCACAGCAGCCCTACTTGTGATTCATCCATGCTTCGAGTATGGGTTTGGCCGACCTCAGTTCCCTGAATGACTCTGCTGTGGAGCAAAAGAGCCACAACAAGGCGCACTGTGTTTCAAGCTCTCCGAAGCACGCCTTAAGCCAAAGTCCTAACCTCAAGGTTCACGCCAGCTTAAAGTCGGGTGCTCCCGGAAAACCCGGTGTGTAAATAGTAGATGTAGAAACATAACTCTGCTGCACCCATGAAACTTCAAAAAAAGTCCCTAAACCCCGAAAACGCTAAAAGCCTTAAAACCCTAAAACCCCAAAACCCTAAATACCCTAAACCGCCTAAAGCCCTAGAACCCCTGAAGCCCTGCAACCTTAAAAAAACCCTAAAACCCCCCCCCAAAAAAAAACCCAAAAACCCTCTACACCCCTCAAAACCTTAAAGAACCCCAAACCCTGAACCCTAAACCCTAAACCCTGAACCCTAAACCCTAAGGAACTGCAGCTCCTAGCTGCGCTCCGCGACCGCTGCACCCGCCGCCGCCCGGGTTCTGGGGCACTGTGGCAACGGGAGCTGAGGTGCCTTCACTATACCACGAATTGCTTAAGAACCCCGGAAAAAATAGAAATGTTCTTCCTTATTAGGGTTAGTATAGGGATTATTATGTATTCTTCCGGAAAAAATGGAAATATTTCTTCCTTATTCAGTCTAATATAGGGATGATTATTGTTTATTCTTTTGGGGTTCTGAAGCAAATAGTAGTTTAGGGGTCGAATAGCCAACCCCAAACCCCTAGACCTCTAATGTAGAGTTTAGGGTTTAGGGTTTAGGGTGCAATTAGGGTTTAGGGTTTAGGGTTTTGGGTTAAATCAAGCCTTTGGGGTTTAGGGTTTAGGGGAATGAGGGAATGGGTACCCTGCATAACTATGTCCCTCATGCGCTCTTGGGAACCAGTAGGTTGAGAGCAGCCAGCCTACCTGTTCTCAGTGGTGGCAGCTGAAATCTTAACCCTAAACCCTAAACCCGGAACCTGTAGATTTAGGATTCGACTGTTTCTGCCAAGGGTTTCTAGTAAGGTTGTTTGTTACACCAGGGCCGCCTAAAACGGTTAGGGTTTAGGGGTTAGGGTTGTAGCATCCCTTATGAAACGCAAACCCCGGAAGGAACATTGCATCCAGAACGACAGTACTGCTTCGGGTGTGTACAGACTGAGCCCTCAACCAAGTCTAGCAACGCTTTAGGGTTTAGGGTTTAGGGTTTAGGGTTTAGGGTTTAGGGTTTAGGGTAAAATGCTAAAATCGGGCTTCCTCCAGTCGACCTGAAGTTAGAACTCAACAAAGTCCTCTGGGTTGTAAACGGGCTTATAGGGTTCTAGGAGTAGGGATTAGGGTTCAAGAGTTCTTGTTTGTTTTGATGTTTTAGGGTTGTAGAGCTTCAGTTGGTCAAGGTTCTGGTTCCATGAGAGCCCCAAGCTCACCTTTCGTAGCTCATTCTGCAACAGCTTCAAAGGTTCTTAACTCACGAACCCCTAAACCCTAAACCCTTGCCCCGAAACCTCGACCCCGCCAGACAAAGTCAACGCGCAAGGAAGTCGCTGAAGGCTGCGGGCACAGATCCACAGGAGCCCCGACACCCGAAGCCCTCAGCGCGGATTTAGGGTTTAGGGTTTGGGGTTTTGGGCTTTTGGGGTTTAGGGTTTTGGGTGAGGGTCTATGGGGGCGGGAGAAGTGAATCCCCACACCCTTCCATGCCCTTCTCACAGCGTTCTTCTCGGGGTGCTCCCCAAACGTGATGGTTCCCTCTTTCGCAGTACCCTGGGTACTACAAAAACTGGACACCAGTGTAGCTCCGCAGCTGTGTAGGTGGAGGTATCGGCATGATGTGGGACATCGACTAGCGACTAGAAGGCGGAAGTAGAGTTTTACAAGCTGAAAGGTTCAGGATTTATGGGGTTTAGGGGTTGGGGTGTGGGTTCTCTGCACGAGGGTCTCCCCCCTAAACCCTAAACCCTAAACCCTTTGGAGTTGCACCTGACATAAATCGGGCTTTATTAAGTGACCATCGTTGGGCACCTGGACCAGACTCTCTCAAGCCCAAAGAGCCCTCAACCCAGTTTAGGGTTTAGGGTTTAGGGCTTCGACCCCTTCCCTCGGGCAGGATGCCATTGCGCTCCTCCTGTGCAGTGATGGTGAGGCTGCCCGATGTTTTCTAAGGCCTTCGCCGTACACCCTACACCCTAAACCCTAAACCCTAAACCCCAAACCGTGTTTCAGTTGTCATTCAAGCCCGGACATGGTCCATCCTCAGTTCTGCACTCCTGAACCGCAGACCCCCTAAACCCCTAAACCCCTAAACCCTATACCCTGGAGCGTGATGATTATACCATTAATGATCCCTGAACCCTACACCCTACACCCTAAACCCTAAACAAGCACGCCCATGTCCTTGTCTCCTCCAAAGTCAACTGCAGGTCAGGGTCCAGGGTTGAGGGTTTTAAGGGTTGCAGGTTTGGGGTTCAGGGTTTAGGGTTTAGGGTTTAGGGTTTAGGGTTTAGGGTTTAGGGTTTAGGGTTTAGGGTTTAGGGCAGCCCTTCAAACTTGAGGACTTGGCACTCGAACGGGCAGTGTAGGGCAGTGGGGCAGAAGGTGTCGAGTTGGTACGTGGGGATGCGCCGTGGAGTGCGGATCAACTCAGGGTTTGGGGCGTTTAGGGTTTAGGGTTTCGGGCTTCAATTGGGGTTCGGGGTGGAAGGCCAAAGCCCTAAGCCCTGAACTCCGCGTTCTCACCACCCCTCCTCGGCTAAAAGCTTGCGTTGTCGAGAGTCTAAGCTCTTAAGCCCCAAAGTCGGAACTCTGAACAACCTAAACCCAAAGCTCTAACTCTCATCAAGTTTAGGGTTTAGGGTTTAGGGGCAGGGCAACCTTGCTAGATTTGCTCATGAGTGGCTCATGCTTCCGACATTTTCATAGAACTTCCCAGGATTCCCACACGCCCTTACTCGTCACTACCCCATGAGCTTTCAAGCAGGGCTTAGGGTTTAGGGTTTAGGGTTTAGGGTTTAGGGTTTAGGGTTTAGAGTTTAGGGTTTGGGTTTAGGGTTTAGGGTTCGGGGCTTCGGTTTTGCAGGCTGAGGAGGTCGGGGCTTCTGGATGTCGGTGTTCGGAGCATGAGCTTCAAGGTTTCGGGGCAAAGGACTTGAACGTGGAGTCCCTAAACCCTAAACCCTAAACCCTAAACCGGTTTTTTGGGCGTGTTGAGGCTTCAGAGTCGCTATGAGGACTGGCCTGAGAGTCTGTTGAACCGACAGTCCAGAACCCCTTTGGGAAAGAGACGACTTCATGCTTGCTGACATGGTAGCTGTTGCTCAAGTTCCCTGTACCCAAGAGATCCATGAGGTATGGTCCTCTTTAGTACAATCATCCCCCTAAACCCTAAACCCTAAACCCTAGACCTTCTGGAACAACCCCCACACATCAGCAGCCACGACGGCCCGCCTGATTCTGCAGCTTCGCCTTCTCGCCATTTCGTGTTTAGGGTTTAGGGGATTGTTTAGGGTTTAGGGTTTAGGGTTTAGGGTTTAGGGTTTAGGGTTTAGGGTTTAGGGGACTGTTTAGGGTTTAGGGCTTGGGGCGGACTTGGGGCCATGCCAGCCCTGCCGGAATATGAGATTACTGGGGCCACAGCGGAGGAGGCCTCGTCGGGTGTGACTTAATGGGTTTTGGGGTTTAGGGTTTCGGGGTTTAGGGTTTAGGGTTTAGGGTTTGGGGGGGGTTGCTCCCTTTCCTTTGTTGGAAGGCTGGCATGGGCTTACGTGCTGCCAAGCTGTGTGTTTTACCCTTTAGAAGGAAGTTCTACTCGTTCGCCTTCCTTCGGCCTTCTCCACTTGCTAGGCAGTTCTTCTTCAAAAGAATTCACTAGACCACTAAACCTGCAAAGAACTCACCTAAACCCCAAATCCCTATACCCTAAATCCCTAAACCACAAACCCTACAAACCCGAAATCCTACGAGGTGTACGCTGCCATACGGGACGAGCGGACCAAGTGGCAGCGGCTGTTGGCCGATTCTGGCATCCTGCTGTTCAGGGCACCTGCACTCAAGAGCCCCTTGGACTTCCAGCGTTGCTTAGATGAGCCTGAGCTGAAGTCAGTTGTGCATCTCCATGCGCGGATTGAGGCGTTTGTGGAAGAAAGTGCTTACAGTGGCTCTTCAGTTCCCTTTGTTTTGCGAAGTTCTTTCTTTTTGCATCCAGGTTTGCGACGGTTCTACTCGTGCTTGTTTTTGCTCTTTGGCTTGGGCTGAGGAGCTCTTTCTCCTCACAGATTCATATCTGGGCGGCGTTGCTCGCAAAAAGGTCGCTGAGAAGGTCTGGACCTCCACGGAACTGCACCCGAACATGCCGATTCCCGGACACACCGAGCTCCTCGGCCTACAGTTATGATATTCTTGGAGATAACTTAGAACATAGATTAGATAATTCGAATATGGTTGTCCTGAATTTGTAGTGTGTTCGAAATATACTCAGCGTATAGATTAAGTCATAACAGCACGCATCCTGTTTGTTCGAAGGGCCTATGGTTTTACAACTGGAACAAAGTGGACATTCTGCCGTAAAGCTTCTAACAGAACGCAAGAAACCCGGTCAATTGTAGTTCATCTATCCAGCTTGCAGACGAGCCTGCCGCAAGCTGTCAAAAGAGCCTCCAATCAAGGGGCGTTAACAACGAATCCTTAGGCTCAGCTACATGCCGCCCTGCAACTTGTAAGCGAAGGCACGAAAACCGAGCTGTAACATAGCTTACGAACAGCCTCACCAGCGCCGTCAAAACGTTTCAACAATGTCAAAACGGATTCCCCAGGCTGAGCTACATGCCACAGAGCAAGCCAGACTTCATCGCCTTCTTCTGCACTTTCGCACCGCCCTGTGCCGGGGGGCAGACGCCGGCCATCGACATGCGAGCAGCCCCTCAGCGGATTCCTGTAAGAAACCTGCAAGAAGGCCTTCAAAAGCCTTTTGAACACCTTCAGCAAAGCCTTAAAAGGTGATCTCCCTCTTTCTCTCCTATCCCCCCCTTCCCCATCCCCATCATTCCCCATCCCTCTTCTTTACTGCTAGTTACATAAGTATAATACCCTCCCTACATAAGCTCACATAAGCATTGCCTTCGGCAGAGGTCCTTGCCGATCTTCCCAGCGACCTCCTCCGGCGCTTTTTGCCGGGTCTGCGCTGCTCCATGAACCTACCGCCAGTGCCGGGGGTGTACTTCATCCCCTCGCAGTTCGACCCAGGCCTCATCCCCGCCACTGTCTCTTTCTTTCTTTGTATTTCGTTCTTTCTGTCTGTCTGTCTCGATGTTTTTGTTTATTTCTTTAGTTTGCTAGCTCGTTCTTACTTCGTTGTTCTTTCTTTCTTTCTTTCTTTCTTTCTTTCTTTCTTTCTTTCTTTCTTTCTTTCTTTGTTTCTGTATTTCTGTATTTCTGTATTTCTGTATTTCTGTATTTCTGTATTTCTGTATTTCTCTCTTTCTTTCTTTCTTTCTTTCTTTCTTTCTTTATTTCTTTCTCTCTTTGTTTCTCTCTGTCTTTGTTTCTCTCGTTGTTTATCTCTTTGTTCTCTCTTTGTTTCTCTCTCTCTCTTCCTCTCTCTCTTCCTCTCTCTCTTCCTCTCTCTCTTCCTCTCTCTCTTCCTCTCTCTCTTCCTCTCTCTCTTCCTCTCTTCCGCTCTTCGTCTCTTCCTCTCTTCCTCTCTTCCTCTCTTCCTCTCTTCCTCTCTTTCTCTCTTTCTCTCGTTCTCTCTTTCTCTCTTTCTCTCGTTCTCTCTTTCTCTCTTTCTCTCTTTCTCTCTTTCCCTCGTTCTCTCGTTCTCTCTTTCTCTCTTTCTCTCTTTCTCCCTTTCTCCCTTTCTCCCTTTCTCCCTTTATCCCTTTCTCCCTCCCTTTTCTCCCCTTTTCTCTCTTGTTCTCCATTTTTTCTCCCTTGTTTCTCTCTTGTTCGCTCTTGTTCTCTCTTTGTCGCTCTTTTTGTTTCTCGTTTGTCTTTCTTTTTCTCTCTTTGTTCTTTCTTTTTCTCTCGTTTTCGCTCTTTTTCGTTTTTTTCTCTCTTGTTCTCGCTTTTCTCTCTTTTTCTCTCGTTTCTTTCTTTTCTCTCGTTTCTCTCTTTTCTCTCTTTTTCCTCTTTTCTCTCTTTCCTCTCTTTCCTCTCTTTTCTCTCTGTTCTCTCTTTTCTCTCTTTTCTCTCTTTTCTCTCTTGTCTCTCTTGTCTCTCTTTTCTCTCTTTCTCTGTTTTTCTCTTTCTCTCTTTTGTTTTGTCTCTCTCTCTCTCTCTCTCTCTTTCTCTCTTTCTCTCATCCCCTCGCAGTTCGGCCCATGCCTTCAATCTGGTCCAGGTGTCTGTATTATTGACAGCAGATTTCCAGGCAAATTGGGTCTTAAAGCTTGAAGCTTGCGGGAACCACGGGCATCCGGGGTCAATTCAAGCCCAGGCCGTTTCGGCTTCAGGCGTATCGGTCGCAGCTGGCGCTTCTTTGGTGCACAACCAGGGGAAGCAGCTGCTGCAGCAATGACGCCAGAGGCGATTCGCAACACCGCTGAAAGTTAATTAGCTGGACTTGGTAAGCCCTGAACCCTCAACCCTCTGTAAGACTGCTGAACGTGGTTTTCTCTGCAGGGCTGGTCTTCGGAATAGAGGGACATATTTTCATATTTCTTTCCGCGGGGTTCCTACTCACTTGCTTTCGGCTCACTAGTAGAATAACGTGTGAGCTTGGTAGCCCTGTGATACCCGTTTGCCCTTTTTTGGGGCGGTTCAGGCTAGGTGGGCTAGCCAACAGTTGAACTTTAAACTTTTTGGGTTCCTATACTTAGTATAGCCTTTTTGCTTCCTCGGCTGTAGGAGAAGCAAGTCATCTTGAGGCGATATCGGTGACGACGTCGTACTTGACTGGCGGAACGGCTGGATGCAGCGCTTTGCCGCCATGCCGGCGGTGGCACCGCACCCTGTCACCGGCGAGCGCTTGTGGACGGGTCTCGCCGCTGAAGGGTTTAGGGTATGAGTTTAGGGTTTATGGTTTGGGGTTTAGGTTGTGCCTTTTTGGGAACACGAACGTTTTCCTATTGGGTGGTAGTGTACTAGACTATGCCCTTCCAACCCATGTTTCGTTCGCTTTCGTTCGCTGAAACTTCGGCATTTAGAATGTTTTTTGTGCGGACCCCGAACAAAACCGTCTGAATCTAACGGAGGCTACAATCCAAAGTTCCATTGGGCTGGAGCTTTTGCCCAATCCCTCTTCGATGCCGCCTTTCATAACCGGACAACTCGGCAAGTCGTCGTGACCACGATCCTAGGTAGGCCTCTCGGGACTGTTTTGCGCTTTCCCTGATAGGGTTGGAGGGGCCTTGTTTAGGAATATTTGTCCGAGGGTCGTAGGCGTCAACTCAGGATCTTGGCCCTCATTACCGGGGTCTTCTCCGTGCTCAGACTTCTGACCTGCGTGCCGGGGATAGGGCTGCTTTTGCCACCGTTCTTGAGATCCCCTGGTCTCTCTTCGACTGCGTTGGCCGATGGATCAGCGGTCTCTGCGTGGGATGTTTTTCGAATCGTCCGATGCTACAATGCGAACATGCTCACCTGGTCTTGGCGCCCTGGTCAGTTTGTGGTCTTGGACAATCACAGATTTGGCCATTTTCGCACACCCTTCGACCCAGGGTACAAGCGGGAGGTGTACACGATGTTTGGCTCACGTCGCGAGAGTTGAGGGGCCGAATGCCTGCCTGCAGTGCGCAGCCGAGTCGTCTTCGTAGCCGATCTCTTCGAGCTCATGACCCTCGATGGTCCCAAGACGGCCCAATCATGAAAAAACAACGAGCCGGACCAGCTCCACTGTGGACTTGGCAGGACGACATGTCGTTCTCCTGGGTGAGCTTTCAAGCCTCCCTCTCCTGATTCAACCCTAAACCCTAAACCCTGTTCTATGAGCACTTATCGGCTCGTCGGGAACGACGTCGCAGAAGCATGGAGTCATGTATGGTGATCTGCTGCATGGAGAAACAAGCCTCGGGCGTGTTTGCGGATTCAGATCACCAGGTCGGCCCCAAAGAACAGGAAGAATCATGGAACTCCCAAACGAGTCCAAGGCTTCAGGGCTTCGGAGTTCTTGGGTTTAGGGCTTTGTGGCTTCCAGGCCATACACTGCTTCGGCTTCTTGCCAAAACCACGGGTTCAGTCCGTTCCTTTCACTTTCAGTTCCCACCGGCCCAGACCGAAGCTGCCAACCTTTTCCTCGAGATTCAGGACCGGGCGTGGGGGGTCCGGGGGGTTGGGTTTGGGGTTTTGGGTTTTTTTGTTTTTTTTTTTTTTTTGGGGGGGGGGGGGGGGAGGGGGGGTTTTGTTGGGTTTCTTTTGAGTGTTTTTTTGTTGTTTTAGGTTTTGTTTGGGGTTTTGGGGCTTTAGGGTTTTCCAGATTTGGGGTCTTCGGGATATGGGGGGGGGGGGAGATCCTGCTCCTGATCTGCAGGGGCGGGGAGGCCTGCCACTTAAGCCCTAAACCCTAAACCCTAAACCCTCAACCCTGCAATTGCCAAGATCCGGTTCTACACAGAGCTCAGGGCTCTGGCCCCAACCCCCCAATTTGAGCCAAACCCCCCCCCAAGCTTCCCGCCCCTGGAAGCCAAAGAGGTCTTTGAAAGAGAACCCTTCAGAAATGTCTGGGGCTGAGAGTTGAGGGTTTAGGGTTTAGGGTTTAGGGTTTAGGGTTTAGGGTTTAGGGTTTAGGGTTAGAGTTGAGGGTTTGGGGCAACACCTCCGAAAAAGCTGAAGTTCAGTTCCAAGACTTGCAAGCCAGGGGGTTTCGAGGCCTGTGGATGTTGGCGCTCGGGACTTTTGGGGTTCAAGGGGGAAGAGGGGGGGTGGCGGAAGTTTGGTTTCAGGGTTTAGGGTGGGTTTTTGGCTCGTGGCTTTGAAAGTGGTTGAACATTAGGGCGGTTGATCCTGTAACAGAGGGGCCGGAATAATTGCTAATAGCATTCCCTTGTGGTCCCTTCATAATTATACTACAGTATCCTCCAAAACCCTATTCGAATTATGGAGGCCCCTGTAGTGTCTTCGTTTGGGTGTGGCTGGTTGGAGCAGTGGCGAGGAGAAGGGGAAGTGGCAGCCAAAGCAGCTTTTGCTCCTCATCGCCGCTGGCTTTGGGAAGTCTTTTGCAGTCTGATTCCGAAGGCCTAAGGCCTAAGCCCTAATCCCAGAAACTCGAACGCCCCAAAGCCGCCCAAAGCCTAAACCCTAACTTGCCCCAAAGCCCCAAAGCTCTATTTTGCGATTGCGGGCTTGAGTGACTGAGCCCAGATGCTTAGGTCTGAGGTGAAGGGTTTAGGGTTTAGGGTTTAGGGTTCAGGGTTCAGGGCTTAGAGTTTAGGGCTTAGGGTTTAGGAATTGGGTGGGGAAGAGTAGCCCCATCAACCGCCAAACGTCAATGTTTCGTTACCCTCAAACTGCGGCCCTGTAAACCCCAATCAAGGGATCCCCAAGAAGGGTACCCCTATTTTCGAAAGCCCCCCCCAAAATAACGGGACAAGCCAGCACTGCAAGTCCTTTCATGGAGTGGGTTTAGGGTTTAGGGTTTTGGGTTTTGGGGATAGGGTTTCGGGTTTTGGGTTTAGGGTGACTGCTGCTCCAATCATGGGGCGCAGACTTGTGTCCCAGCCGTGTTGGTGCAAAACCCAAGCCCTAAACCCTTGTATCACAGTATCACAATCCCGGAGCCCATAGAGCCCCAGAACCTTTAATCCTCCAAGACCTCCGAAGTCAAGTCCTTGAAGGTCCTCTGAAAATTGATTTTATCAGTTCCTGAATGCAGTAAACGGATGTGGGGACGAAATCCCTAAACCCCCAACCCTAAACCCTCAACCCCAAACCCTAAACCCTACACCCGAAATCCCCCTCCCCCGAGCAGCTGTAGGCCCCAGCGAAAGCGGCGCGGCGCAGCGCCCGCACCGCCTGTGCTGAACTAGGGCTGACCCTGGCGCCTTGGGCATCTCTCTTCAGGACCTTGTGGCTCAGGGTTTAACCCTAAACCCTAAACCCTAAACCCTAAACCCTAAACCCTAAACCCTAAACCCTAAACCCTAAACCCTAGACCCTAAACTTACGGGGGCTTGGGGGCTTGCTTTTAAGGGTTTCGGGGCTTAAAGGGCTTAGGGTCTTACGTTGGAGGATGTCGGAGTTCACGTTCAACTCAGGGTTGGGAGGGTTTTTGAGGGGTTCCAGGGTCTTTTCAATATGAATCTTGGGTTTAGGGTTTAGGGTTTAGGGTTTAGGGTTTAGGGTTTAGGGTTTAGGGTTTAGGGTTTAGGGCTGTTCTAAAGTTTAAAGGTCCGTGGACATGGGATAAGGGTCCCTTACAAGGGGAATCCTTTCTCTCCAAGGGGAACCGGCCCCTATGGTTCTTTGGGGTTTGTGTTTAGGGTTCATGGTTTAGGGCGGTTTGGTTCTTTGCCGGGAAAGTATTTTTGAACAAGTACCATGTAGTGTCAACGTGCCACAAAACAGCTCAGAACACATTGGGAAGCCTGATTCTGAATGAAGGGTCTTCCTGAAGCGGTTTGGGTGTCTCTGGCTTCTGTAGAAATCCTAAACACTGTGAAGCCGCCCTAATCCCTAAACCCTAAACCCCGAACCCTAAACCCTAAACCCTAAACCCTAAACCCTCAGCCCAAGGTACCTGTCCATCTGGCCGGCGGAAGCGCCCCAAGTGCAGCGGTGTTGCTGCAGCCCCTCGTTCCGCGGAATATGTCAGGCCTCAAGCTTAAGGGGAATCTAGGGCCGAGGATCAAGGGAATGCTTGGGTAGGGCTTAAGGGGGACCCGAAATCCTAAACCCTAAGGTTTAGGGACTGGTAACCAAAAGCCCTCACCCCGAGACTGCGTTAATCACCAGAGGCGGGATCTCGAATTGGTGAGTTGCCTGTGGAATCAGGGTGTGGCTCTAAACCCCCGAGTCAGACCCAATGCCCACTGACCCACCAAAGCTCCCTTCCGCTGGCGTTCTTGCTGCGGTACCTTTACATGAAGGCCCTGGGTCTCTTTTACCATCTTCCCTTCGTTGCGTTCAAGAGGATTATGTTCAGGAAAGTTGTTCAGAGGGTCTAGTTTATATGAAGGCCCCCCACCTGTACCTGCAAGCGATGCGCCTTTAAGAGGAACAAGGCTTGAACGTAGTAGCCCTAAACCCTAAACCCCAAGCCCTTCGAAACCCTAAACCACCTGAAGCCCCAAGCTTGTTTTAAGCCCACCCTAGCCCCTAAACCCTAAATCCTAAACCCTAAACCCTTAACCCTAAAGCCCGAAATCCTAAACCCTAAATCCTAAACCCTAAACCCCAAAACCCTAAACCCTAAACCCGAAGGTTCATGCACTACTGTGACGAGCTCGCGCCGGCTCTCCGCTCCCTGCGGCGCGCCGCGGGCGCGAGGAAAACTGCGTCGACCGCGCAGGGGGCTTCGGGTTTAGGGTTTAGGGTTTAGGGTTTAGGGTTTAGGGTTTAGGGTTGGGATGATCCCCTGATAAGAACAGTCCTTAGTCGGGATGATAGTACCCCCTATTGTGATCCCGATGAAGGACTGCTAGTATAAGGGGGAACTTTCCAAGTCGACGGTGTGAGGGCTTGGGAGATTGGAGCAGGGGGGGTGGGGGAACCCTAAACCCTAAACCCTAAACCCTAAACCCTAAACCCTAAACCCCCGAAGTTTAGGAAGTTTAGGGGGCTTTTTGAGGTTCCGTTTGTGAGAGGGTTGAGACATGTTGAGGTGCAGGGCTTCTTTTTGCGTGGTGTGTTACGGTTGGTTGTTGGACACAGGCCTTGCACTCAAGCTCCAACGGCAATCTTCTGTTATTATGCTTGGGGCCCCACTCCTGAGCATAGGGTACAGTACCCTAAACCCTAAACCCTAAACCCTAAACCCTAAACCCTAAACCCTAAACCCTAAACCCTAAACCCCCTAACCGCGCAAGCAGGTCGAAGACCGACTTCGCACGGCGGTTGGTTTTGCCGGGGAGCCCGCATGGCTCTGGGGCCATTGGGGGGCCCTTAGGACTTGGGACTTCGGGATGGTTAGGGTTTAATTCGGGGTTTAAGTAGGGTTTAATTAGGGTTGAAGGGTTTAATTAGGGTTCAAGTAGGGTTTAATTAGGGTTTAATTGGGGGTTAATTAGGGTTTAATTAGGGTTTAATTAGGGTTTAAGTAGGGTTTAATTAGGGTTTAATTAAGGTTTAATTAGGGTTTAATTAGGGTTTAGGGATTTCGGTTCTGGGTTTAGGGTTTTAGGGTTTAGGGTTCAGGGTTTAGGGTTTGGGGTTTGGGTTTAGGGATGGTGGTCGCTGATGAGCTTTAGGGTGGAAGTGCAGTACGTATGCGCATAGGCAGCGAGTGCACCCCAAACTAAAACCCTAAGCGTGACCAGGCTTGGAACGCGCTCCCACAAGCTAAACTTCAATCCCCATGAATCCTTCAACCCATGTAATTATAAAGCCTGAATCAATTCCAGAGTTCAGAGTTGAGGGCTTTGGGGGAGGTTTAGGGTTTAGGGTTTAGGGTTTCGGATGGAGGACGTTGAACCAAATTATGGGTGCCCAAACACAAGCTAGCAAGGGGGATGGGGCGGAGGGTGGGACTGCAGGGGCCCTAGTCTCCTAACTTCCCACCCAAAACCCTAAACCCTAAACCCTAAACCCACCTAAACTCTGAACCTGGTCTCCGCCTTGTGGAGGCGCGGGCCCTCATAGAGCAGCTTGCGCCGACCATGGCCTGCGGCCCAAAGCGGGAGGGGTGCACTTTGAAGCACCTTTTGCGGTGGTAGGTGGGGTGAGATAGTAGGGTAGCTCTTGCTACCACCTCGATGAAGGTGTGCGCGTGTGTATATATATACACATAGACATACACGTATATATATATATATATTATACAACTTTTATGTAGAACTCCCCATGAACCTTCAAGGGCTTGGGGGGGTTAGAACCGTCATGCCCTGAATCGGGTGTTGCAAGCGCTTGGAGGTGTCGGGCTTAACGGGACCGAAGGATGGGACAGATTGAGGGGGGGGGGGGGGGGTTGGAGGCTTTAGGTTTAGGTTTAGGGTTTAGGGTTTAGGGTTTAGGGTTTAGGGTTTAGGGTTTAGGGTTTAGGGTTTAGGGTTTAGGGTTTAGGGTTTAGGGTTTAGGGTTTAGGGTTTAGGGTTTAGGGTTTAGGGTTTAGGGTTTAGGGTTTAGTGGCCCGCGTCAAGCACCCTCAAGCCTTTTCATGCTTCTCGGTGTGGAGAGTAGGGTTTAGGGTTTCGGGTTTAGGGTTTAGGGTTTAGGGTTTAGGGTTTAGGGTTTAGGGTGTGGTAAAGTAGGCCATTCTTGCAGGGGTCACTTGGGCCTCAAGCTAGGGGGGGCCTTCAAGGTTCGGTGTTTGGGGCCTCTCAGGCTTCGATTTCTTCGGTGGCCTACCACCGTGATGCCTGAGCCTGAGTTGCGAAGGGCTTTGGGGTTTGGGTTTCGTCACCCTAAACCCTAAACCCTAAACCCTAAACCTCGAAACTCCCCAGAGCTCAAGAAGCCGCCAAGTTCTGGAACTCTTGAAGCTTCCTAGAAGAGCCTGCGCTGTACGCCGAGTTCCTGATGCCGCCAGTCTTCGGAGTCATGGTACCTGCTATGATGTTTGCATCCCCTTGAGGTTTAGGGTTTAGGGTTTAGGGTTCAGGTTTAGGGTTTAGGGTTTAGGGTTTAGGGTTTAGGGTTTAGGGTTTAGGGTAATGAAAGGAGGGAGGCATCATCTAGAGGAAGGATCAACATGGAGTCCGACAAGATTCGTCTACACGAGGCTTCAGAGGTCTCAAGGGAGCCCACCAGACTCCAGGCTTGACGCCCTTTCTCCTGGAGTCTGGAGACTGGGTTTAGGGTTTACTACTGTTTACTTAAGAACCACCCCAAAAAAAAACTGAATATGAAACTCTACTTATCTTATGCTTATAAGGAAGGATAGTCTTTTTTGCTTCTTGGTGGGTTCATATGCCGCCCCTTACGCAAATAGTAGTCTAGGGCTCCGGCTTCGACATGCTGTCGAGTTGAAGGGGAAGCTGGGGAATGAGATTGGCTTTATGCCTCCGACAAACAGCCGCAGGGGTTTTAGAGGGAGCCCAGAATCCTTCATATTTCAGGGCTCGCCTTGCAGTGAGGGTTTGACAGAAGGGCGGAACCTACAAGAGTTTGGGGCTTAGGGCTTAGATTTGGGGTTTGGGGCTTAGGGCTTCTGACTCGCTACGGCTACGGTGCTCCAATCTGCGGCTTGCCGCTTGTTGCAGCGAGGTTAATGCACACAACATCCTGGTTGATGCGTCGCACTCAGCCCAAGGGGGGGGGGGGGGGTAGGGGGCTGCAGACTCCCGCAGCCACCCCTTACACACACACACACACACACACACACACACCCTATAAACCCTATAAAGCACCCAAAGCCCTTGAGAGACTAAGAATCCTTCTCGCGACAAGTTCCAGCCACGAAGGAAAAACCCATGAATGTAACTCTCAGCCCTGGAGTGTTTCAGTTTCGGTTTAGTGCTTGGGGATGCCTGGGGTTGTGGGTGTTTTAGTACCACTAGTCACTAGGGTTTAGTGTTTAGGGTTTAGGGTTGAGGTCACTAGTCACGGCCACGTGGAGCAGAGTTGCCGTTCAGCGCTGGGGACGATGGGAGTCTACCTGGCTTTCGAGGGTGTGTAAGGGAGGGTAGGTACCTTGGGAGCCGATTGAACCCCAAACCCCAAACCCTACACACCCCGTTAAGGACCCTCTAATGGAGGGTGAAGGGCACGACACCAAGCTGAGCATACACGTAGGGTTTAGGGTTCAGGGTTAACTGGCGCTGGATGTTGTCTGGCCAATGCCACACCCCGCGCCCCTAAACCTCTAAGCCCTACACCCCTTTCCCAACAAACCTTCAGCCCTAACCCAAGACCCCAAACCAAAACCCTAAGCCAAAACCCTAAACCCCAAACCTTAAACCCTAAACCCCAAACCCGAACCCTAAACCCTAAACCCGAAACCCTGCTGTGAGGTGGACACCGCCGGCCGGCCGAGCTACTCGCTGGTCGACTTTGGCCTGGCCGTGAACGCGTGGGTGCCTCGGGTGGAGGGTCTAGCCCTAAACCCTAAACCCCCAAGCCCTAAACCCCTAAACCCCCGAAACCCCTTCATGGCTTGGAGTCTTGGAGTTGGGGTGCAGGGGATTTCACGGTTAGTTGTTCATAGGTGGGGCCCCTCCTAGGATCATGTGGTCGCCTCACCAGAAACGTCCTGGCTGTTGAGGGTTTAGGGTTCAAGGTTCTGCAATCTTTTCTGGCGCAGTATGGTATAGAATGCCCAGGCGCAGGTGAATTTCGCTTGTGGTTAAGTCGTTCGTGGTGGCCCTTAGAATGATGTAATCGATTGGCAGCTCTTCGTGTAAAGATGTGGTCATGCCGTGTTGTGCTGCAACTCACCATGTTGTGTTAGTCCTTGCTGTTGAGACTGCTATATGTTTTGGAGGGGGGGCATCATGGTAAGCAGTACAAAACGGATCTTAATTGTGTGTTTACATGGTGCTGTGTCTGATAGAACCTTGCAGTTTGCCGTCATAGCTCTTGAGTTTCTTGCATTCACGGGATCAGCAATGCGTTACACGAAGGCAATGCTATGAAATATGAACGCCAATTACATATCTGCCGTTGACAACAATAGGTCACGTACAGTCCGGATGCAACTTATTCAAGAACCTGTGTCGTGGTAGCTCGG
>CAJNDS010002138.1:0-42398 GCA_905221605.1 Symbiodinium natans | reverse complement strand
TCTTTCCTTCTTTCTTTCCTTCTTTCTTTCCTTCTTTCTTTCCTTCTTTCTTTCCTTCTTTCTTTCCTTCTTTCTTTCCTTCTTTCTTTCCTTCTTTCTTTCCTTCTTTCTTTCCTTCTTTCTTTCCTTCTTTCTTTCCTTCTTTCTTTCCTTCTTTCTTTCCTTCTTTCTTTCCCTGTCTCCGCGTCTCCCTGTCTTTTCGTGTCTATCCGTTGTCTCCCCATGTCTCTCCGTTGTCTCTCCGTTGTCTCCCCGTGTCTCCCCGTGTCTCTCCGTGTCTCTCTTTCAGTGTCTCTCCGTTGTCTCTCCGTGTCTCTCCGTTGTCTCCCCGTGTCTCTACGTGTCTCTCCGTGTCTCTGTTTGTCTGTGGCTCTCTCTGTGTCTCTCTCGGTCTCTCTCTGTCTCTCTCTGTTTTTTTCTGTCTCTCTCTCTCTCTCTCTCTGTCTCTCTCTGTCTCTCTCTGTCTCTCTTCGTTTCTCTCTGAATCCATTTTTTCCTCCTCCTGAACGAGATAGCTGAGAGGAAATGGAACCTGCGAGTTCCGTGGGTGTTGCGAGGAGCAGAACAAGGATCAAATTTGAAAAGCAAGGAGTTTAAAAGAGTTTACATTCCTTAAATTTCACAAGTTCCTAAGTAATGAAGTCAAGGCCCAGATCTCAACGCTTAAGGAATTCAAGGGTAACAAAAAACTTAAATCTGTAAAAAGGGGCGCTGGCCCCCTTAAATGCCAAAAGTTTCAAATTGGCACGAATTTGCATTTTTCAGCGATTCGAAGGTTCCGGGAGGCGATTTCCGTTTACCCCATTTAGGAACTTGAAGAATTTACGTAGGTTAAGTTTTTGTCAAATTTTAAAGCAGCTTCTTTAGATTTTTACAATGCGTTGAGCACGGCTCAAATTCTTCAAGTTCCTAATTTTAACGCTACGCGACCCTGAACATAGATGTCACATCCGGTTTCTATGTCATGCACTTGCATCCTATAGATCTCTTCGTGAATGTGAGAGGTACCTTCAGCACCTTCAGCCATGGTCATGTACGTGTCTTTACCGCATCCTACGGAGGCGTGAGGTGAAGGATGAATTTCAGCTTGCACCTGAAGAGCTCAGAGAGACAATTGGTTAAACTGCCCGTAGGGGAGTCTGCAGGATTTTGTTGGACGTGTTCTCAGTGTTTTCCTTCCATGAGTCAAGCTTCCAAGGAGCAGACCAATCCCCATGATCGTTTCGGCAAGGCCGCATTGTGTAGGTGCAGTTGCCACATCCAGAATCTAAGGTGACTCTCTTGCTGCCTCTGGATTAGCAAAAGGCTGCTGCGCTGTTGCCAGCAGTTGCATGCAGTTGGCAGGTGATGGTGCACAACCTTGCAGAGCGTGGCTGTCCATTGCTGTCGGTCTTCGAGCCCCATGCCTATTTGGCGTGCTGTCCAGCTTTTCCTGCAAACCTTGTCAAAGTTACTTCGGAGCCGTATCCGAACATTCACCTCAAACATTCATGCGGTTGCCACTACACTAAGTTATCCCTCAATGGACGCGCAGAAGTTGCGCTTCTTGGACAGGGGCCGCTGGCTCAGCTGTACGAAGATGGCAAAGACCTTGGACAGACAGGCAAAGCGACCGAAACTGAACGAGCGTGCCCGAGTGTTTCCAAGGTGACCAAGAGCCGCATACCCAAGAAAAGCAACACACGGAACAAGCTACAGTTACCTGCTTCAGTACCATGGCATACAACTTCTCTCGAACTCGTGTTGAAAATCTGCAGCTTTGCCTACTTAATTCCTTAAGGGCAACATGTTTTCAGCGGGAAGGGGAACACTTGGATGCCTTTGGACATTGTGGGCAGCGGGCAGCAGACTTAGCATGAGCGGTTGTCGCAATATAAGCGCCCAGGAAAAATGACGAGTAAGAAGTGACCAAAAACAAAGAGTAAACGAAAACACCCAAAACACAACACACGCTGAGCAAGCCAAGATAGAATTAAGTCATCCGGTCAAGCAATATAGAGTCAACATAGAAACCAGAATTTCTATCGGGTTAAACAACGTGCCGATTTCGGATTCTCTTGTGGTGGAAGAAGCATCCATCAGGACTTTCATTGGCTGGAAAGCGCGAGTTTCTCACAGACCTTCTTTTTGCAGTTTTGCCGGGTAGGGGGTGACCTGGGATCAAACAATAAGAATCAATAAGGGATTTCTTTATTTGACCCTCGACCAGCGACAGGGGTTACACAAAATATGTAGCAACCAGGCGTGTCTATACTGATTCTATATTCTTTGACCCCGGGTCGGCGCAACGGGGGGTCAAACAAAAAGAGTCAATGTAGAAACCAGGGATTTCTATGTTGATTCTAGATTCTTTGTCGGCCCGACAAAGCAATTCATCCTTGCAGCACAGATGCCTGAACACCAGCCGGCCAGACCCGTGGCACTAACTTCGCAAGTAAGGGAGTGGGGTGGCAGGGGCGGAAAGCATAAAAAGATTATAATGTTGAAAGACAAGTGAGAGAGAGGGAGCAGAATCAATTTTCATAGAGGGCAGTGGTATTCAAGCCAGACGAGAGAGAACTGCGACACTGTCTTCAATTGAACGCAGGCCAGGTCAGCCAAGGCCAGCATGTGGAGCCAAAACACAGCTGCTCACATCTGAACATCAATTCGTGAATCGCCTGAATGGTGAATGCTGACATGTTGTATGTAAGGTTGGGGTTGTTGCACGATTTCTGACATGAACGAAGTCTACAGCCGTCACCTCGATCAGAAGGAGGTCGATGCTTGTCTGAGAAGTGTCGAAAGAAAAGTGCAAAGCATGCCATAGCAAGGCACAGCCTCACTTTGCGCTTAGCCGTTACCGAGGAGAGGATTCACAAGATCGAGCTGATGGATGAGTTCGAAGAGCTCCTCGGTATGAGAGTGCAAAGAGTGCAGAACATGCTGGCACTGCCAGAACTGTTCTACGTGTAATGACGAGTTGCATACACCTTGGGCCATCAAAGATTGCCTGTGCATTCCTGTACTTCAACTTATCAGCATTATGAGACTTCAAACAGTTTTCTAAAGGCTCGAGAACCCTTGTTTAATGCTGTTACCCAACGTTCCCGAAGTGCTTGCTGGGAGCCGGTCACCCCTTCACGGTATTTGCACTTGTGGCCACCTCGCCTGGCTATGTATGCAAGGTGGCACCTTATCCAGGGGCAAGCCTGGCTGGTTTGCAAATTGGTCGAAGGAAAGTTGGTGCAAGATACTGTCATGGGCAGCGTAATGTAGGAGAGTCAAGCTCGACACGTGGAGTCCAGTCTTCGCAGTGACCTGTCTCTCAAAGCAGCTGAACTCTCGTCAAAAGCTCGCCGTCTTCGACATGGCGGCGCCCGAGCCACAGGCCAGAGAGCAACTCCAGCCTGCAGGACCCTACAGTACACTTGACACGTATTCACATTGACATATCTTTCCACTTCTGCACGATCTAGCGCAAGCACTGCTTGGCAAATACGATGACCAGCTCTGTGCGCCAGAACTAACAGGGCAAACAGCTCATTCAGCCATCTTGCTTTAAAAGCCGGTTCCTTTTTTTCCCGGAGAGCGTTCCGTAAATATCCATCGATTCTGACTCTCCTCAACTGTCAGCTCTGCCACGCTGAGCAGGTGATGGACAGTGTTCTGGCAGATCTGGACGTGAACCTTGTACGCATTTGCTCTCGCATTTGCCCTGGCACTCTGACATCTTAAAGGGCATGCGGGGAGGCGGAGAGCTAAAGACTTTTTCGATGCCTCCAAGGATGGTCGATGAGGAGATTGCTCCGCAGCAGTTCTTGATGGCCCCGTGTCAGAAGCGTTTGTTCTTCGCAGTATTCTGTGGTCTTTGCTGCCTTTGACCATGGCCAGTGAGGCTGAAGACCCGGAGCACGGTGCCGCGCTTTACACCTCACTGGGTGAGGGCTCAAAGCCGGTCTCAAGCCGCTCCGGCTGTGATGACGCCTTCACGTGTGGGATTTCTTTAGCCTCACAGACAAGATGGTTCCGGATGATTTAACACATGTGCAATTCGATCGTGCTCACGTGCTCAGGCGACTCCCTCTTCTCCCAACTTTTCTGCATTACTTTCGGCATCGGGGACTTAGCCGGTGAGGCCGCGCAACATGGGGATGGCTTGCCTAGGGCACATGCCGGGGCTGGGCAGCGCAGTCTTTGCCCGATGCTTTTGGCCTCTTTTTTGCAGTTGGGAGGTCATGATTGGTGAGGAGACGACCTTCTGCTGCATCAACAGCAAGGCCAATAGCACCCAAGGTACTGACCAGGTACTGAATTTGTAATTTGACGGTTCTGTTTGGTCACGAGCAGGCATTCTGCGGCTTCGGAGGAGAAGGTGGCTGTCCAGCCGCCAACTGCTCCTGCACCATGCTGCAACCTTACAGGGTCCCCTCGGTGTGCCCAGAGTTGAGACCTGTCAAGTCAGATGCTCCAATAGCTTAAGAGCACCACCATCTACTGGACCCTTCATATTTGAGCGGAGATGCGGGGATAGACTTCCTGGCTTGAGACGGAATACGAAGTAGCAAGTAGTGCACACGTAGTGCATCCATGCATGTATACACAGCTATCTGTAAGTTGTGTACATGTGTGAGTTGTGTGACAGTTTGTTTGTCGCCAGTTCAATCAGAGCTTCTTTGCGTGACTAGAGCGACTAATGATTTTCATGATGCTGGAAGCGACGTGCAGAGAGGACAGCCGGGACTTACTCACAAAAAGTCGGACAGGAAAATTGAACATCAGGAATAGGGTCCGAGAAGGTCGCGATCCTCGTAACTTGCGTCGCTTTTGGACCGCCTCGGTCGCTCTCTTCCTGGTATCATGTCTTTGCGCCTTCGAGTGGTGCCTTTGTGTCTTTGCCTCCCTATCCGTGCTGCGTCATCGTTTCGTGTCCTGCTGTCTTTGTGTCGAGTCTTCGCGGCGTGCATTCGTGTTGTGTCTTCATGCAATGTCCTCATGTCTTTAGCTATCTTTAGCTTATGTTGGTTTATCAAGTTTTTTGTTTCTCGTGTTTCCGTGTCGTGTCGGGATGTGTTGAGGAATATGTGTCCGGTCCCTTTCGCTTTTAGAGAAGGCTTTCCCTAACAGATTTCGGGCCATGCGCGCTCTTTCCGACTATTCGGTTCTCCCGCCCCAAGCCATTGGTCCATGCTCTAAAACTGTTTGAGCTCTGAGAGGTTCAAACCTGTGGTCGAATGCAGCGGCTCTGCCAAGGCGACTCCTCCTGAAGGGCTGGGTAGTATGTTGATCAATGCTGGATGTTTTTGGCTAGTGAAAGAAGTGACGCCGTGCAGCAGTTTCGAGGTATTCTGCGCAAAGTTTGGCTTCCTCCTGCCAGAGAAACAGGATTCCTGGCGGCAATCAGCAAAAATCAGCAGACGGAACCAAGCCCAAGTCGTCAGATGCTCACGACACAGTTTTTCTCTGTTCTTCTCGCCCCCCGTGTGTCTAAATGCGTCTTGCCAGGTCGTTTGCTGTGGCAAAACCCTCCTCAGCTAGGCAGCTGCGGTGAATGGGCAGGAGTTTGTGCAGCAGTGCTCAGCGGAGAGTGGTGCACGGTCACATCGAGCCACTGCTTCCACTTGATGGCCTTTTCACTCAATCTACAGGCGACAAGCTTTCGGAGTCCTGCAGATGAAATTGATCCCACACACTCGTCCTATCAGACTGCGATAGATTGCAGTGATTGCAGGGCCCGAGCTTCGGCATGTTTGAGTGCCGCGCCACATCATGCAATGCCGTGGGTGGCGACTCTTTACATCATCGTGCGTGAGGAAACTTGCCCAAAAAGGAGCTTCAAGCTTTCTGCAATGGAGGTTGCGTCTCAGCAGCTCGTGCCTGCCAGGCACTACTTCGTCCTTCTGGCGACCCGCACAGTGGCAAAGGAGCCCAATTCGATCGGTGACCTCGGTGAGACCACAGCTGATCTCAGAGCGCATGAGGCCACCAGGCCGTGGTCCGTGACAGCAACTGACAGCAACTGCGCCAGGACTCCAGTCAAGAAAGCTGGGCAGTGACCTGAATGTGTTCCCCTGGCATGCCTGCACTGGACTGATAGCACCTTGCCACATGCCCAGTCGCGGGGTGGTGGAGCCGGTATTGATCCTTAGGTTCATGACCTGGGTGTCTTTGTGTCAACTGCTGGCTGAAGCCTTGGTCGCAGTCGCGGGTGCAGGGAATCGTGCACCCTCTTGGAAAACACAGCTCCTGCAACGCCTGATTTCAATTCCTGCTGCAAGGTGAAGAGAACTGAAGCCATCATCTCGAGGTGAGCAGAAGACCATGAGAAGGCCGCTTGTCCATGATCCGCATGCGCTTGCAGGGGAGCGGCGGTGCTCCTGAGGCAACCGCTAAAGCAACCTTCGTTGCCCGAACCACCGTTGTGGTTCCAAAGGATGTCAGCACGATGCGTTTGAGAGTGCAGGGTGCTGCAAGTCGCTGCGGGTCGCAGGGTTCAAGCCCAGGTTGTCAGAATATGCCTATGCATGCTTAACATTGCTTAACGTTGCGTAGCTATGCTTCTGTGCTTGTAGAGTTTAGTCCGGTTCGAACCGACCACTGCAGCCTGGCTCGACGGAGTGTTCGCCCACTTCGGTTGCTGTTGCGAAGTCCCATTTGCACAACACAAGTTTCAAGTGCAAGCGTTGCTGCTGCATTTGCCTTGTGAAGTTGTGAAAATTGACTGCAGCAAAGCCCTCTCCGCTCTCTCTTGTCCTCTCGTTCTTCTCTCACCCTGGAGCTTTCTTCGTCAAGCAAGTCTCTGCATGCCAGCAAAAGCCGCTAAAAGTTGAGTCGCGTCCGACCGCATCAGCGTCAGGCCTGTAGAACAAGCTGATTCCACGATTGTGATACCTTAGTCTTTGCAGACTGGCCCGACAGTAGCATGCCAGCCAGAATGGTATGGTGGTTTTGGATGCTTGTTGCTTAGCATCGTTTACGGTTGCGAAGTAGACATGTTGTGAAACCCATGTTGAGATTCAAAGCGCAACTTAAACTCCATTAATTTCCACAGAACGTGTACACAAGCTACGAACCCTCTCAGCGCTTCACGATGGTGCCCCCAGGGGCCTTGGCATTCACAGCGTAGACGATTGACTTTCTGCGAAGCCGCTGCTGGAACTTCAGGTCTTGCGCTCGGTTCATGTTCGGCTCGTTGTGTAGTTCTCTAGGCTCTAGACAGCCGACTGTAGCATGTCCAGCGCATGTCCAGTGCATGCAGTCGGTCATCACACAATAGGCATTGTAAGGATTGTTCCGGCAGCCATCCAGATGCCAGGCTGATTTGATTGCTCTGAATGGCTGCCTTTTCAGTTGCAGCAGCCATGCGATTGCGGCATGTCGCGTGGTTAGTCGCATAGATCCGGGCTCGAGTCTTTGCTGTGCACCATTGTTCACCGCAGATAGCTGCCAATCACTGCACGATGGCGTGCGCGAGCCATCCATCGCTGGCACAGTGCACAAGGGCCATCTCGAAGTGTGGAGGCCAGCGTTGGCAGGAAGCCTTCCTGCTGTTGAACGACCTCCTCCAAGGATTGGTGTTGCAAGCCAACGTCATCACCTTCACCGCGGTAATTGGGGCATGCGCTCAAGCCGCCCAGTGGAAGAAGGCTGTCGGCATCCTTGATGCCATTCATGACCAGTCGTTGCAGCCAAACTTGATCACGTGCAACTCGTGCATCAATGCTTGTGATCGGGCCATGAAGTGGGGACCGGTCGTCGACCTCCTCACTACGGTAGCTGCCGTAGCTCAGAAGCCAAACGTTATCACATGCAGCTCAGCCATGAGTGCATGTGGGAGGTGCCAGGGGTGGAGGCAGGCATCAGCTTTGCTTCAGCTGGCCAGCTGCGAAGTGGATGTTGTTCTGTACGGCTCAGCCATCTCCGCTTTTGCCGCTGTGGAGGATTGGAGCTGCGCCCTTTTGCTGCTACGACAGATGCCAACGCAGCGAGTGACACTCGGCCCTCATGCGCATACATTCGCATACATGTCAGCCTTGCTTTTTTCTGAGCCTTAAGGGGGCATGGGAAGATACTTTCATAAGCGCGTAGGACGCAGTTTCTACGGTCCTACGAGTTTCTACGGTCCTACGGTTGCAGGGGGTCCAATGTCATCGTACTAAACGCCGCCTTGACCGCTTGCGAGAAGGCAGGGTGGTCGTGGGCTCTACAGCTGTGTCTCGCCTCAGTTCAGATGATTTTGTGATTGTGCCTTCGCCGCACCTTGATTGTCAATTGTCAATTGACGTGTCAGTGAGGAAAGTACCATGTCACGAATCTCAGGATGAACGTGCTTCAGGAAGGCTTGAGACCAGATCTGATCACCTGCAACGTGTTCATGGCAGCCTGCGGATATGCCTCCCTGTGGCAGCGGCCCATCGCAATCTTGAAGGAGATCAGGACGCAACAGGTTTTGAAGCAGATTCTGGTAGATTGGGGTATTGCAGATCATGACTTGTGTGCGCCTTGTTGCTGCTGGTGGGGACTCGCGCGTGTTTGCTGAGAGCAGACAGTGGTGGGGGATATCAGGAACATCCCAGAGAGCCAAGGTGAAGGGTCTGGGTCTGCGTGGAACCCCCTGCGGCATCGGATTGCGGCTCCCAAGCCGCAGGTTTCACAGGGGGGGGCGGGGCTTTTGTGGTGTGGGGCACCGGGATGCCCAAAGCTTTTGCAGCTTCTCCCCCATTCAGGTCCGTGTTGGGGGCTCTCGTGGCGCACCCCATGGCGCTTCCGGAGGAGAAACTGCGGTGCTCGTGGGGCGGACTGCGACCTGCTGATGCCTCTGAGCCGTCGGGTGACCTCCTGATTCTCTGGCTCCTGGCTTTCCCAGGGAGTTCTGGGTGGCGAGGCGGCTCCTATGGCTGTAAGTTGGAAGGTCCCAGATTGTGGGGAAGGGTGGGGAAGGGGGGAAGGAGAGCGGTCCTGGTTTGCTTCTTCTAGACGCCTCTCGAGTCGAATAACAACAGAGAAGGCTGCAGCACTTGTTGGGGGGAATGAGAGGGACCAAGTGGGAAGCGATTATACTTGTACTGCCAAGCTCTGCAAAGTATGCTCCCAGGACAGATGCCATCTCCCACAACTGTGCGATCAAAGCTTGTGACATAGTGGCAAAGTGGCCACATGCACTGGCACTTTTGGCTGGGTTGCCCAAGGAGGTGCTTGCAGATGCAGTCACGTACAGTGCAACCATTAGCGCCTGTCAGAAATCCAGCAAATGGCAAAGCGTGTTCAGCATTTTGGACATCGAGCGTGGGTGGCGGCCAGTAGGGACAACTTGCAACAGCGTGCTTGCTGGCTGCGCGAATGCAGCCAGATGGCGAGAAGCCGTGTCCTTCTTCACCGATATCGTTTCAGCCCGCCTACAGCCAGATGTCGTCAGTTACAATTGCAAGATCACTGCCTACGAGAACGCCCTCGAGTGGCAGAAGCCTTTGCTACTTCTATCAGAGATTTTCGTGAGGAGGCTGCAGCCGACCACGATATCTTACAACTCGGTCATCAGTGCCTGCGATGGTTTGGGGGAGTGGATGCAGGCCATGCGCATGATTCGCAGCGCATCCGGGCAAACGGTGGAGTCAAATTTGATCACCTATAGCGCAGCAATGAGCACCTTCGCAACGGCCAAGAGGTGGCTAGAAGCCACATTCCTGCTTGACACATGTGAGATGCTGGATGTCATCGCATGCAACGTGTTCTTGAATGCTTGTGAGAAGGCTGGCCAGTGGATGCTTTCGCTAGCTTTGCTGTCCGAGCTGCATGAGGGCGAAAAGGGCTTTCTCTCCGATTCGATGGATGCGGTGTCTTACAATTCCACCATCAGTGCCTGTGGCCAGGCAGCACAGTGGGAACAGGCTCTATTCCTCCTTTCCAATATGCTCTCGCAGACCTTACAGCCAAGTTTGATCACATATAACTCGACCTTTGCGGCGCTGGCATCGGCAGATTCCGAATTGCACACAGCTAAGCCGAAATCTGGCAAGGCTTCCTTGTGGCAGCAAGTGTTGGAGCTCTTGCTTCAGATTCGTATCAATCGTCTGCATGCCAACATGCTTACATGCAATTCGGCAATCCGTGTATGT
Source organism: Symbiodinium natans (assembly GCA_905221605.1). Taxonomy (NCBI): domain Eukaryota; class Dinophyceae; order Suessiales; family Symbiodiniaceae; genus Symbiodinium; species Symbiodinium natans. The sequence goes on along the minus strand of CAJNDS010002138.1, from coordinate 32,304 downwards.
CACGCATCGGGCCAGCACCTGTTCACAGTTAGTCTGCTGGGTCAGGTGAGGACTGCGATGTTGGGAGAAATAGAGCTAAATAATCGCTTCCCCCTAATACTAAAAACCCCCCGGCCCTAATCTTAAATATTATTTTCCCGGACCCTGCCGGCACCCAGGCCAATATTAAACCTGTTTGAGAATTGCGGGGGAGGGGTTCAGGGCCTTCGCCCTTGAGTTGAGCCATTAGGGTTTCAGGGCCTGTCGGGAAGCTCAAGGGCTGACTGGATCGGAATCTCTGCCAAAAAAAGGCTGCGACTGTCTCGTCTTCGGCTTTGGGGTTTTATTAGGTTTCGGAATTCAGGTTTTAGGATTTAGACCCCCCCGAATTTTAAATATTTTTCGGGCCCAAGGGGCGGGGGAGGGATTCAGTATTAGGGGGAAGGGATTAGTGGTTGTGACGGGTGAGCTAGCTTTGCACGAATCAATGCCAGGGCAAGTATCTGGTTCCAGAATGTTGATCAGCATTACGGTAAAGTAGGCGCTGCAGGAACCGGTGGAGCCGGTGCCCCTTTTGCTAAGGGTCCATAGGACGGGATTAGGATGAGTGCAGCAGTGTAGCGCAGTGTCAGATTGGAAACCTTTCAAAGCAACGTAAAAGCAGGGGGGGAGGGATGGGGGGGGGAGGAATGGGGGGGGGGGGAGGAATGGGGGGGCCATCCTCTCAGCCCGCCCCCATCAAACCAGGAACGGGGCGCTAGCCGACTACGGGGTCGCAGCGTTTTGTTTTCTTGATTTCCTTTTTTTGTTGGAGTAGGCGTGGAAGACCTCGTTTCGCCAGGTAAGCTGCACTTCCTGCATAAGGTTTATATGTATTTGTGTCGACATATCTTTTAAGCGCTGCAATGTACTTGTGTCCTGTTGTTCATTCATTTGCAAGCGTACTGCCGGAATCGTATTGTGTTTAAACGATTTTGTTCCCGAAGGCGTTGCATAGGTTACTTCTGTGCATCCTCTCTCCATGTCTTCTGTCCAGATCAAATTAACATGTCTCAAAAACGTTTGTGTACAATTTTCCGATATACATATATGTGTATATGTAAATTAGCCGATATGTGATTCATCTAGTGTTAGACGTGCTAATGTACATTGTTATTTGATGGATTCAGTACTGTATGGGTTCAATGTTTTGAATATTTCATGCTTCCAAATGAAGCCCATTCGGACCCAGCGTTAATTCCGATTATAGTTTGAATTCCGAGCAGGCAACGGATATGGGACTCACAATGCTTGCAAAGCGCTTGGTTACACGTCACCGCAGGAGCAATATGCAGACTGTCTCAGAAGTCAGAAACCGGGAAATTTACGCATGGCCCCCTCTGCTGCTTTCTTTTTTAAGCCAGTCCAACACCCAAGTCGGTGAATCCGAGATGGCCACAGTCTCGTACATGGCAGGCGGCCTTGATCAAGCGAACCACTCAACCACTCGCTGCAAAGTACAAGTCGGAGGCACCACGAACACAACATCGCTACCTTTTCATTGTTGGCAACGTCGCCAGCTACAAGTCCTTCGTAGATGTTCTTCACAACGTAATGGGCATACAGGCTCACTCAGTCTGTCAGGCTGACTAGAGTTCTTTCTGCAGCTGCGGTTTTGGCCACGGAACGCAGCAGGCACAGCACCAGCAAGCTCGACATTCGGACAGTATGTGTCGGATCTGTCTGGACAATTTAAACCAGACACGAAATGTTTCGAATGTTTCGGTTCTTACGGTGGGATGTGAGAACTGATAGGGAAGCGGCATGACATTAGTTCAGTTAGTTGTGTCTGAATGGCTCAAGCATTTAGCTGTGCCAGGACAGTCCAGTCAAAGTGCCCAAAACGACTACCGTAGAGAGTCAAGACCTGAAGACGCATCAAGACAGCTGAGCTCCAGGCCTCCTCACCAGCCCCGAGCGAAGAGCGCAATGTAGCGTGCTCAGCTACCACAACACGAACAATCACATTCGAGCTTTCCGGAGCTTCAATCAGCGTTCTGGGGATCGGTCCATGTGCCCATGCGTGCACATGCCAGACTCTCAGAGAGCGGCCTCATCTTGTTGAAGACGCATCTCTTTTTGCTTGAGTTGCCGATTGAAGCAAAGCGGATTTTTCGCTAATTCAGAAGAGGACTCTGCTAGCCGATTGAAGTTGCCGAGTTGCCGAACCCAGAAGATGAGGGCTAGTGACTGTGCTGCAGTTTTGACTTGCCAAGGACCAGCGGATCAAGTCTGCCAAGGAGAGACGGGAAGACGGGCTCGAGTTGTACAAGCGAGGCTCACATCACATCCCTCCTACTCGTGTAAGCCTCTTTGCTACCTCTTTATACAACTCGAAGACCGAGACCACTCCAAGCGCATCACGCAGGCGATCTAATTTCAGCGGATGAAGCCTTTGTGGCAGCCCGAGCAATCGGCACATGCCATGAGTTTGGTCTCCAGATCAGCCTTGTGTGCTCAGTTGTCAACAGGCAACTTCAAACCCCTTGGGTCTTGCCGCTATCCGATCAGGGCGAAGCCATCCAGTTCCTCGAGCGACCCGGACGAGGAGATCGACCGAGGCATGATGGAGCACACGGTACACTGCACGAATCAACGATAACTTGGTTCAGCAGGGTCAGCCATCTTCCAACAGTGCTGTGCGCAGCTGCGAAGGTCTGTGACAGGGGCTGAGCACGAGGCCGAAGTTTTGAGCTGCGAGTAGCGCAAGTCGCCTCAAAATTGGAAGCACAGTATCTGCGTGCGTTGCGCACAGTTGCTCAACTGAGAGGAGCAGCTTTTGGCAGACTGCTATTCCAACCGAGCTCAGTGCATCCTTGACATGGCACAGGCGTTTGCACATTCCGGACCAACGTCATGCTTCTTGCTGATGTGTATGTTGTGTCTGTTGAAGGTTATGCGGGTTTAGGCGAACAGGACGAGGGTACATGATGTTACTCTTGGATCCAGGCTCACCAGTCCATCCCAAAGAGTCAATGGTTTCGGTCACGGCATCGGGTCTGCAATTCACAACCAACCACTATGCTAATGCACCTCAGGCGCATCCTCGTGCAGGGGTCATGCTGGTCCACACGAGCGTTCCTCCTCGGCTAGACAGTGGAACAATGCGACTGCCGTCAAAACTGGATCAAGAAGAAATCAGAAACTACGAGTCAGAAACTGCGAATCAGAAACTAGCTGAGAATCAGAAGCTCCGACTCAGAAACTGCCCCGATTCAGAAACTCCGAATCAGAAACTCCGAATCAGAAACCGACGCGCATCAGAAACTACTCATCAGAAACCCGCACGAATCAGCAGAAAGCTGCGCGAATCAGAAACTGCGCGTCTGAAACCTGCACATCATAAACCCGTGCGAACAGCGCATGACAAAGCAACTGCAAAATCAGAAACTGCGAAGCAGAAATCTGCTGGGGTTGATCGTGTGCAGGTTGCCAGCGAATGACAAGCGAACTGCGAATCAGCGCTAGAAACGGCTCAGAAGCTATCACTGCTCAAAACTCAGAAGTTCATCACGCGCCCCTAAACCCTAACGGCCCTAAACCATAAACCCAAAAACGCTGCGTGGGCCGCGGCATCTGGAGCCGTGAAAACGCTGAAGAGCTGTAACCCTCAACCGTAATAAGTCTCCATAATGCCAGCGGAGGTTTTTAGGTTTTGAAGGGTGTTGGCAGGTTTTTGGGATGGTTTCGCGGTTTCCGATTCAGCCGTTTAATCAGCCGTTTCCCGGTTTCCTAATGAGCCTTCACGAATTTCCGAATCAGCCGTTTGCACGTTCCCGAATCAGCTGTTTGCCAGTTTCCGAGCCAGCCGTATTGGGTTTCTGACTCAGGGCGGGTTTCTGATTCAGCTGTTCTGGTTTGTGATTCAGCGGTTCTGATTTCTGATTTTTTTTCGTCGACCCAAAAAACTGCCAGCATGCCTGTTCCTAGATATATTGCGCTGGACTAGTTCCCTATACACTCTTCGGGCTCACCCAAAGAAAGATAGGAAAGGTGGATCGAGCAGCATTGCTGAAGCGATGCAAGCAAACGTGAACGAGCGGTATCAAAAGCTCTCCACGTCATCAGCAGCCAGCAGGTCGTCCATAATCTTTGTATTTCCGCGCGGCCCTTCGCAATCCATTGCAATCTCCATGACGGAACCAACACTCACAAGGCAGGAGATCCTTTGACCAAAACAACAACAATCCCGCTTCCTCTACGAAAGCACGAAAAGCAGCAACCACTTGCATGGGTCATGACTGTGAGGCAGCTCACGGCCACAGACCTTTGTCACAGACACCCTGCTTGCAACGCAATCTAGGCACAGCTCGTACTCGTGCGACTTCCTGGCAATTTTTTTGGGCGATGAGCCCCTTTATGCGTCAGCAATCCAGTGGGCGGTCTGTAGCCGGTCGGTGTGAAAGCGCAAAAAAACGATAAAGAGCTCACGGGGAAAGAACCAACAGCACGCAACGGGAAAGCCTCAAACCCAACCAGCCTGTAAGCTCCTTCTCGCAACGGCGTAGAAATCGAGATTACTCTACCATCATCGACGAAAGTCGAGAATCTGGACAAGATCTACAGAGCAAAAGAGTTCTAATCGGCTCTGTACAAGGCCTTGCGGCAGGTGAAACAAGAAGGGTGGGGTGCTAGCCGCTCTCAACTACTCCCACGCTTCAGTACCACTCGTGGTCGTCGTAGTCCAATATCCCTTTTACCGGGATGAATCGCCCAAGGTTGCCAGGCTCAATATCGAACAGGAGGATCACCAGAAGTAGTTGCGAGAAAAGAGCCAAAGACATCGAACAGGCTGGAGTGGCGACACTCTCCTTACGCATTGTTTAGGCGTACGAACCCGCCGCGCGCTCTTGACTTTCTTCTGGAGATGCATTGCAGCTCCACGTCCGCCAGTGCTGCCGTGTCTGTGCCAAAGCAGCAACATCCAGAGCACATCCCACTTGTACTTGCGGAGAGCCGCCATGCTTTTCTCTGTGAGGTCTGGAGCAGGAAAAACGAAGTCATAAGGTCTCCTTTCTTGAGGCAGTCTGTGAAGTCAAATGCTACAAGCAACAAAATACGCACCCCCTGGCAGACCAAATCAAGGGTCGGGGTCATACGCCGGCCCATCTCTGCTTCGCACAGCAACCGGTGAAACCAAACGAGGGGAAACATCAAACCGTGCCTCAGCCCGAGACCTATGACCCATGTAAAGTATAGCAAAAACAACCAAACTCGCTCAGAGCACACCCGACTGAAAAGGCACGCGGTATTGCATCTGCGCATGTCAGTCGTAGCACGTGCTCCAGACAAAGCCTTTTGCAGTACAAATGAAATCTTCCTCGACAACATGTTTTCCTGTCTCGATTTGTCTTTATATGTCTCTCTCTCGTTTAAGACCCCCCGGGGATCCAAACCCATGGTTTTTGCACCCTTGATAGATGTCAATGACTCAAAAACACACACAGTTGACAGGGTCTAATCTATTGGTCGGGTCGGATTCCGCCTTTTCCAATTCTTGTCAAGCTGGCGCCAAAACATGAGTTGCCTGGGGCTTCACCCCTGTGCACAGAACGAGTCATTCTTGAATGGAGCAAGTCCATGACATAACTGGTGGCAACCAATTAACAAAAAGCGGCGGAGGCTTGCTTTGGTAACAATGTCCTTGGCACAGCCCCTTGCAATAGCAATTTTTCATGGTGTGCAACTTGTGAAAGCCCTTCTTTTGCGACTGTCCCGTTGACCTTTCAAAAACACAGTTCAAGCTGTCGCGAGATGCAAGGTCCTGCTGTTGCCCGCGCGTGTTGGCAACAGGGGGTCATAGAAACGAACATGACGTGAAGTGAAGCATGTGTCAGATTTGTCATTGCGAAACATGTGCCAGCATTTTGAGGAATAAAGATGCAGCGGAAACAGACGACATCGCCATGCAAGATGCAACATGCCTGCCGAAGTCAACAACCCACTTGCAGGGTGCTCTTGATGTGAGATCCTGTCTCCACATGCCAAGGGTTTTGGGTAAACTCCACCTTCAACGCGAGCACGGTTTGAATTTTTATCACTGCATGGACAACGTCATGCTTGACGGGCTATGATGGGTGAGCGCTTTTCCGCCTTTGAGAAAATCAAATTGAGAAGCTGTGCTCGTGGTTTTGCCGCACTGGAAAAAGTCAGCCTCAGATCCTGAAAGTACACTGCACAGCTCCCCAGAGCCTTAGATATTGAATTGTCGTCGAGATGACAATGGTCATCCTACTCGCATCCCTGATGAATCCGAATACCACGACATGACAGCAGACGGAGAAGCAATGCCACAATGAAGGCAAGGAACCATCAAGACAGCCAAGCCGAGTCTTTGTAAAAAAACGAACGGACGACCTTTTGCTCGCCAGCAGAAATTTCTTGCCATTAGTCACCACCGAACAGAACGGCAGAGAATGGCAAAGCTAACGCAATAAACGATGCATCACTTGGTTGCAAGCATGGTTTACTGCATGCCGCCAGGGTAAAGGTGTTCTTCCAGATGGAACTGCATTCGTGTCGCAGTTCGAGGACTTCAGCATCATTGTTGCGACTATGCTGCCGGTCGTCTGACAACTGAGACAGCACCGTTTGCACTCTGATGAGTTGCAGGAGGAGGAGCACTTCGAATATTTCAAAAGGCAGGCGCTGAAGCAGGCCGGGAAAAGGGCTTGTGGAGTCCAACAATGAAAGCGTTCTACTGAGCCAGACAACAACAGAACGACAAGGATGAGCTGAACAGGGTGATGTTACGCTCTTCCCCTCTTTCAGGCTGAAGAGAGTGCAGAAAAGGCCTGTTTAGTGGGAAGCCCAGAGAAATATGCAAGTTTGACCGCTTTCTCCTTGTGCAGGCACTCAAAGATAGACATCGTGGGCATCTCTAGCATGTGCCAGTGTGCAGGTTTGGTGTGACGATAAAAGCCTGTTCCGACTGGGCGTCGCCCGGATGTTGACGGCTCAGTGAGGCTTGCATGGTTGCTCGAGGCCACTGAAAACCGTTGAAGAGAATCTGCTGGTCCGCTGCACTGCTGGAGAATTTGCATCATTTTTTGGCGTCTCTTGCAGCAACATTCGACCGCCAGGTTTGCTCGAATCGAGGCCTTGCCACAATGACTTGGTTTTATTCGACGGGCTAGATCCAGCTGCTTCGAAACGCTTGAGGAACCTTCATGGCAAGCAGAGAGAAGTGCTTTCCTCGCAGCCCTCAGCTCTTGAAAGGCCATGTGGATGATGCCTGAAGACAACAACGAAGTAATGAAAGATGCTGGCAGGCCTCCCCAATGAAAGAGCTTAGAGAAAGCACAGCTTCACGTGCTCCATCCCCTTTATAGTGCTTTGCTGAGGAGCTGATCTTGTTGAGCGTTTTGCACCTGACGCCCAAATCCTGCTTGGAGTGTGGTGCAAGAGAGCCTCCGACCAAAGGAAAGGATGGCTATAAGGGTTTTGAACCTATCGGGATTTTGAATGGTTGAGTGTATTTCTCGTAAACTCGTAGAACTGGCACATCTGGCCAACGTCGTCTCAGATTGCGCCAGGTGCTTTCTAAAAGCACTGAAAGCCCGACCTTCTGCTGCCAGCCAGTTTGCAACCTCAGCAACATCTCATCATCTGAGTGCTTTCGCAATTTTCGTTGGCAGCAGAGTCGCTGCCGTCCATTCATGACAGTCCTTGTTAAGTTATGTCCCAAAGTCCAGGCAAAAGCTCGATGAAGTGAAAAGATGGCTCGCTGAGCGGAACGCGCGGAGCCAGAGCATGAACACAGAAGTGCACCTCGTGATTTGCTCTAGCATTGGATTCCAAGGTGACGACGCTTTATCCAGAGTACGTTTGACAGTTGAGCTCGACAGATTTCTCGCCTGATCTGAATGACTTCGAGAGTGATGCACAGATGAAAGCAAATGGACGACGTGAATTCCAAGGATTTCACAGGCTGCGAAACGGTCACTGGAGGGTATTCGGCCCGCAAATAGCGTTGAGCTGTGGACAACTTCTCGAAGAGGGGACAGGGTTGAGCAACCGACGATGGAGAAAAGAAGCGTCCAGACCGAGACCTGCTTTATCAAGCTAGGTGGGCATGTCGTTCTTCAAGTATAGGCTAGGTGCAGGACCCCATCCTGTTAGCCCATTAGATGTTTTGTTGATCAGCTTGTTGAACTGTCAGAATATTTCTACAGCATGTGAACTGTTCGGCCTCGCCACCTTCCTATCGATCACAAGGGACACTTGCCCTCTTTCAGCTGCAACATCTGTTTGAAAAATCCGTTTGAGCTTGCCCCGTGTGCCACCACAAACAGTCGTGCAGAAGTTCTCACAGATGTGCGCCGCGGACTGCAACTGTTTGTTTTCGCAAGGACGGCTGCTGCCTGACCGTATGACTCCGTTTGGAAGACGAGCCCACCGAACGCCGTCGCCGAACGCACCGCATGGAGCGATGAGGGTTTTTGCCACGGCCCCGAGAAGGCACGCATCTGCCACGCTTCGAACACTGGTGCCTGGTGTGCATCTGTGCGAGGTGGGCCCGTCAGAGGGTATCCGCCGGGGCGGGTTCCCAAAGAGGCAAAAACGGTTCTGGCATGTGATGGTTCAGCGACTTAGTTGCGACGATTCATGAATGCAGGGCGTGTTTGCGCCACAACGGTCACAACGGTACCCCAGCGCACCTCGATGACAGCGTGGATGCTCCGACGCCTTCCAGCGGTTACTACCTTGAAGGACATGAAGCCAGAGACGCGTCATCTCCGATGCAAGCCAGAAAGTTTGCGAGATGCGAAATTGTCGAGCTCTGACCTGAACCCATGGTACATGAATCAATGACATGAACGTTGGATGCCATTGAATGCCCGGCGTTTTACATGTTTTACCAAGTAGAAAGTAAAGAGGCATGGTGGGCATCGGTGGCTGGATCGCCCTGGCTGGGGTATGACATGCATGACCCTTTCCATTCCCAAAGAGAGCCCAGTTCTGCTGCGTGTCACGTTACCCTGCCTTGCATGCCTGACAGGACTTGTCTTCACCATGATTAGACGGAGCGTGATTTTTTGTTCTCCGGCGAACGTTCAAGTGCTAGGCGTTCAAGAACAGAACTGCTGCGAGCGGATTGTGTTCCCGAGCCGCCCGGTTGGTTCATCGCCGCGGCTGTTTGGCTTTAATGTGTGATGAGGGATCTGGATCAAGTTCTTGAACGGCTGGGGTGCAACACTGAGCGGAGGTTACGTATACGTAGGAACAAGTGCAATGTTTGTTGCTGCGCCATATTGGGAGCATAGTCCTGTCCTGCATTCTGCATTCTGTGGGATGTTCGGAGAAGAATCGCGGAGCCATGTTGCTTGACATTCACAGTGTATGAACGAAAGTTTGTCTGAGGTCATGACAGAGAAAGGTTTTCGGATAGCATCACAGGCATTGTGGCGCGTGCATTAAGAGAGGAGCTGCGTCAGACGTTTAGTCTTGTTGGCAAGTATTTGGCCTGAAGCTTCAAGTCGTCTTGTTTGCTGCATGTCAGCTCGTCAGTGAGTCAGTGCCGTACGTATTGTTTTCATCAGTCCATGCATGTTGTCAGGTAAACAAAGAAGGCTGGGAGAAAGCCCAGTCCCAGCCTCAGTATTGGAATGGGTGCATGGGTACCAAAGAAACTGCCGCATGCCAAGGTTCCCGATCCTCTGCGAGACATGCCTTGGAGACAACCCGTACGTGCCACTCTTAGACGAGCCGTTTTTTGTTAACATTGCAGTTGCAGTTGGCTTGTACTTGCTGATGCAGCCTGGTTAGGGTTTCGGGCGTCGGGCTTGTCACCTAAATTTTGCAAGCGGTGTCAAGCCTTAAGCTCCTAAAAGGAATTGGTGTAACCATGTCTGTAGATAATTTGAAGCTCAATGGCACGCGCAGGTTCGGATGCAGAAAGAGGACTACGGCGTTGAGTGCAAGATTTGCGTCGAAACCTCAAGTTACTTGGACACCTGGGTATGTGGAGTGTCCAGTCCAGGTGTGAGAGAGCTTGTTTGAACCATGAATAGCGAGGTTCGGCCTTTCACCATCTTTAGATGGAAAGCTGGCACTCAAGGTCGCTACAAGGCTTTTGAAACTTTTTGACCAAAACAGGTAATTTAGAACACCATAGGGGGGGGGGGACTTCATGCATCAAAGCTTTGCAGGCCACAGTGGTGTGCCCGTGGCTCAACCAGCTGCCTGCAAGTGGAACATCTGAAGTACAGTCCGACAGACAAACAGACAGATTGTGATCTTTGGTTGGTGTGGATCGCGATCCTCAGCAAGGTCAAAGCTGTGCCAAGATCAAGAACGTGTGCCAGTCGAGAGCTTGGAGCAGCTTCAAGTTGTGGCACCACCGGAAGCTCTGGTGCCCGTCGCCAGCCATGTGCGTTGGATCGGATCAACGGCTCCTGCCACGTTTGAGGACATGCTTGTTTGATTTGGAGTATGGCCTCCCTGTCCAAGTGAGAGACAAGTACCTGGAGGACATACCGGCGTCTGCTTAAATTTTGTCGGACCGGGAACACATGTCGTGCAACCTCCAAGGAGCTCGGAGCAAACAAGGTCGATCTGCCACACTCCCGTGTGGGTCCGTGACCTGGAGAATGTGCAGAATATGTAAACGTGCAGAATGAAGCAGCTCTGAAGAGCCACATGACGAGCCCCCTGTGCACTGCGCGCAGAACACACGTGCAATGAGCAGGGCGTGACTATCAGCTGCAGAATGCACAGAAAGATCCAGATGGCGAGGACTTTGCAGTCTTCTTTTGTGGCGCTAACTTGGCATGAGTCTTGCATGTTGGAAGTGTGAAGCTTTGCTTGATGGCTACCGCCCTCCGCAGGATCTGCCATATGGCAAGGTGGGCGCGCATCCAATGCTACAGAGGCACTGTGCCGCACCACTTCGGGGCTTGCCTTTGTGACCATCGGGCTTTTTGTAAGTCTTACATGAGGAATATGTCAAGTGAACCCGTGTGGTTCAGAACAGCACCGGCAGAAGGACTACAATTGTTTATGTTTCGGACGGTTGAGGTTTAGGTATGTACAACGCCACGGCGATACTGCAATATGTAGAAAAATGGATAAACTATGGTGTGGGAGGTGACGCCGGCACAGGGCATCACCGGAGCGGGATGGGGGATAGATGAAGCTTCCCGCTTGATAAAAACACAAAACTGTTTTTTTTGGGCTGTTTCCCTGTGGGGTGGAAGGGCGGGGGCTATTTTGGGGTTATGGGCCCATGAGTCCTTTGAAAGGTGGTAGGGGTGTTTTTGGGCTTTGGGACAGGGAGGGTGTGAGGGGGGGGGGGGGTGGGTGGCGCAGGAGTAGGGGAGGGTGTACCAGCGGAGCTCGAATGCCGGGTTCTTTAAGAAAGATTAACTTCCAGGCTGGCGCACATTCCGGAAATATTAAATGACTAAATTCAAGCCGTCCATCGTCAAATAGCTCCTGCCGGGCGGGGGGGGGGGGGGTGGGGGTGCACAGTGCACATCCCCGTCCTTCTCACCATTGGCTTTAAAATACAAATGCAAAATTCAGTTCAATTTAATTGTGAACAAGGGGCCAGAGGAGGATGTGATACGGTGTGGTCCTTAATATATCATGTCAAGTGGGTGTAATTACGAACATAGAAGAGAATGTCGTCCCTTTAACATACACAGCCCTACTGACACTTACCTCCAGAAGAGAATTTCAAAGGGTGTGGCCTTAAAATAGAAGCTCTAAGTGGACTTAATTACGAATGAGGCTCAGAAGATGATGTCTTTGGGTGTTTCCTCTTCAGGTAGTAATTATGTCTAGAATATTTATTTACGAACGAAGCCGAAGCCCAGATGAGAATGTCTTCGCATGTGGGCTTCTTATATAAAGTCACTTCTTCAACAACTGCTAGCCCAGATGGGTTTCATCGGTTGTCACCTCTGAATATAGAATCCAAAGAGATTTTGCTACGAACAAGCGATTTCAAAAGATGTGGCAGTTTCATTGAAACATCTAGGCAAGCCTAAATGCGAGCGAGGCCCAACAGATAATTTAGGTTTCAAATTAAAATTGATTCCGAGGGACGCCAAAGGATTTCCCAGAGGAAGATCTTTTAGGGTGTGGGCAGTTTCCATACATGTATAGTTAGGCTAAAATATGAAGCCCAAAAGAGGGTATGTCTGCTTAACATAAATTATTATCAGACGTAAAACTGAACGAAGGCCAAATGAGAATGGTTAGGGTTAGGGTGCTGTTAATATGAATGAATTTCCACTGGGACGTAATTGCGAAAAGGCCAGATGGGGCTTTCTTAGGGTGCGTGTTGTCTTTTAAAAAAAGAATTCGAGTTCCACCTGAACTACAGCACGAACCAAACCGAAAATCCCAGAACATAAATCTTCAGGGGGGACATGCAGCGAACGAGGCCTGCAACTTGTCTCTCCCAGACCTACCATGGGAGGCGGGGATTGTGACAGTACTGTCCCAAAACAACCCAGAAACAAGTTCTTTGGAACCTCCAGAGCTCCCGCGGGTGTTAGGCCCCAAAAGATTGGGACAATACAGCATTTTCGCTTTCTTCAGTACAGCACTTTAGGTCTGGGGCAGCAAAAATGCTGTACTAACGCCCAAAACTTTGGGATTTAGCTGCGAGAGCCCTGGAAGTTCCAAAAGGTTTTTTTTGAGAAAGTACTGCATTTTTGCTCTTTGGGATTGGTGCTTTTGGAACCGTACAGTACTTTTGACTTCTGGGGCAGCAACACTGTCCCAATGTTTTTGCTTCCAGGCCCCCAAAAAGTTTGGGACAGTGCAGCACTTTTGAGGTCAAGGGTTATTTTCTCGTGGAAGACAAGAAAAAGTATGGATAATTTGGGGACCATAGAAATTTATGTACAGACATGCGGCATCATGCGGCAGCCCGAAACGAGGTGAGGCACAACGAGTAGTACCCACAGTGTCCAGAGTAGTGGACAAGCTTTCAGGCTGGCACGGATGACGCCATACTACAAACGGAATGAGGTGCAACGGCGCAGAGAACACGTGCCGGGGAACATGTCCTGAAACATTTTGACCCGTCGTGAGGCCAGAATATGCACCTTCTACGTGAAAGGTGCCTGCAACAGAGGCCTGCGCAGGGAGGGATGCAGCTTGATTTCCACGACTACCATGGCAGCCCATGGCAGTGCCAGGCCAAGATTGTCCCTTCAAGCACGAGCTTCCGAAGGGTGGTGATTTGGCCAACCAGAAACTGCTGGGATCCTCAGCGTGCTTGAAAATTAGGCTGATAGCTGCCCTCCAGGGTTTCTCGAAAAAATGAGCCACAGCAGAGGCGAGATCGATTCCATGGAGAGAACGACCCCTTGGCAAACAAGATCATCCGCAGAGCTGAAGAGGAGAGGTCCTCAGGTAAAGACACCTGCATGCTCCATGCCAATCACGAGTTGATAGTCCGGTCTTAGCTGTCTCTTGTTCGCCTTACATGGGCTGAACCGTGCTGCAGGACCTGACCTTAGCACCGCCAGAAGACAAGGCCGTGACGACGCCAAGCTCTCAACAAACGACACTAGTGAAGTAGCATTTGTTTTGGCACGCAGTTTTCTGTCTCTTAGGCTCTATCTTGGTGGACTGCCATCTGGAGCCAAAGAAAAGGCACGCACCTTGTTGAGAACAAACCTTGCCATGCAAAGGGTGCAAGCTCCTCACACACAGTGGGAGCTTGGGGTCATGGAAGAAGCCCTACATGTTTGTGTTGTGCAGATGCGGCCAGGATATCCGAAATCAGTTCTACGTTTTTGGAGAGTGGAGGCCTCAGGTGTGCAGAAGCTCCGAAGGGTCAATTTGTTTAAGTTGGTTGACTTTCTTGAGCTCAAAGTGCACATGAGCTTGCCTAAACCTTCCTTCAAAGCTTCGTGTCTCGAGGTTGGTAATAACTTTAACTGGTTGGGTCTGTTTGCCCTTCGCACTATGCAGGGGTTCGGACCTTGGGGAAAACCTTCGCCGGCTTCTTTGGAGTTTTCCCTTTGACCAAAACTGTGAGATAAATGGGTAATCGCAGGGGTCTAATCGGAAATCACGGCCAAGCCAAAGCTGTCAGAAGGCTTCCGTGGGTGTGGGGTCCTGCGTGGCTGTGCACACCTTCCTCCAAGTGGAGCAAACGGAACGCAGTGCGATAAGCTTGTTATTTTTGGAGCCGAACATCATCGAACCCCCACCTTTCATCCCACCAAACAGCACGTGCAATCAGCGACTATGGAGGGACTATTGCGGGACACATTAAGGCTTACTACGGCTTACTGCGGCATTTTGGCCCTTTTCCATCTGTGGAGATTGTTTTGGGGACCTTCCTAGGAGTCCTACGAAAATTCGGATAGCAGTTTAAGATTAGGCTTCTTGATGCCTCAGGATCCGAAGTATCAGGATGGCACCGAAACAAAGCTGTGCCTTCGTCACCTTCGTGAAGCGAGAGGCTCGTTGTGGGTGCCTGCTTGGTGGCTACCAAAGGTTACGACTGAGACCTCTGCTTGACATCCTTGTGAAGGTGGCAGAGCAAGCTGCCAAGAACACGCACAGGATCCTCAAGATAAATGCGTTGGCCTTGGTTTGGTGCGGGTGCTGATCCGTGCTGCAAAACATCGCCGCTTGCAGCGGCTCTGACCAGACACTGCGTCAAATCTTCTTCGGTTCCCGAACGTCCTCTCGCTTGAGACAGTGACTGTGACATGCTTTGAGACTGTCAGACTTGTCAGGGCAAGAATGTCAACGTGACTTGGGGCCGGCCGCAGGCCTCTACCCAAAAGTCTAAGTGGCTATAGGCACATACAGCAAACAGGTATCGAGTGCAGTTCTGATCATCAAGCCAACCATTCTGCTGATTTGCCTGGCAGGTTTCCAAAGAGAAAGAGGCAGCTTCCGCCGTGGCAGAAGGGCACTGGCCTTACTGCACGAACCTATCATGCTTCAGTCAAAGACAAATGGGACCGGATGCCTCAACCTCTAGCAGGTCGGCCCCGCCTGCTGGCAACACGTAGCATCCTTACTTTTGCAGCATGAGCAGCGAGCTTCTGGAACTGCATCTCATGTTCGGAAATATGACACATGCCTTTGTTATTGTCGTTAATGGGATGAATGCAGGACCTTTGTTGGCATTTGTAGCTTCTTGTTCCGTGTTGATTCTTGAAGGCGCTTGCGCTGAGTTTTGGGAAGTATTGTCACGACGTGCTGTCGTGCTGAGCTGACAACTGCTACTTGTTGCTGAGGTACAGGCCATATTATCCGTCCATGGACCCGTCAGCACAGGGCAATGCGCCTTTGCAGGGCGAGGCACTCGCTGCTGACCGTTCGCTATTGTGATTGGACTGGAAGTTAACCCGCGGCGCAGGCACCAGATGAGCGCTCCATTCCAAAATGAGACGGGTCTGTTGCATGAACAGTAGATCTTGAGACGACATCCGGCAGCCAGTGCGCTCAAAGCATTCAGACTTGCGCTCGGCGGATTTCAGGACGCTGCTAGCCAGTAGTCATACCTTGCTTCACATTCACACATGAATCCGAATTGCGTGATGTCTTTGGTGTGAGGTGCACGGAAACAGCCGAGCATTATGAAGACGACTGGGAGTCAAGGTGATGGTGATTGCGAGGTGGCTCCCAGCCTCATTTTCTCATGCCTCCGTGCCTCAAATCTCAACCCCAGCACCGTGTCGAATCTTTCATGCCTTGTTCAACATCTCGAGAGTCTCAAATAGCACTTGGCCCCGTACCCAAAGAAAGAACTGCAAGAAGAACCAGAGTCCTACCGTACACGGCCACTCAGTCATGTGGCCGCACAGTAAAGTGTCTCCAGTGCATATCGGATACTTGGTAAGAAGTGCAGAGCACTGCGAATGGCTGCTTCGCCTGGTCGTGCGTTGCGTGAGCAACTGTGCATCTGAGTTGCAAGGAGGCAGCAGCGGCGGATGTGCATGTCCTCTGCATAGTAAAATAGAACGCGCTGCTGTCAGATAGAACACACTGATGTCAGATGTATCAACCCACCCCCCCCCCCACTTGCCCAAACTTGAGATATTTGAGAAGCTCGTATTCGCGCATGTTTATCCTTGCGTTGTGAGCTTTCCGGGTGGCGTGCAACACAGGTCGGCAGATCTTCGGAGCAACCTCCAAAGACCTGCACCAGAAGACCTCAGCATGCATGTGTACAGTTCACCTTGCACAAGCAACCCGGATTCACCGACCTCAACAGTCCAGACTAAAGTCTTTCAAGTGCATCCAAGAGCCTAACCACGGCCGCGCATCTGAACCGTGTTGTAGGGCCTGCCCAGCGAACTTGGAGAAAGTTCAAGAACGACACCCAGGCGCTGACAGCCCATCCCTTGAACTCCACGAGCTAAGTATCCGACATGACGGCTTGTTTAGGCTGCCGTCCCCTTCTCATCGGCGGTGGAGATGCTGAGGCAGAAGCATGACGTCTATAACTTGTCATCATCCTTCTGCGAAACTGAAGCCAGACTGAAGCCGTTCTTCAGCACATGGTCGCTTTTGGCTCGAACCGAACCATGGTTGGGACTTCAGAAAGCTGGAAATTCCGAGTTGAGTTCAGCACATCGTAAGGTTCTGCAGCATAACAAGCGGAAACTCGTGTTGTGTCAGGAACAGTTGCTGAAGCGTCGGTGTTGAGGAACCGTTGCAGACCCCATGTTCGATAAAGCATGGAGTCTGAGTTTGGATGCTTCTTTCTTTCCAATTACCGAGCAGCCGATCTTAGTGCCTGTATCTCGGGCGTGAGACTAAGCCCACCTGGCAATCCCTCATCAGGCCAAGATCGCGAGACAGAGAGGGACAAAGATGTTCAAGGCTCTTTCCCAAAGACACCAAGGTCACCACAGACACCTGAGCCTTCCATTTTGGATCACGGCCAATCAGAGGTCGTCCACAAGCCGGTGCAGGGCGTGGGAGAAGTTACGGGATCTGAGCGCAGTACGAAGGTGATGCCAGCTGAGAAACGCCTCCAAGCCCCACCGAAGGGAGCCACGCAGAGCCCCGCCAGCGAGAGCCCACAAGGAGGTATGCAAGGAGCCCAGCCTGCAAGAGTTCTCGAAGAGTTTCCAGCATTGCCCCGTGCGGCGGCTGCTGCCGCGGCGGCCAGTGAGGCCCTGAAGCAGAGCACAGGGTTCGACGGGCTCGAGTGCAAATCGAAGCTTCACAATGAGAAGCCCGGGGAAAAGAAGGTTATCGAATCTGCAGTCGCTGGTTCCCGGCGACGATCTTCTCAGGCGTCTGGTTCCTCTCAAACCCCGAATACCCCTACTGTTCAGGAGACGTCTGTTGTGGAAATGGATGATGAGGTGACACAGCATCTGGAGGCTTTTTTTGCGGATGAGGCATCCTGGCAGATGCTGCAGACTCAGCTTAAGAAAGACCTGACGGCAGGTCTGTCGCAAAGGATCGCCAATCTGCACGTTAATCTGTTCATGTCAGAGTTTAAGGTCAGCGTGCCAAAGCCTTATCCTGGAGTTCAATACAGGAAGTCGAAGGATTTGGAAGAGCGATATTCCAGGTATGCGGAAAATGGGACCACGGTCTTTGGGCAGCTTGAGGCAGACGGCCAATGGCTACGGATCTCAGGCAACATCTTCCTACCTGTCCGAGTTGGTCAAATTCACATCCTAGATGAGGCTGACGAGGTGAAGGAGTCGCGTCAGCTAAGTCAGCTGGATACAAAGCTTGTCCCTGATGGAAAGGAGGAGGTTCCTGATGGTTGGTTGCTTTGTTGCCCTTCCAATGCCAAGCAAGAAGTTGCTGCAGCCCAGGCGGGTGGCGTTGCCCTGGAAAAGGCTGCAAAGCCAATGAGATCTGAGCAGAAGTGTTCATGATTGTGTCCAGAGCAAGTCATAGAAAAGATCCGCAAGTCAGGCTTCCGTGAGATCTCGGATGAAATGGCTGTGCAGTTCCGCACCTGTCAAGCCTGGCTGGCCAACCAACCTCACAGCACAGCAGTCAGAAGGAACGTACTGTGATCGTCGACAAACCTGTCAAACATTTCCAAAAGCTGCAAATTGTGAGGTTTCGCGTTTGGGGTTTAGGGCTTAGGGTCTGGGGGTTTCGGGTTTAAGGTTTAGGGATTAGGGTTGGGGTCGGCCGGTCCACACTAACAGTTAAATAACGCCGTGGCCTTATCCAAAAATAGCACCAGGAATCCCAGTCAATTTTAGCAGATTTTTGCATTTACCGTCACATAGCACCAGAAACAGCACCAGAAATAGCACCAGAAATAGCACCAGAAACAGCACCAGAAATAGCACCAGAAATAGCACCAGAAACAGCACCAGAAACAGCACCAGAAATAGCACCAGAAATAGCACCAGAAATAGTACCAGGAATAGCACCAGGAATCGCACCAGGAATCCCAGTCAATTTTTGGCATTTGCCGGGTGCTTTTATTTGTGGGTCTGCTGGTGGTGACTGTTCTAAATGGGACCCAGAATGCCTTCGATCCCCATATCTTGAGGGTGGCAGGCGCGCCAGCCCGAAACGCAATTCGCGCCTCAGAACCCTCGGAACATGCAGCAATTCAACGACACCTAAACCCTTAAGGCCCAAACCCCAGTCGAACCCCCGAAATTTCTACACTTCAAACCGCCCCCCAATCTTATCAACCTTACCAGGCTGAAACGGCTAAAACCAAGCAAGCTTCAGCACAGGAAGAGCCAGAGGAGAGAGTTCATCTGCCGACGACGGTGCGACGAGTCCAAAGGCCAGGGACCCAGCACAGAATCAGCCCGATTCGTAGCCCTTCAAGTCTGTGATCCTCAAAAGTCCTCAGACTCCTTCAGATGCCTAGTTCAGTAGCAGCTCAGCACCGCAGCATGTGACAACACAGCCGACCAGCCGCCGAGGTTGAAGGGACGAAGGAGGGCCCAATAGGCTAGCTACTTTCAGGCAACGACTTGCTGGACCTGGCTGAGCGCATATGTTCTGGATTCTCGGCTGGGTTCTGGTGTCCAGTCCGTGCTTGAAATTTGTTGGTGAACGCTTGTGACGTGTGAAGCGAGTTACGACAGTGTATGCTAGCTCGGCCTCTCGAAGTTTGCTAAAACTTCGAAGATGCTTTCGGTCTCGTCTCTCGAAATGCTACGGTGTCGTCGCCTATGACACTAAAGAGTCAGGGATGTCTGAACATGAACGGCGGCGCCCAAGGCCCGGACCATGCGTTTTTCTCGAAGATTCGAAGCTGTCATCGCCTTGGGAGTCTGTGGTCGCCAAGTGCGATCCTGGCATCGATTTCGACATCTGCGTTCGGCAAATGCGAGAGTGACGTTGCTTTTGGATGTCTGGGTTGGCCAAAGTCGAGTGTCGTCGCTTGTGGGCTTCTGGGTTGACATGGTCTCTCATTGTTTTTGGGTCTAAGTTATTGAAAAAGAAGACGCTGCTGCGTGCTCATTCCCCTTTGGTTGCCTTGTGAAAAAGAGGGTCAAACTCTACTAAAGATCCAGCAGCTTGCGCTTGTGGGAAGCACCACGAATCCTTTTTTCTAGCTCTAACAAAGGTTACATCTCCTTTCCACGAGCTTTCATCCAACTGGGGTTACATCATAAGACGAATCATCGTACAAAAGAATTATGGAGGTTACATCATCGATTTCAAATTTCAACCTTACAACCCCCCGCCCCCCGCTTTCCCCTGCAAAATCGAGTATTGTATCCCCGCATGCCATATCCCTACCAGTAGGGTGTCTCATCCGAGCCGGCCCATTCTCAGATATGTTCCGATCGCACAGATGCTGGTCCATCACAATTTCATGTCACTCCGAGCATCCTCACAAAAACAAATGTAGTCTTTGGAAATTCCATGAAATTTCCCATGTCTAGTCATGACCAGCTGGTGTGAATCAACGTCATGTTCTTTCAATCGTCGGCTGGACAAAAACTCTTGCCGAAGATGATACTCATCAAGCTGTGTCCAGTTTCTCAGCATGTTTGAGTTCTGCTCTGGAGCTGAAAATTCGTTGCGTTGGTGCGCAACCCTTTGCAATGGGAGATGCCTGGGTGATGTTAACTGGGAGTGTGACTTCGACAACAGCGGCTTGATGAGACTTGTGAATGCGGTTCGGATGGAGCACCAACTGTCACTACTGCTCACGCGAATCGAAGCCGCGGTGCCCAGAGCAGCCGCTCGCTGTTTATGATAGGCATGCAAGGCTGACAGAACAAGGATGTCATTAATCCCTTGATCTTGTGCAGGAGCTGAAGCCTAATCTAGCTTTAGCACTCGGACTACGCTCTGAGTATGTAAAAGTGATGAAGATTGCAAAAGCTTGCCACTGCACACCACTGTAAAGTGCGGACTACCTGCGCAGTCTGATGCAGGAACTGTGTCAGTGTACAAAACACAATACAAAACACGATGCTAGTTAAGCTTAACAGTTTAAAGGGTAATATCCAGCTCTGCGAGATGGGCAGCAGAAGCAACTCCAGGCGGAGGCACCTGCTTCGTGTAGAATGGGGCCGATGCTGTCCATGACTGCAAGTGCTGCAAACCACTGAGTACTGGTACTGCTTCGTTGGGTGCAGGAGCGACAGCCGCGGCCGAAGAGAACTTTGCTCAGCAGACTGACATGACGTTCGCTCTTGAGCTCGTTTTGAAACAATCAGCATGACATGGGCCACCTCCACATATGTTTCTGCGTTCACTAATGTCCAGTAGTATGTCGTGTGTTTTGGCATCTTGCAGCTCGATCTTGCTGAATAGGTCACTAGAAAATCTAACGGTCTCATTGACTATGCGGAACTGTGATGTCCTTGATTTGCCCAGGCACCTAGCCGGCGCGCATCGCGCTCAAACTCGAGGTTCATGGCCGTTCGGTGCGTTGTTTTCGGGTCGGCCGCCCACAGCCATGCCTTCAGCTCGAGCCGAGCACACATCTTATCCCGCGGTAGCAGCCCTAACCCCTACCTGGACTTTGTTGAGGGGCATGGAGGGACAGAGGGGCAAACAGGAGTGGGAAGGACGGGAGGGCGCAAAAATTTGAACCCGTCATCAAGCCTTTTTGGAGTGGCTGAATTTTCCATCGGGCAAGCTCCGATCCGGTAACCATCAGCACCAGCCATTGTGGAGGTAGATGGAGAAGCAAACATGAAAGATCTAAGTAAAGCTACCGAAAGGAGATTGCTTAGCTGAGATGAGAAAAGTAGGCTGGCAAGGACCAACGGGGGCTTGGGTTTCCTCCTTGGGTCCACAGGGAGACACACCCTCCAAAAGTAGCGAGGCTATAACAGTCACTTCAGAATCGTATCAGAAAGAAGATGTTCCCGTGAGCACGTTGATTTGGTAGCCGCACGCCGGTCATCAAGAAAACTCAGAGGGAATTGATTCCATAATGTAAGTGGCATCCGTATCGTAAGTGGAACGCGGCAGCTTCCCGGTCCGCCTCTCTGGAGGTCTTCTGAAGGAATTGGCAATCGGAGTGAAGATTCGAGTCATAGCCAGTCCTAGCGTCGAGGAGGCAACCTAGGCCGACCCCCTAAGGCCCGTGAGAACAAACTTTAACAGCGGAAACACCATAGCCAGAATTGAAGTCGAAAAGCCAGCATGAAATGGAGCGGCCAGTCCATAGGGGAAAGAGAGAACTAAGAAAGACAAGGCTCGCTGCTGTGCTCGGACCTGGGGGGGGGGGGAGACAGACAAACATTCCCGGACCCCCGAAACAAGGTAACCATAGCTGCACATACTCAAAACTGCTACGTGATCTATATATGCCATATGCAGCTTAGACGCGGAACAGGTTGGAAAGGACGAGGGGGTAGTGGTGTGGCAGAGTGGGTACGAGCACCGGAAAAGGGAGACCGCGCAACCAAGCTCGAGTGGCGAATGGGTCGAAGACAGTGCGGGCTCCAATAAACCAATGACATCACTGACGCCCGCCCCCCAGAAAGGCCGGCGAATACATAGGTTTATTCCTAGCCTGAGACACCTGACCAGATCCGACTCTCGCCGGGCACGGCGGCAAGACTCGCGCAGCAGGCTCGGTCGCGTAAAGCACTCGTAAGCCACAGAGCCAGTTTTCTTTGCTGACGACTGAGCTTGCGAACAGGAACGAAGCATACAACACACACTGCTCTTTAGAGGTGGTGGGGGGGTTCGCCCTCAGAATTTCCTACGCCTGTACGAAGTACTCTTCATTTCAGGGGGAAGGGGGCCAAGAAGAATTACAAAAAACAGGCGTAGAAATATGACAAAAAACAACTTTGAGGACTGAGATAGCGTTCGTTGTTCAAGCCAGAGGCAACCATGAAGGGAGCCACACTGTAGGCTGCACGGGCAGCGCCACCCCTGCAGCCTACACTGTACACGGGTAATGCTCCTCCTGTAGCCTACAATCTAGGCTACACGAGTAGGTGCTCCTCCTCTCTACTCCCTGTAGCCTACACTGTAGGCTACACAGGTAGTGCTACTCCGTAGTCTACACTGTAGGTTGCGGCTCACCCACCCGACCCCAAATCGGCGTGTGAAGGAGGGAGAACGGGCCGACCTTACCCCGCGTGCTCACGAAGACATGAGGAACTATCAAACTTCCTTGCAACAAGACAACCCCCGTGTGCTTTGCCCTGACGTGTTGTTTTCAATGCATCAATGAAGTCTTTTCAGTCAAAGTCCGCATTGCTCTTCTGAAAGCATCACGAAGAAAGAAAGCCCGATTGGCCAGATGACCTCCAGGCGCTCACGAACGCCCCCAAGGCGGCGAGGCCGCTCGCCATGCTCGCCCTCGAACCGGAGGCGCAGCCACACGAGTTGTGATTGCCAACTGCCGTTGACACTCAGATTTGCGCAGGCAGCGCAGCACTTCGGGGGCGCATCGTTCTCGATCTCACTCGCGCCACTTGTGCCGCAACAAACATCAGGGGCTTCAGCCACACCGCTTCTTGTATCGAGGTGACAAGAAGTACAAGAAGCTTCCAGATGAGTTTGCGGACAAGAGGCTATTTGCCGGCATTTGCTGGGGTGCCATGCGATGCACGTCTTGGAGCGGCGGAGCAGGTTCTACGGAACGATGCGAATGGTGAACAAAGGCTCTGGCTTTGGGTTCATCTCGCGCAACACTTAGAAGTTATCAGAAGTGCCACTGAGATCTAACACTTGGTCAGCTTCTTGCAGATCTCCTCGGATCCACCTGTTTGACTGCAGCCCAGGTGTCCTGAAACTCGGGCAGATGCTTGACTGATAATTGAAACTGCCACACACCGCCTGCACAAGACTAGCAGTTCAGCGGTGCTGGGAATGCTCATCTGCAAGGAGTTCGGCAGGGATGTTTTCGTGGACCTGAACCGGTCATCTTTGCTTGGTTGCCGGCTTACTGTGCATGGTGTCGTTTGCTTCAGCACGCTTATTGTTGGCCAGGTTACCTCCCAGCTGCGACAGGGAAGGGGACAGGGCATCCTCCCCAGAGTGTCGGAGGGTCCCCGCGCTTATGTTGGTCATGTAAAAGCCATTTGTATTGCCCCCCCCCCCAAATTATCTCGACAATTTTTGTATGTGTGTTAACCCTTTTTTTTGGAGGGGAGCTCCCAATTGCAAAATCGAGGAAATCCAAAGAAAATAGAGGTTTTCCCTATCCAAATCCAAAGTAAATGGAGGCTTGCCCATTAAAATCTTCAGAGAGTAGAGGTTTTCTTTCCTATTAAAATCCTAAGAAATAGAGATTTTCCCATAAAATCCAAGGAGATTAGAGGTTTTCCTCGAAAAACATTTCAAGGCAACTTAGGGTTTTGTCCGCAAAAGGAAGGGGTACCATTAAAAAGTGACAGGTGAGAGAGGTTATCCACAGAAGGCGAGGAAAGAGGGTGTGCCTAGTCAATAAACAGAGAAACTAGATCGTACTACTAGCAGAGAGAGGACAAAGAGGCGTCTGCCTTTTTTAAGAAAATAAAGAAAACGAGGTTTCCACACAGGACCTCTAAAAGATAAAGACGCATAGAAATTTGCTTTAGAGGTTTTCTTACGAAACAAATTTAAGTTTGTTGTTTTGAATAGCGCTGACGCAGCGGGCACGGTTAGCGGCTAAGCAGGGTCTCCTATTAAAATACAGAGGAAAAAAGAGCTTTTCCTGTTCACATACAAAGGAAATAGAGATTTACACAGAGATGGCAAGCTCTAGGAGAAAAACGGGAATGAAAACAGCTAACGAAAGAAAGAAATAAAGAAAGAGGTCAAGAAAGAAATACAGAAAGAAAGAGGGAAAGAAAACACAGAAAGAAAGAAACAGAGAGAAACAAAGAAACAAAGAAAGATAAACAGAGAGAGAGAGAGAGAGAAAAGAGAGAGAGAGACAGAGAAAAGACAGAGAGAGAGAGACAGAGAGAAAAGAGAGTATAGTCAGGATTTGGCACGTGACTGGCTGCAGGGGAAGCTTCCCTGCAGGAGGGATGTGGGCAGGTTGGGGATCGGAGCAAACAGTCACGTGAGGCCCAGAACACACAGCCGTGCAGGGTAAGCCCGCCAACTACACGCTGTTTCGGGGTGTAGCACACTGTTTTTCCGAAACCCTTCATTGATGGCGACTCGTTGACGGGAAACTACAGCACTCAACCCAACCGCAGCAAAATCCCTCTGAACATTCTCACGCACGCACCTAACTCAGCCTCGGGCGCGCCCAGTGCGCGGGGGGCTTCCCCTATGCCCAGCAGAGCAGAAGAAGAAGAAGAAGAAGAAGAGAAAAGAGAGAGAGAGAGAGAGGAAAAAAAAGAGAGAGAGAGAGAGAGAAAAAAAAAGAGAGAGAGAGAGAGAGACGAGAGAGAGAGACGAGAGAGAGAGACGAGAGAGAGAGACGAGAGAGAGAGACGAGAGAGAGAGACGAGAGAGAGAGAGAGAGAGAAAAAAAAAAGAGGGGTTTGTCCTCCATGCCCTCCGAAAGAAAAAGAAAAGAGAGAGAGAGAGAGAGACAGAGAAAGAGAGAGAAACAGAGAGAGAAAGAGAGCGAAAGAGAGAGAGAAAGAGAGAGAGAGAGAGAGAGAGAGAGAAAGAGAGAGAAAGAGAGAGAAAGAGAGAGAAAGAGAGAGAAAAAGAGAAAGACATACAGAAAAAAGAACGAAAGAAAGAAAGAAATGATGAATGAAATAAAGAAAGAGAGAGCAAGAACAAAAGAAAGGCAGACAGACAGCATGAAATAAAGAAAGAGAGAGCAAGAACAAAAGAAAGACAGCCAGACAGCCAGGCAGACAGCCAGGCAGGAAGGAAGGAAGGAAGAAAGACAGACTGAAAGGACTGCGACCCTGACCCCCCCAACAAACACCCCCTACTGTGATCAGGTCGCATCAGGTCCCCAACCAGCCCGTGCAGCAACCCTGACCTTGGTACTTTGCCACTACATGAAAAGCCACCTTATGTGCGCTTAACCTTGCTCAGAGAAATCCAGCCATCTGTTGGCTTGTGTGAAGAAAAATCTCGTCCAAGCAAGCACGGCCCATTGCAAATTTATCTGGCATCGACCTACGTGTGCCTCTTGCACAATGGGCAGACAGATGGGAGCAATAATTACACCGTGCCCAACCAGCTTTGAGCCCTCGGCCTGGCAGTTTGGGAATAACACGCGAACACACAGCGAGTCATCTTTTCGGACTCTCGAAGGCAACATCTTCCTTTTGGGTGAATTGATTTGGAGGAGAGGTGCCCAGGTCGCAGCCGAAGCCTTAAAATTTTGATGCTTTAAAAAGTTCAAAAGAAGTTCGGAACGCAGTGGATTGGAGTCCCGTAGCTGTAAGGGGAAGCCCTGAATTCTGAACAGTCGTCCAGTCGCAGCAGGTGAGCTTCAAACTTGTGGTGGGAAGGAAAGGCTACGCCGAAGCTACAGGTGTTGGGTGCTCAGGTCATCTGCAGTACCACATGCAATTTCATTCAGTCGCTCCTGCTCTGGCAGGTGGAGCGAGCTTGACATCAATTACGCTGTCACCTTCTCGACCTCTTGAGGAAGGTTAGTCTCATTGGGATCTAGACATCTTTATCAAAAGACTTCCTAGTCCACGACGGTTAGCATGCCCAAAGAACAAGCTCCTGCTTAGCCCGCCCTGATCTACATGACATCTGTTGTGCATGTCGACAGACTCGCAGGAAAATCGAGTGTGCAATCAGAGCTACAGATCCGTGTCAGTCGTGTAGTCAAGTGTAATGCGTTGTCATGTTATGCAACGCATCTCGTCTTGTCATCTGGGTGAAAGGTTCCAGTCCCAGGCTTGCAAGTCAAAGGTGGCTGCAGACTGCTCATCAAATCCAGCCCATTCACGCTGTCTCATGCTTATCGAGTTTGCTGTGCCTGCTCATGTGCCTATTAAATGAGGGGGTATTTCAACCCACACCATTTCAAATATTTGCTTTTCACAGATCACAAATATTCCGGAAGAAACCAACCAAACTTTCATCTGAAATGATGGAAGAACTTGGCTTGAGTTGAGGCCCTGGTTCGGCGTGAAAGAAAGTGTCAGATGGCCCTCCACAGTGACGGCTTCCGCCAGGAACACCCATGAGCCCACGCTGGGTTATCGGGGCACACCTCCTTCCTGTACCTGAAGGACCCTGCTGGGCCAGGTTTGAAATTTTTCCGTGTTGGCGTTGGTGTTTGGGTGAAAACCGTGCCTCTGTACTGGCACTCTTTGGGACTGGCCCTGTTGGCCTTATGGCACGAGGAGAACCCTTCCGGGTGGTGGCTTCCCATTCCTCGCTGTTTTTGGGGTTCCGCCCCATGTCAAGCAAGCGGACCTCCTCCTTGCGGTGAGCACCGAGGCCCCTCTGAAGAAACGGACTTTGGCAGGATGTGTGACATAGAGCTGTTTGAGTTTCTTCCTCATGCCTTCTTGACCCTTCTGACGTCCTTTCTCACGTTGGAAAAAATTGCTGGGTCTGTGTCCTTGCAGAGGTTTTGCAGTTCTTTGGTGGGCGCAAACTTGAGGTCACTGGCTTTCCAGCAACCGTCGTCGGAGGTTTTTGCTTCCCGGGCTGCGTCTGCCTCCTTCATGATGCATCATAGTTGCGAAGGGCCAGCCCGCCATCATCTATTATTCACTTCACCTATAATATTACTACAACAACTGTGAAGAGAAAAATATTACAAGGGCTTACATTATGAACGGAACAAGAGAGCAATTTTAATTTAATTGTAAGGAACGAAGAAAGTGAGTGACGAAGTCAATCAAAAGTGTGAACGAAACAAAGGATTTTAAGGGGGCCACAATATTATTATTACAAAAGCCCCCTTAATAGTAAAACAACCAAAAGATAGGAAAGTTATTCCTGATCCAATAGATGACAGGGAATTCCATGGTGGTTCTTGGTGCAGCGTGAATAATATAAAGCTAATGTGTCAGCCTGGTGGTTACGTTCTCCAAGCCTGTCATTAGTTCTTCCTAAAGGTACACCATGAGCCCTTAATTTAGTTCTTACCGCCGGGCATTTGCTACCATCCCCAGAGAACCTAATAAAATAGTAAAAAGACCCTAATAATTATATTGCAAGGGAGTTTACGGACGCGCGAATATAAATATAATCTTGTAGTGTTCATTCACTCGCAGGCTGATTATTATTCCGTGAAGAGAACAGTATTAATCGTTAACAGGGTCTCAAGGTGTGATGGGTGAACAAGGCTGTAACTCCCAAAAGGACCTATCTTCGAGGGGTGATTCAGAGAGCGGTTAACCTTTACTTTTCCTTTCGTACACCATCAATCTCATGACACCTTAACTGCCCCTTGAATCAGCCCCAGAGCCCCCTTGTTCTCACAGTATAATATTACAGGCAAAGAATGCGCGCCGTAATATTATAATGAACGAACAAAAGGCACTAAGAAGACCCCCATAGTTTTCTAATTGAGGGACAAAAGACGTCCTTTGTTGCGTACATTCACGCACCCATTAAAATATACTAATTTTGGTGCGCATTTCGTACGCCCAAACACTTCGTTCGCTCTAATATGATCAGAGAGGGTAGTGATGGATACAAATTGATCAATAATCTCCTGATACTCTTGTATAAGAAGAGATGATTCCGATTGAACTTGTTGATCAAGGGTCGGGAAAATAATGGATAAGTATACGTATCGTCAATTGCTGGAAAGGAGGTAAATTATTCTCAAAATGCTCATCCGTACGGAGATAAAAATCTATATTTTCAGCGGCTATTGCTCGAATGAGGCCTAAATTAGCGTAAATAATTTCCCATTCAAATCACCGTTAAAGAATTCTGATTCAAATTCGGGGGGACGGTCCGATATCTTATAATGAATTAGATAAAACAAGGATACCATTAATGGATATTTTTATTGACCACGATTTGAAACGAGGAAATACCCATAATAAATGAGATGATTCGATTCCCCATAATAATATTTAATGAATCTATTAGAAATTGGGTTTTATGAATATCAATTATCCAAGAATTCGTAGGATATAATCTATTGAAAATAAAAAATAGATTTTTTTAAAAGAAATTACAATTTCTTATATATCGATTTTTAACGCACGTAATCTCATGAAATACATAAATGAAGAATGTTGTATTTTAAAAACCCGCCACCACCCCCCCAATTCACCAACAATTTCAAAAAACAAAATCCACAAATCAATACTACTAATACATACGAATCGAACTCTCTACAAAGGCAAATCTTCTTCCCAAATATATTCTCATAAGAAAATGAATCAAATCATGGAACATTCGATCCAAAATGATAAGTATCCAAATCTCCCATCATATTCGTATAAAGGAAACGACGACCTTGTCCATAGACACCCTGAGCTTCACGACATTTATAGAAGATATGAGAGAATCCATTTAAAATTTTGCTTCAAAAGCGTGGCCCTCGCAACCACCTATTGTTTCAAAAACAAGAGGTTCTAGTACCCAACATCTTCTCCGCAGACAGAACTAATTCTAAGGAACAAGTCCAAGAAGAAGATTATGAATTGTAAAATCCCAAAAAATATTATGGAAATGATCACAAGTCATGAAAGTAAAAGAATTAAGATAGAAAAATTATTGACTCCAGAAGTGGTTTGCAAGCCAAGTGATAGAAAAGATACGAACGGGCCAGCAATTAAAAAAACTAAAAGGAATGGTGGTTTCGTTCGCCCTTTAACATTCAAGAAGCTCTCTTCACGAAAACATAATATGATGACGTAGAGAATCAATCCACTCACTGTCCACTCGAAGGCGCATGGGTCGCATTTGTTTTTTGGGACTTGTCATCGCCAAGAAACTCGCTGCAGTCAGTGTGTCCGTGTTAAGGATGAAATGAACAAAGAAGCGAATCATTCATTTCGTGCACCAAATTTCGTTTACAAATGCATGCTGCGCAGGGGTTCTGGCCTTGAGTGAATGTAGAAAAGCATTGAAATGTGCGTGGCCGCCAAAATGTCACTTTGCAGGGCGGTGAAGAACCGCCTAACATAAAATTATCTACAGTATTTGTGCTTGAGCTCCAAAATCTCAGAAGGGCAGTTGGTGTAGTGGTATCACACCCGCTCAGCATGCGGGAGGCCCCGGGCTCAATCCCCGGACTGTCCATTTTCTCCGCACCACTTCAGAAAAGGTTGGCGAAGTGCGGCCACTTCAAAAATTTGTAGAATGACAAAAAGAAATGGCATGTGTAATTCATTGACTGATCAATATTGTCAATTAATGGAATGCGATATGCTGTTGTTAATCCTCTCTTTTGATGTAAATTTCGCAAAACTTGCAGCAAGAGTCCAACGAGATGGCAATTATTCCAACTTTGCTGCATTTGCACTTCAGTAATCTGGGGTTTGTTCGTGCAGCCGCACGTCCCAACCAGTCATCATCAGTGCAACAGCTGTATACGTGATTGTTGCAGTCTTAGGTTTCACAAAGACAAGCACATTACATCTGACGGCATGCTTCTTTGCAAATTCAACTTGAGCATGCTGGCACAATGCTGTTGAGTGTCGACTGTACTTGCACAGGATCACTTCTACAGTGATTCCGCTTGCACACGCAACAGTCACCAGAACACCTTGCAATCACTGATGATGATTGTGTCCCATCCTCTCAGTGGAAATTGCTTCACTGCTTGATGAATGGTGAGAGGATGGGCAAGCTGAAGTGATTGCATCCCCTTAATACACTGTGAAATTGTGAAACAGACAAACATTTGAAAAAGGAGGTTTGATAGTAAGCGTGACTGATAGCACTATTGCCCCTTCCGCAAGGATGCTTAGTGGACTAAGACAACTCTCCTGCTTTGTTGGTCCAAGCACACACAACCCACGGACAACACGGCAGTTAACCTGGCACGATGCTGAGGCGGCAAGAGCAAGGGCACTCCGAAGAAGTTCGCAGTAGCAACCACCTTCATGTTGGGACGGGCAGAGGGGTCGTTGTGCTTGAGTTGGCGGTTTTGCTCATCAACTGCGCCATCATGTCTTTCATTTGCGTCAGAAATGCGCTCACCGGGTCGAAGGCCTCACACACCTCACCCGATTTTTTTATTTTGGTCTTGATGGCTACCCCATCGCCTGAATGGGTTGATGATGGTGCAGGTGTTGATGCCCTAGAGCAGAGGATTGGTGGGAAAACGGATATGACGACCATGACCGCCCCGCCCTCTTGCCCCGCGTGCTCCTTTAGGGTATGGTTTCTTTACAATGCATGTCACCATCTCCCACAACATACCCCCACAGCTTCTCCCAACCGAACTCAATAAGTGGAATCAAAGCACACTGGAGATAGATTCAGATAGCGGGACGTACCAAGAGATGAGGACACGAAGGAGGGAGCCCTCACAGACTTCCTGGCCCATGTGAACGCAAGAATCCACAACCTTTTTGTGTTCTTGGGGCTTGGAGGGAGGCGAGGTTTTCCAGCGGCTTCGGGATAGTTGTCGCGGAGATCGGCAAGAGGAGGTGGAGTCGACGATCAGAAGCCTTGGAGAATACCCACGGGCCCCAATGCCGTGTTATGGCCACGAGGCAGTTGGCTGACATCCCGTTAGGATTCTACTCGGCCATCATCATGAGCCGGTTGCAATTTTACTGAAAGAAAAAGTCACGCAAGCCAGCACAGCATTGACCGCTAGGAAAGACAGGATTTAAGGGGCAGAGGGCAGGGTTCCAGTTTAGCCGAGCAACTGATGGCTAAGGGGGAACCTCCCACGGCGGAAGCGCTAGGTGTTTTGATAAGAGGCTCGATACAACATGTTGGCCCAAAACCCGTAAAATCGATCGGGAAGTCGCTCAGGTAAGTGGCCATGACGCTTGCAGCGTGGCGCCATGGCCGCAAAACTCGTGAGCATCGGCAGTCGCTGTATGCCGGTGGCCTTGGTGCCCTCTTCGTCATTGCGGCTTGAATACGACAGAGGAATTGCAGGTTCGTGTGATATTCGTACCGCATTCTTAAAAGCACCCCTAGAGACCCAGGTAAGAAAATCATAGTTCGGCCCCTATCAATCCTCATTCGTAGTGGTCTGATTTGCCATGATGAGTTGTGGGAGGCAGAAGGTGCCATCTCGGGGTTAGAGAATTTATTACTTTCATCCTCTCGTACACTTTCTCTTTTCCACTTACATTTAATATTGGTATTCTTCTTACCTTTTCCCCAATGCATTTCTTAGGATTTAATGTTATGCCAAGAAGAATCCCATCCCTTTCCAGATTCTTTTAACTCCTTCAATTTGGCCGCAGCCGCCTGGGCCAAACATCGTGACGAACGCCTGTTACTGCTTGAGGTCGAGGATCCGTTTAGTAATGTCGCAGCAGGGGATTCCAGAAGCCATGTGTGCGACACAACGCCCGAGCTAATCTATCCACCACAGGATGTGCCCACATCCCTAGCACAGCGGTATAAGTTGCGTAGGGCTGAGTCTGATCCCAATGTTTGGTTTCTAATCAGGGTTAACGAGGATGGTTCGTTGGACGCTAAGATACAAGTCGTGCTAGGTATCTATGTTGACGACCTCCGAGCAACCGCACCCAAACGGCTAGTACAAACCTTGTTCGCAGCAGTGTCAAAGGAGTGGCGAATCAGTGCGCCCAGCTACTCTGATGAAGACGAAGACACGTTGACGTTTTGTGGGCTTGAAGTGAGGCAAACTGCTAGGGGACTCCACCTCACGTAAGCCAAGTATATTCAGGAGCTGCTGAATCGGGACTCGCACATCGTTGGTACTAGCGCCGTGTTGAACCCCAATATGGAGAAAACCTCAGTGCGGACCTTGCCGAGCCTGCTCCAGAACTGTGTCACTTGCGCGTTGCCCAAAAGATTGTACGTCTTGTGCTTTCGGGATGTCCCTGCTTGGCCAAAGGTTGACAAAATACACCGAAGCGTCCATCGCCG
>CAJNDS010002137.1:611850-643896 GCA_905221605.1 Symbiodinium natans | reverse complement strand
GGACTTCATGCCAAAAAAAAGCCGGCTTGCTGTGCAAGTGCTACTCACCAAGCATGGTCCTGTGCTTGGTTGCTTTGGTTTGCCTTTGCCAGCAGCTGTCTTGCTTGTAGTTCCGCTGCGGCCTCCCTGTGCTCTTTCGCGTCTCACTAGCGTAGCCATGCCTACACCCAAAAAAAAATTGCTTCCCAGGCCATGTTGCACCACCAGTTTTGCACGTTCGAATCATGACTACGCTGCTGCGATGCTGCCCTCACATTGCCTGCTGTCAGGACCCTCTCCTCACGCTCCCTGCCGCTGGATGCCGAAGCCGAGCCTGACGCGCAGGACGCATCCAAGTTTCTGCTCGACTCGGCCCACGGCAGATTGACAGCGGCACTTACAGGCGTTTGGGGTTTTGCATTTGGGGTTTAGGGTTTAGGGTCTAGGGTTTAGGGGTGAGGGTATAGGGTTTAGGGTTTAGGGTTTAGGGTTTGGGTTTCAGGGTTGGGGTCAAGAGTTTAGGGTTTATTATGTAGTCAAGCAAGCAGTGGTGGCCTTTTCTTTTGCATTTCCCTTGCGCATAAGCTTTTCGCAGCTTCGGTGCCTGTCACAGAGGTGTGGCCCCCACCCTTGTCTCAACACATTCTTCTTGACATTCCGGTTAAGTACGATGTTGACACAGAATCTGTCGCCAGAACTGAAGAAGCCCGGGGAAGCCGGTGCACTTTTCTTAGCAGACAAAAATAGGCTCGGGCCGGTTGCCTCTTTTGCGTTGTGTGTGTGTCTGTGTTCTTGCTCTGCAAATCACGGAAGTCTGAACTTTCTTTTTAGGGTTTAGGGTTTAGGGGTTAGGAATTAAGGTTTAGAGTTTAGGGTTTAGGGTTTAGGGTTTAGGGTTTAGGGTTTAGGGTTTAGGGTTTAGGGTTTAGGGTTTAAGGGTTAGGGTTTAAGGTTTACAGTTTAGGGTTAGGGGTTTAGGGTTTCGGGTTTAGGGTTTAGGGTTAAGGGTTTAGGGTTTCGGGTTTAGGGTTTAGGGTTTAGGGTTTAGGGTTTAGCGATTTTTCTTGCCCCTTGGTGACCACGTGCCTCTT
Source organism: Symbiodinium natans (assembly GCA_905221605.1). NCBI lineage: Eukaryota > Dinophyceae > Suessiales > Symbiodiniaceae > Symbiodinium > Symbiodinium natans. Next base: position 642,826 of record CAJNDS010002137.1, on the reverse strand, counting down.
GGACTGTTGTATGTCGTCCTGCGCACAGGTGAGAAGCCAGCAGACAAGAAGCACCGAAAGAAGAAGAGGGGAAAGAAAAGCTGCTTGACTTTGTGAAGCTGTCGGAAGCTGTTTTTGGATGTCGTCACAAGTTTCTCTCTCTTGCGAGCAAACCTTCCTTTTGCACACAGGCGACTCTTCGGAGGAAGTTGCTACGTCCGAGTCCAAGGATGAGGACCAGATGATGCAGGATGCTGCCCAGGTTCTGCGGATTGGTCGCAAGGAGTTCAGGGTAGCTTGCACGAAGCTGAGTGAGCTGGCCACGAATCAGCTTGCGTTTTGCCTCTCTATGTTGCATGCTCTTCTGACGCCGGCGGACGCCCTGGAGCTAGGAGGCGAACTTGACTTTTGTCTGCACTTGGCCTGGTTTCTGCAAATTTTGTCTCCGCGTGCATTTTGTCGACACGCGCCTGTCTTTGTGTCGCGAGACTTACACTCTTCATTCTGGCAAATTCGCAAACAGATGTTGACGTTCAATCTTTGTCTTTCTTTCTGGATGCTGACAGATCCTGCCCCAGGAAGCCCTGTACACGAACAAGGCCGCGTCCAGCAAGAAGAGCAAGAACAAAACTGGCGCTGCGGAGGCAGCCTTCCAGGCCGGACTACCGTAGAGCTCATCAGATGTCTTCGGCACTGTTTTTTCTTCTTTTTGGACTGCTGTCTGGGCTTCCGGGTGGACAGAACAGAAATACAATTGAAGCAGGCCAAGGCCGCGGAGCAGGTTTGGCGTCAGAGGCTGACTACTTGCCTGGAACTCTGTGCCTAGTCTTAAAGTTTAGGCGAGCGGCCTCTGCGAGTGCACATTTGCAGCCTCATTCCAGTTCACATGGACCTCTGCACGTCCTGACTGTTCGTGCACTTTTCAACTCTACAGGCTGCAGGCCAAGGTTTCCTGTAGCATTCGTTTTCTTCCCGTCCAACATGTCTCGCTCGCTTGTGGCTGGGGTGGATGCCGTGGCTGAAAACGCAGCTCGGGAGTGGGCCAGATGGGTTGTTAAGGCGAAGATCGATCCCATGCCCCAGCTGGCTGAGGGAGACTTGGAAACGATTCGCAAGCTCGTTCTCTTTCTCTGGAGTCTGGCCCCCATGTATATGGACGAGAGAGTGCTGACCGTCACCGGTCATTTTGTCATGACGCTTCAAAGCCACTGGCTCCAGAACAGAGGCGATGAGGATCCGGTGCACTTGCGGACGATGGAGTTTCCTCATGCCTTTCTGGATGCCACCTGTCTGGACAGCACGTTGACAGCTCGGGTCAAGCGTGTGGACTCCTCCCGCATTGCTGCACGTGTGCGTTCCGGTCTCAAGGCTGTCAAACGCATGGAACACGTGGTCGACCCTTCAAATGCCGGATACACCATGCACGCCCAATACCTGGCTGGCTTCATCGCATTTGCCAAGGACGTGCTCAGTATGGCCAGAGCACACGAGGGAGATGGGGCTGCAGCCCAGGCTGCAGCCCAGGTTGTGCCAGATCCACTTGTTCCGGAGAAGCGCTCTCTGTCCTCCATGGACTGACATGCTTGGACGCATAGACAAAAAAGGAAACTCCCAGATTCTTTTTTTTCTTTCCTGCGCCCGGTTCTTGCAAACTGCTCCTTTGCCAACTGAGTCACTAGAAAGAAGTTGGCCGATGTGGTCATCGCAAACGCAACCAACTTGCCTTCCGTGGTGGCTGTGCTTCGCGGCTTGCATCAGCGTGCTCTCAAGCGCCTTGCTTTGCTTTCAGCTGCCTGTGTTTTCAGGCTGACGTGGGGCTTTGCCTTGCCCTCTCCTTCTCTTGCCAGGAAGCAAGGCAATAGCAGGCAGGACTTTGCGAGCGACCTGCAGCGGCAGGTGCAACACTTGCGAAAGGTTGGGCAGGGTTCTGTGTGCTGCATCTGTTCCGGGAATCTTGCCTTGTCTTGCATTTTGCTCGTATGCTGACAGGAAGCTCAGACGGACCTGAAGCAGAGAACGCAGGACGACAAACAAGGTTTTCCTCCCGAGCCTAGGCGCAAGCGCAGGTCTGGCGCTGCCAATGTTTCCCCCGCTCAGAAGAGGAAGAAGGAAAGCCCTGGCCCAGTCAAGTCCAGTCCCACAGGTGTGACGCTTCTGCGCAAGGCTCCCACGCAGTGGAGTTTGCTCACTGCGCGAGAGGACCAAGAGGAAGAAGAGTGCGAACACGACTCAATCGCAGAGGCGGACGGTGATGTGCCCTCTGACGACGACGACATGTATGGCCCTGGCTTCGGTGGGAAGACGAAGAAAGACGCCCAGGATGAGGACTCTGTGGTTAAAGACAAGCCAGACCCGTCCAACGAAAGTGACGCCGATGACGACGATTGCTTGGAGAAGGATGTGGCACGGGAGAGGGACAGATCGGCTCAGGCGCTCTTGAAGAAAATGGAGCCTGACCTGGTGCACAGCCTGCCGGCTAGCTCCCAGCCCATTGCATGCACGCGTCTGTTTGCGGAATTCTTGTCGTTTTGCAGTGACTGGTCAGGTTGAGGGGGTAAGGGTTTCCTGTTGAGAGTTTTAGGGTGAGGGTTTACAGGCTGTTGCTGTAGACTCAGGAACGATCTCGTGCCCTTTCTGCTCATTTTGGACGCCGAGGGTGTCTACACGTTGGCAGACGCTGTCGATGTTTTTGGCGACTCAGGCAGGCGCACGGGCTTTTTGTGGAGTGCCCTCTTTTTTGTCCTCCCTTGAGGAGATCTGCCGGCCGAGTTCGGGGAGACTGCAAAAGCGGCCTTTGCTCGATTGACAATGAAGGGGAAGAGGCAGATCAAAGAGTGGCCGCAGGCTGTGCGTGAAGCCGCGCAGCGTCGCCAGGCACACGATTGTTCCTCATGTTGCTTCTATATATGGACGTGAGATCCGCGTCAGTCTCTCAATGCCTTCTCTCTAGGACGGCACAAGTGTCAAAGATTCCAAGGCACATTCCTTTTCAGTCATAAGTTTTGCAGTACCTTTCTTATGCCAATTCAACATGCCAGCACTCTTGCAGAGGCAGCTCTGAAGACGCCCGAGAAGCCTCGCTCTACCATGCGTACGCCGCAGGGCTCATGAACGACCGCTACTTTTGCTGGCAACGTCTGACAAGAAGCGACAGGGTCACAGGAGAAAGGCATGTGTGTGTGTGTGTCTTTGTGTACGGTCACGTACGCAGAGAGCACCGTCCGATTCAAGAGGTCTGTCATGATCTGTGTCTCTCTGACAGCCATTCAAGGCCGAGGCACAGCAGTGCTGAGTAACAGCGGGCTCTCTCACGAAGCAAGAGCAGCAAGTCAAGGACTTCTCATTGTCTGCCCTCCCGTGCTTAGTTTCACCTCCTGACCCCAGCAAGACCATGACCGAAGCTGCAGCGCTGCAGCCCGCGCCCAACCTGCAGGCCGGAAGGGTCCAGGCGTGGTGGCACCTTAAACCCTAAACCCTAAAGCCTAAACTCTAAACCCTAAATCCTAAACCCTAAACCCTTAACCGCAAACCCACTAAAAAGAGGGACAGGAGGCACCCTACGGGGGGGGGGACGGGAAAGAGGAATGGGAAGGAAGGGGGGGGGGGAGGAGGAGGAGGGGACGGATTAGAGGCAATCGAGCGGGGGGGGGGTACGAAGACTAGTTTCAATTCTAAGCCTTTTCCCTCCTGTTTTTTTAATTCCTGCGTGCTGGCTCGGCACCTTAAACCCTAAACCCTAAATCCTAAACCCTAAACCCTAAACCCTTGACCGCAAACCCTTAACTCTGAACCTTAAGCCACTAGAAGAGGGACAGGAGGCACCCTACGGGGGGGGGGGGGGGACGGGTACGGAAAGAGGAATGGGAGGAAGGGGTGGGTGGGGGGGAGGAGGAGGGGCACGATTAGAGAGGCATCGAGCCGGGGGTTACGAAGACTAGTTTCAATTCTAAGCCTTTTCCCTCCTGTTTTTGTTAATTCCTGAGCGCTGGCTCGGCACCTTAAACCCTAAACCCTAAATCCGAAACCCTAAACCCTTGACCGCGAACCCTAAACTCTGAACCCTAAGCCACTAAACAGAGGGACAGGAGGCACCCTACGGGGGGGGGGGGGGGGGGGGGGACGGGAAAAAGAGGAATGGGAAGGAAGGGTGGGGGGGGGGGGGAGAGGAGGAGGGACGGATTAGAGGCAATCGAGCCGGGGGGGGTACGAAGACTCGTTTCAATTCTAAGCCTTTTCCCTCCTGTTTTTGTTAATTCCTGCGTGCTGGATCGGCACCTTAAACCCTAAACCCTAAACCCTAAACCTTAAACCCTTGACCGCAAACCCTAAACTCTGAACCCTAGGGCCACTAAAAAGAGGGACAGGAGGCACCCTACAGGGGGGGACGGGAAAGAGGAATGGGAAGGAAGGGGGGGGGGGGGAGGAGGAGGGGACGGATTAGAGGCAATCGAGGGGGGGGAGGCGAAGACTAGTTTCAATTCTAAGCCTTGTCCCTCCTGTTTTTGTTAATTCCTGCGTGCTGGCTCGGCCGTCTGCCTTAGGTTTTCGTGCTCGCCGGATGTGTGCGTGCACTCCTGCGTGCCTGCTAGATTCCTCGCGCAGCGTGCGTGCTTGCTCCGCTGTCTCCGTGCTCTCTGCGCATCAACGTTCTTTGTGAGCCTGGCAGGCCGGGCACCCGAACTTCGGGTGCCCGGCCTTAACGCGTTCAGCAGGAATGCTGTTATGCAATCTTAACACGACGCTGCTTAGATTGCTGGCTGGTCATGCGTGAAGTTAACTTTGCGTGCTCGCTCGTTTTGCAACTTCGCGTGCTCGCTCACGGGTCCCCGACTTTCCGGTGACGTTCCAACCGCGTACCTGAGTTTCGGGGCCGGTGCTTTCCGGGGGATGGCGTGGTAGCAGGCAAAGGCACACGGGCCGGGCACTCTGATGCAGCTGGCTTCGGGCCCGCTTCGACGAGATCAGCCAGTCTCCTGGCTGCATTTAAGCGTGCTCGCCGAATGCTCTGCGTGCTTTCCGACCAATGCATGTTCTTGCTGCTGTCCTGCGCCTGTGTGGTGCTGCTGGAACTGCAGGGCTACGACGGACGAGCTCCAAACGTCTCTCAAACAACGTTTTCTGCAGAAGCTGGTCCTGCTGGAGTCACGCCTCTGCAGGGGCCCCACACGTTTGTCGGAAGGATCCACTTTGCTGGACCCTTTGAGATGGGAGGACCTCTGCTGTGCATGCTGTCTCTGTTAGGTCCTGCTCATCGTCCGTCCTTTAGCTTTCCTTTGTGGCTTTTCCCCCTTCCACTCCACATGCCGCGGTGAAGGACGCCGTGGACAGAATCAGGCCAGAGGCGGCCAGACTGGGTTTGCGCTTGAGGCCCGCTTGGATGAGACCAGCCTCCTCAACGCCACTGGACTCGGAGCCCAGCTCTCCTGGTGCTATGTCCAGTGCCTCTCCTGCGCAGACGAGAGACAGAGAGGCAGAGCAGCTCGATGTGGGTTTTCTTCGGTTGACCAAGATCGTCAGCGGTGTCTGGGAGATCGCCAAGGCTAGGCCTGCCTTCTAAACCGACTACCCTCCGCCCTAATTCACTGTGCATCCCACACCCTATACCCTAAACTTGACAAACACTAAGCCCATGAGTGTTTCATTGTAAAATCGGATTTTGCAGACTACACTGAGAGGTCAACGATGAAAGAAGAGACCTCTTGCAAGGCTACAGGACGCTGCTGCGTGCAGCCGATGTATGGGCCTTGCAACAAAGGCAGCACAAATACTACAACTGGTATACCAAGTTGTGCCCCGACTTGCAATGCAATTTCGCTCTTCTGTGTTTCTGGTTCTCTACACTGTCATGTTTTTTTGCGTTGTCTGTAGGGGGGAGTCACACACGGCGGTGCTGAGCGACGTCTGGCACATCAGTACAGAGATCCACCTGCCGCGTGGCCAATTCTACAAAGGAAGCAAAGCGGGACCCAACCGACCAGAGATCAGAATCAGCTTTGATGCTATGACATGCTTGGGATCTTTCTTTTCCGTTACCTAGCTGCACTGATGAGGGGGGAGGAGGGGGTGAGGGGGGGGACTGGGGGGGAGGGGGGGGGGGGGGAGGGGGGGGGGCTGGGGGGGGGTGGGGGTGGGGGTGGGGGGGGGGGGTGGGGGGGGGGGGGGGGGTAGGGTTTAGGCTTGGTTTTTGGGCTTGGGGTTTGGGGTTTGGGGTTTAGGGTTTAGGGTTTAGGTTTACGGTTTACGGTTTAAGGTTTAGGGTTGAGGGTTTAGGGTTCAGGGTTTGGGGTTGGGGGTTGAGGCTTCAGGCTTGAGGGTTTAGGGCTTAGGGTTGACATTTGAGATTTAAGAGTTTAGCTGCGTGCAGCTTGTTCCCAGATTGCGTCTGGACTACAAGTTCGTGGCTGCAGACCTCCTCTGCAACACTCCTTGATGCGGTCCTTAGATGTCCTCTTGCAAAACCTCCAGCTTCCTGATTTCACGTTGTCGTTTCTGCCCGGACGACTGGAATGCGTTTTGTCGGAATGACAGTTTCAGTGTCTCAGCAATTCTCTCTTGCCTCAGGTCTTCCGTTGCATGAAACATCAGCTCCTCATGTTCAGGCCAGCTACGAGTCAAAGGAGGTCACTTGGACATAGACAAGGTGTGGGAGTTTCTGAGTTACATCTCACAGACAAGCAGGCCAGGGCGGGCGTGTCTATATGCTGGCAAAACGGGGCTAAGGTGTAGCCAAGTCGGTATCCGTTACACGCCAGGTGGAAGCAGTGCAAGATGTTCCCTCCGGCGTTGCAAAACCTGAACACAGGCCCGGGGTACATGTCCTCAGCGCTCTGTCGGAATGGCCTCGTACAATGCTTGCTATGAAGGCGTCACGCTGGTGCACATGATGTTCTTCATGCTGCGCCTTCCTCACGACGAGGAATACAAGGACATGGGTTCATTCATTGGACCCTGCAAACCCTCAGGTTCGGTGGACCTCAAAGGCCTCGGCTGTGAGACTCAACACTGATGCTCTAAGGTTTAGGGGTTTAGCACGAAAGCCATGAAGCCTGAATCCTAAACCCTAAGCCCTTGAAGCCCAATACTAAACCCCTGAGCCGTTTAACTCTACCTTCTCCTTACCGGGAAAGTCGTCGAAGGGATGGCAGGCACCCATAAGTTCTAGACTCGACCTTGCTGGTTCAGAGGGCTTGGGATCATTCTATCAAGGTTGTCTGTTCAGTCTGCAAGATGTATTCCACTGTCTAGTCGTAGCCAGGTACAGCTTTTCGAGTTGAGAAGATAAATGAATCCAGAGTCTCCTAAACCCTTGCCCTTGACCGACCCCCCCCCCCCCCCCCCCCCCCCCCAGTAGAGCCTAGAAGAGAAGACGGACTCCCTGCACCCCTTCCAAAGCCCAAGAGCAACAACTGCCCCTGTCGCAGGAAGGCATTGTCTTCGGTCGACTGCAGAAGCGAATGCTGCATATCGTGGCGCAACAGTGCGAGCAGGCTTTACTGGAAATGTCAGCAAGCGAGATGCCCGTGCCCACCGCTGCCGATGTCTGTCATCCAGCAAAGAAGCGGTCGCCTCGGTCCGGTCCAGCGTAGTGTCTGTGCCCACCACTGCTGTTCAAGCGCCCTTGCAGGGACGGCCGAGCTCTGCGCATGCAGGGCAAGGTCAAGAATCAGCTTGCCATCAGCCGCTTTTTGTCCAGGGGTACCGGTTTCCAGAGCAAAGCGCAAGACTGGACACTACAAGACCTGGGCATGAAGGACACCATGCCGGCGAGTTACATGAGGCCGATAGCAACGCTGCAATAAAGAAAGAACGGATTCAAAAGAAAGCGAAAGAGAGAGAGAGAGAGAGAGAGAGAGAGAGAGAGAGAGAGAGAGAGAGAGAGAGAGAGAGAGAGAGAGAGAGAGAGAGAGAGAGAGAGAGAGAGAGAGAGAGAGAGAGAGAGAGAGAGAGAGAGAGAGAGAGAGAGAGAGAGAGAGAGAGAGAGAGAGAGAGAGAGAGAGAGGGAGAGAGAGAGGGAGAGAGAGGGAGAGAGAGGGAGAGGAGAGAGGCAGAGACAGAGACGCCCCGCCCGCAGGCTAGCCAGTGACTACGTTTTCCGGTACCTGTCCAAGGCCAGCAAGATTCTGTTGGAGGCTCGGCTTTTGTTCATGAAGCTGGCCTACACACTTGCCTTGCTCTTTGCAAGTGTTCTTTGTGGCAGGAGCTGGACTCTCTGGCTATGAAGTCCATCAACATCATCTGTGATGCATCTCCGAAAGGAAAGCTGGATGTGCCTGTAGCAGGAGCAGTAGAAATGTTTCAGAAATACCACAGAAGCAGTCAGCAACGTTATCTCTAGCGTAAGACTTGGTCTAGCAGAGGAAATTTTTTTTAGGTGTGGATGCCGTTGGTGGGTGTGGGGAGTCGAGTCAGCCCCTGGACATTGCAGCGGCTCTCGGATTTACTACCCAGCCTTGTCGGAGACGAAGAAAAACTCCGTGCAGCGGAAAGCGTCGCTGACGACTTGGCGGCGCGTCTGGTCGCCAGGGTGGAGTCTGGGGAGCACAAGCCCAAAATGCTTCTGGTTTGCACTTGTCGCTTTCTTGCACGCACGCAGTCGTAGTATGCAGCACACTGTGTCTCCGACACACTGAGGCCTCGTGTTCTAGCGAAAATCAAGCAAGACAAACTGGCCGCTCGCGAGCAGGTGAAGGCTGTGTGCCACTGCCTGGAACATCTGGGCTTGAGTTTGGACATGTGCAAGTCTGCGGCACCGCTGCGGCCAGTCAACCCCGAAAAGGAAACGCGACATCGACACCAGACTCCCAAGGGCAGCAGAGCCTTCATATGGAATGAGGAAAACGGCAACGCAGAGTGGGCAACTGTCGAGGAAGGTCCGTTGCGTCTGACCCTGTGCGCAGACGAGGGCTCGGCCCTGTACGCAGGGTTCAGATTTCTCTGCCACCACAACCTGAGTGTGCATTTGCTGCGTGACGAGTTGTGCCTCTGCCGCGCACAGCGCTCTTGGAGTTCTAACGACACTTGTGCTCTGATTCGCTGAACCCTGTAGTCGCGTATGTTGCATACGCAGGCACAAAGTTCACAACCACTTCGTGCACGTTTGCAACGCCTCCCCTTTCATCCGCCGCCACTGGACTGACATGTACCCACGCAATGCAGCAGCGAAACCGAGTACAGTCGCAAAGACACACCAAGGCACAGTGCAGCTGACTGCCTGGTTGCTGAAGGCGAAGCGCAGCCCTTGGCGCACGGGCAAGGTTGGATGCAGCTGGAAAGAAGCCGGGCTGCGATACTTGAGCATAGCCACCTGCCTGATTTCAGCAGGGTTGTGCTTTTCGTGCAGCGTCAGCAGATTCTGGTGCGAACATGTGCTGTAGTAGCGGCGGACGCGGCAAGTGCGTGGACTGATGCGCGCAATGAACGTTAGGCAGCATGTTCCGAGCAATCCGTGTGTATGTGTGCTCCTGGATGCTGAGGCCGAAGTGGGTGACACTCTACAACAACTCTTCGGTGATTCCATTCTACGAGAGCTTCTTGGTTTCCCTTGATGTCCGCTTCCTGAAGCGTTAGTAACAGTGTGTGAGCAGTGCGAAAAGAACACTCCATCCGAGGAACGGAATCCCTGTTTCCGAGGACGAAAACGCTAACCTGGAGCAAGTGTGTTCCATCTTGGAGAAGCACCTGAGGCCGGGTCAGCCATGTCTTGGCAGTGCGCAAAGATGTTAGTAGCGTCGTTCGGTGTTCCTGCATGACTCAGGCGCGGGGCTGCGAACATGGAACACAAAAGGTGGATCAGCTGGGGATTCTCTGCGCAGAATCTCCAATTCAGCTGCTCACTGCTCACTCTGTTCTGGGCGGGGATAGAGGCCAGCAGATGGAAGGGGCTCTTGCCTTGCTCTTGCGGAATCTTTCCTCATCCACTCCACAGGTCGGGGTCAACCCTTTCAACAGCGGACAGAAGAATTCGGACAGCAGCTCCTTCGACCGAGTCATCGAACTGTGCGTGCGTGCGACCGAGACGCAAACCAGAAGGAAACTTCCCCTAAACCCTAGGGCCTCAGCATGAACCGAAGACCCACTGCTAGCGTCGTGCCAGGCATTATGTGACGAGGAGGCTCAACGGATGTTCTTCTCATTGCGAAGACTGGTGGCTCCGTTCCGCGAACTTACAAAGTTTCTCGCTGCTCGTTCGCGCCAAGTTTAGGTTTTAGGGTTGAGTGGTACTTGTTTATTAATAGTTTAGGGTTTTATGGTTTCGGGTTTCGGGTTTGGGGCCTAGGGTGAGGGTTTAGGGTTGAGGGTTTAGGGTTTCGGGTTCGGGTTCGGGGCTGTGAAGGTTTATGTTTACGGTTAGAATCAGGGTTAATTCAGGGTTAAGGGTTGAGGGTGAAAGAGTTAAGGTTTTAGGCCTCTGCGTTGAGGGTGGTTTAGGGTTACAGCTCAGGAGCGCGAGGTGAACAAGAAGAACTCACTGCAACGCCACACCCTGGAGATCAACAGCCAGCGTTTTGACACTGTCTTGCTCAACGTGCTGTCCGAAAGTGCCTCCCTGAAGTTCGTACAAGAAACTTTGGCAGCTGACGTGGACGTTGTCCCGCCCTTGCAAGGGGACGTGCCTTGCCTTGAACAGTACGCGTTCTCACAGAGCAGAGGGAGAAACATCGAGGCGCTTCCCCAACGCAAAAATAGTCTCAACAAGAAGACACATTAAACATGGCATCTCTTGGTCGAGTTAGAGCTGGGTAAGTGCAGACCTTAAATGTCCAAGCGGCGTAAAGCGAGAGGTCTTTTTTTTTTGCTCGCATTTCCAAGGTCCTACAAATGGCATCCGGGGCCCGCCCTCAACAGCAAAGCTTACTGCGAGAGCACTTGACAGCAAGTTTGGCCGTGACGTACGAGCTAGCGGAGTACAGTTTGTACCTGCGGAGCTCTCCGGCTTGTTTTGCATGTCTAGTGCTTGAAGATGCGGATGCTGAAACGGTGTCTTCAGTGGTGAAGAAGCTTCGCTTGGAGTGGGAGTTTGTGCTGCAAGCTGAGAGCAACAGCTGTGAGGCAGCCGTGTTGGCGCAGTACGCTCCTCACACCAAGTGGCAGGTGTTTCGAGAGCTGCATACAGCGCTGGAGGACTGCAACTACAAGCCAGACAAGAAACTGCGCACAACGGTTGATGCTTGGTTTCCCGCCTACAGCGGCTCGGCCAACGTGGAGCAGTTGTTTGGGGGCATGGCGGACAGCTTGAAACGTGGCACCCGCGCTGAAGTAGCTTCGTTGCCAAACCTGATGTCTGTCGGAGTTCGCTCTTTTGAGCGGCGGCTGTGCACGGATGACAACATGACGGCCATCTCCTTGTCTCCCCAAGACTTCGATGGCCCCGAGGTGAGAGCTCTCAAGGAAAAGATGTGGCGGCCAGCGTGCGCAAGCGCTTGTGTCTTGGTGTGTGTAGACCTACTTTACGATATATCTGCCTAAGACACGCTTTGATATGGGTTGCAGCGTGGCAGCATCCTCATCGTGTCCCTAAAACCCGAAAGGCCACATGCTTATCACAAGTGTCAAGGTTGATACAGTAGAAACAAAAGCGTCCTGAAGCACTCGCAGAGCGTCTGTGTAACTAGCCTAGGTGGCAAACATGAACGAAATTCTCAACAGTCCCAGGCTCTGAGGTTCCCTTGGAAGAAATCACACGGACTTTCCCGACTACATCGGCCTTTCTGCACACACACAGCGAGCTGAACAACTTGTCCTACTTCGTTGCTTCCATGCAGTTACCTGGTCGCCTGGAGCGTGCAACCGGTCAGTGTGTCCTATAATTTGCGTCATAGGAGATAGCCACAGAGGGCAGTACATCGCTAGTTGCCTGTGCAATCTGTATCGGGCAGGGGTGGTCTTGCAGAAGGAATCTAGAATTTCTCACGCGTTCCGCTTTCTGGAATCGGGGCCAGTACCTTTCGTGAAAAATAAAAGCGCAGAGACCAGCAATCCGCGTCTAGCAACTCGAGTCTTGATAAGAATACCCGCCCTGTTCGTCTCTAGGCAAGACCTTAGCCTAAGCCCCGGAACCTCAAGAACAGAACGTAGATGTCCCTGGTCTTTGAGCAAAGAATTTCAGGCAGGGCATCGTCCCCTCCGTTGCCTGCAAGAGTCTATGGGTGGGCAGCTTCCTGAAGCGTGGAGAGCTTTTCCAGCACGAAGACCGCTTCTACATGGCTTGTGGCTCCAACCCTGGGTGTGTGTTGGCTTCTTGTAACATATTGTAAGTCTGAGGTTGGATGTCCTTGTTCTGACGCAAGAGTTTTTTTTTCTGTGCGTAGCGTGATTTTTGGTCCCGAAATGGAACATGGAGGCTGTGCAGCTGCACGAACTGCCGCAGTTCTTCAAGGGCCCGCTTGACACAAGCGAGCCGGACGAGAGACACGTTGCTGGAGCGTCTCTCCTTCCGCAGTACCCGGATCCCTTGCCACGCAAAGAGGATTGCGTGCGTGCCATGACTTTCGCATCTGGCAGGACACGTCCGGCGCCCGTGAAAGTGAAACATAAGAAAAAATACAGGAGACTATTTGCCAAGGGCTTGGAATGACTACCGCGTGTTACTGAAAACCCCCCTCCCTCGCACCCCCCCCCCCTCCTTAAAGAACAAAAGAGAGCCTTGCAGGAAGACACTGTGCCGCTTGCTCGTGAACCCCACGAAGGCATCGGTCTTCTTTTGCTTTAGTGTAACGATTTCATGCGACGAACAAACCAGGTACGCCTCACAAGATACACCTTGCACTGCTGCAGCGCCAGTATGGCTGCTAAGCTGGGGGTGTGCTATCTGTTCCGCACAAGTCCAAAATGGCTTTCGATGGGGGCTTGGAGCGTGGCCACTGGCACCGTTTTGCGACTTAGTTCTGATATACTCTCGGAACTTTTGACCATGGTCGGTGTTCGCATGGCCCGCAACAGCACCAAAGCACAAAAAACACGAGCTTTGATGGCTGCGGAAGCCATCCGAAGCGTATGCTCTCAAGAAGAGATGGACTACGTGGAGACGGAGCTGCAAAAAATGGAGGAAAAGAGGAAGAAGAACAAGACAACGGAAGAAGATGAGCAGAAAAGAGAGACTGCAGAGGCCAATACTAGTGCGTTTTGCAAGAGGCTAGTAGTCCACAACTTTGCCCCAAGAACTGCGCAGTGCCAAAGCAGCCTAGGCCAGGCAAGCGCTAGTTGTTGTATGATTTAAACTTGAAATTGCCTGAACCGACGAGTCCACCCTGCAGATGCCCGTATGGAACGAGCTGCTGGAGGATCCGGTCATGCTGGCTGCCCAGCAGCTGCTTCAAGAAGTAGAAAAAGAAGACTCTGAGGAACAGCGGGAGGAGGAAGAGAGAAGCAAGAGCCAAGAACCTGCCAAAGAGTCGCCCGCCGCTGAGGCTTGACCACTGACACCCTGAAAAACATTTTTAAATTCAGGGCCTTCGAACATCCCAAAACCCTCTCTACATACAGATACTCTGGGTTTCGGCACTCAGGACTACTCTGTGGTTCGGCGCTCCAGGGACATTCTGGGGCTGGGGTTGGGCGGGTTGGGCACTCCAGCAACACTCTGGGCTGGGCACTCCAGAAACACCCTGAACTGGGCGCTCCATCCAGGACGCTCTGAGGTTGGGCACTCCAGGGATGAGCAAAAAGTAGACCGGGCACAGATAAGAGTACCGGGTGAGGAGAGTAGTTCAGTGTAAAACCTAACTTAACAACCCAACACCATGGGTGGGTCACAGCCACCGCAAGCCACCCAAACCCCTATACTGAAGAACTTGTCTGAAGTAATGAAATTGCAGAAACAGTCGCAGAAATTACAGTCGCCATAAATTACATGAGATATTAGACAACACAGAATGGAAAGATCTCTCTTAGCTCAGGGTTTTCCGTTTTATAACAGAAGCTGCTTGATACAGTTAGCAAAACTCATACACATGCTAGACTGGAGACCGCAAGTATTCTGCCTGTGCTAGGCATAGGATTTCGTATATCGAAGCCTCGCCCAGAACGAGATCTGGATGGAGACTTTTTTGTTTGTGTTTCTTTGTGTCTCTGGGTGTGGGTGTGTGTGTGTGTTGGGCGCCTGTGTGTGTGTGTGTGTGCGGGTGTGTGTGTGTGTGGACAAATGAATCAGGACCAGGCTGCCGATGCTGTGGCTGCCGCTGAGCACAGCGCAGCACAGCAGCCACATGAAAGCGAGCAAGAGAATCCGACAGCCAAGGAGAAGAAGTCGGATGAGATGCGAGCTGCACGCATAGCCTTGTCCAAAGCGCAAGCAATTCCAGAGTGGCTGCAGTCTAGGTGGCCGTGGCCAGCAGACACAATGGTGACTCACACCATGCACAGAGACAGCTACCTGCCACACTTCCAGGGAAAGCTCGCAAAGGGGGAAAAGTTCGAGGGCAAGCCGCTTTCTTCTGATATATGCCTCCCGCTTCTGAGATTCTTTTGCCAACTTCTAAGCAAGCCTATACTAGCTTGGTTCATGACAAGCTTTCTGATTTCTTGAACTTCAAGGAATAGCACTGCGTGCTCCTACAACACGCAGCTCAACGATGAGGATGTGAACGAGGGCATGACGGATGCAAAGTCCATTCCCCCGGTGAAGCGGAGCATGGCACAGAGCTATTTCATGGTAGTGCAGTGGCTGCAGCGAGCTGACAGAGCCCGCAACAAGCGCCGTAGAGTCTGAGTGCTGGGAATGCCGTCTCGGTGTATCCTCTGGGACCCTGCTGTTTAAATCATGAAAAGACAAGAACTAATAGCACGCGAACTCAAGAAGCAGAGCCCAAGGGGTGAGAAGGCAAGGGCATGTGCTCAGAAACGATGTGCCTACAGTGGCAGAAGGGGATGCTGCTGCAGAGAAGATGGAAGAAAAAAGGCTTGGCAGTTCAATTGGAGCCAGCTAAGAAGCTTTCGGCAAGCACCTTCAAATGCAATCAGAACGCCCAGGAGCAAGCATGCATATGGAAAGCCTTGACTAAACCCTAAACCCTAAACCCTACCCCAAACCAAATAGAAGCCCTGGACTGGAAGGCACTCGAAGCCAGGGCACGTGTCCCGGTTCATCGTGCTTCTCCTCATCTGGCCTGCCAGGAGCAAAGTAAGTGAACAGAAACAGGAGAAGGCGCAGGGGGGGCTGCGAGGAAGCCACCCCCCCCCCCCCACCCTCTCTTGGTAGAGATACTCTGGGGTTGGGCACTCCAGCAACACTCTGGGGTTGGGCGCTCTAGGGAGACTTTGGAACTGGGCACTGCACTCTGGGGACACTCTGGGTCGTGGAGACTCTGGGGTTGGGCTGGGGTTCTCTGGGGTTGGGCAATGCAGGGACACTCCAGAGTTGGGCACTCCAGGACGCTTTGGATGAGCGAGGAGTAGACCGGGCGAGGAGAAGAGTTCCGGGCGAGGAGAGAAGGCGAGGAGAAGAGTTGAGGGAAAAAACAACCCCACACCGAGGTGGGGAACAACAGCAGAAAGCCTTGCACCAGACAATAACATGACAAAGACCCTATACTAACTCATCGTAGCTCATCAGCTCCGACCTCTCAGGCACGGTTCCGAGGAAGTCCTCCGACTCGGATCTCTGCTGGCTGGTGACGGTGGTGACCTCTTTGGGGACACTCTGGGGCTTGGGGGGCTGCATCATGCTGTATCCTAGAACATCCTAGAGCATCCACAGAGTCCTACAGGCGCTCTGGAGGTCATTCGTTTCCTAGTACTGGCTGGCTTTGCTCTGTGCTTTAAGCTCTCCAGGTTTGTTGTTTGCTGTCGTGGCAGGGGACACGTTTCTTTTTTTGTTGTTGTGGTGGGGGCTCACTCACTCACTCACTGGCCCGCCGGGGGCACACCTCTACAGGCAAAGAAGCCACTACAGCATCAAAAACTCGAGTTCTCTTTGGGGTTCTATATTAAAGTAGACTCTTTATAGTGCAGTTTACCAAAGAGGGCCCATAACTTTGCTCAACCTCCACATGTTGAGAATGTTGAGGCTTGGGGGGTGCAGCTTGGGGCGGGTTGCCCCGGGTCCAACGCCCCTTCTGCTTCTGCTTCTCTTAGGATCGTAAGGCAAGGTCACCACAGCCGGAAGTCAAGACCCTATATAAACTTATAAATTTCTCTGGGTTGTATAAGGACCTATAAAACTTAAAAAAGAATTCCAAACCTGCCCCTGAAGAGAGGGAGCCCCTCTTCAACGCCGGTCCTCGGAGTCGTCGGATTGGGCCGCCTGGCGCAGCAGCGCTTGTCCCCCCAAACCCTAACCCTAAGGGTCCATGCACCTAAATAGGGCCCCTCCTATATAAGGACTCTGGGGCCCAAGTATGATAATGACAAGAATCATAATCATAAGTAAGAATAGACATGGACCCTGAGGATAAAGCAGTGCTGCTCTTACAAAGATCGCATAGGAGGCCCCGCTCTGGAAATCTGGGCAGTGATCGGATTCCCAGAGGGTTCAAGGGGGCTCGGGCTGACTTTGGGCCAGAACCCGGGCTCCAGCTGTGCGAAAAACCCCCTAAACCCTAAACCCTAAAAACCCTAAAAACCCTAAAAACCCTAAAAACCCCAAAAACCCCAAAAACCCTAACGGAAACCTTTACCCGGAAACCTCCTGAGCCCTGGCGTGTCCCTGTCCCCCCTCCAGAGTCTGGGGCCTCGCCAAGCCTGGGCCCACGGCTCACAACATGGGGAGGTGCTTTGGCTTATGGTTTTAGGGTGTTAGGGTTGGGGGGTTTGGGGCTCAAAGTGAATAGGAAACCGCTCTAGGTTTTCCTCTGAAGATATAGAGACAATTCAGGTTTTCCTATCAAGATCTGGAGAAAACTGAAGTGTTTCCCTATTGAAATATAGCAGTAAAATATAGAGCAAGCCTCAAACCCCTTTAACAAAAGAAACTTCTCAAAAACATGCGCCTCCCTTGACAATTTCCGAAGAAGGACCTTTAGATCATCCCCCATGTGCTGACAGCCCTTTGGCGCCTCCCGTCCTGTGGCGGCGCCGGGGGCAGCGCGTGGCGGTGACACTTCAGCGGTGATGGCGGGGCCTGCACACAAAAGCCGTGGCTCCGGTGGGTCTGGCGAAGCACTTCTGGTAGGGTTTAGGGTTTAGGGTTTAGGGTTTAGGGTTTAGGGTTTAGGGTTTAGGGTTTAGGGTTTAGGGTTTAGGGTTTAGGGTTTAGGGTTTAGGGTTTAGGGTTTAGGGTTTCGGGTTTAGGGTTAGGGTTTTTAGGGTTTAGGGTTTAGGGTTTAGGGTTTAGGGTTTAGGGTTTAGGGTTTAGGGTTTAGGGTTTAGGGTTTAGGGTTTAGGGTTTAGGGTTTGGGGTTTAGGGTTTAGGGTTTAGGGTTTAGGGCTCCTACCAAGATGATACCCCAGAAGAACCCCCACCCGGCAAGAAGGCCTCTCTGCCGAGCAGGAGAGGCAAGGGGAACCTCGGTGTGAAAACAGCCAAGAACTCTGTCTGGAGATTACGGAACTCTCCCAAGGAGCTTCGATACTCCCCCTGAGAGCTAGACGAATACCCTGCATTCCCCAAAAGACGGACACTTATGGCAGCACCTGGTTCATCAAGACCGCATCCTAAATCCCAAGCCCCATAGAGCTTGCTAGTTTAGGAAGCATACAGTACCCGGTAGCAACTCGATGCGAAGAAGCCAAATTGGAAAAAAAACATATGGAAAGATAGGTCTACGTCAGATGCTCTGGCCAACACATCGCCATCTGCTGCTTGAGCTATGGACAGACAGGGCTAAGAAAGCCGACACGAGAAACTGTCCACAAGCTAGATCTGCATGCACATGAGGCCTGCTACACACCACCTACCTATACCACAAAAGCATGTCTCCTTAAATCTGCTTGCGTTCTCGAGAGGATCAGCACATGATCTAGACCAAGCGTTCTGAATGAGTGCCATCGCATGCACCTGTAGCCTCATGAGCACATCAACCTTCGGAGTCCCAAACACAGCAGACCCTACGCTATCCAATCAGCCAGGCTGGCAGAAAGTCGGCAGCCAATGCGCTGCCTGAGGGTTCAATGCTTCTTTGGCTTCCGGTGGCGGGACAGAGGTGATGGTCGCACTGTGAACTCGGGGCGTACAGTGTCGAAGGGTGAAGGCCAAGGGCTTGTGTGGCTGCTGATGGGATTTCCGCATGTGAAGGTTCTACGAGCGGTACTTGTCGATTCTCAGCGACCCTGTGCAACGCAAGATTGTTGCTTTGGGTTTTTTTTGATTCTCAAGGGATCTGATGTTCTGAGCACCTGATCATGTGAAGCTGCACCCAACCGAGTGCCTTTCGATCGAGGTTTTGGCTTCCAGCTTAGCGCGCGCGAGGGATATAGGGTGTGCTTTCCAACGTGCAGCTGGTGCTGTGGTCAATCCATGGGCCTGGAACAGCAGGATCCCATCCAAAAGCATTCTTCAGGAGTTTGCGGTAGCTGGTCTTGATTTGTATCGGGGTTCCCCATATGTGTTTTCGTTGCCCTCGTTCACTTTTCTCCACTGCAAGTGGGCACGAGGGACAAGAGAACTGCACGCGTGGAGAATCCTTCGCCTGCACAACAGCACAATCCCAAAAGACAAGCAGGTTGCGTCTGGGGGAGATACAGCACCAAATCAACATTTGAAAAACTGACCTGAACTCGGGCCCCATTCTGCCACTCTTTATACGCCCTCAAGCCATCCATTCATGCCCCGCCAAGCGGCAGCCACGCTCCATGGTTTGGTGTGCGTGACTACCATGCGCTTGCATGCTTTGCAAACCTTGCAACAGCCGTGAAGATCGCTCCTGCACTTCGTGATCTCTTGGGCAGCCCTGCACCTCATTTTGAAAACGCCGTGTGGGTTCAGAGTTTAGGATTTGGGGTTTAGGGTTTAGGGTTTAGGATGCAGGGCTTGGGGTTTAGGGTTTCGGATTTCGGGCTTAGGGTTTAGGGGACCACGAGGAACCAGTCCAGCAATGTCAGGCTCGAGCAAAGAAGCTATCAGAGCACAGCTGACTAACACGAAGACGAGGGAACTGAAGAGCCAACTGCGGGAGTGGTGCAACCATGGATGCCCAGAAGTCCATGCAAAGCTGTTCTTCGGTAGCATAAACTCTTAGGGCTAGGGTTTAGGGTTGTAGTTGGCGGGCCTTTTCCTTTGGAGAGTGCATGGAAAGTTGTTCTTTATGTTCCCTTCATGACATCCATGCTTGAAATTTGATTGAACGCAACTTCAAGGCCGTGAAAGAGACTTCCGCTCCTTGGAGATGCTCTTGCACAAATCATCTCCAACGCCCACCCTAAGCCCGGCCGCCGCGCCCAAAGGACAGCGAGCGAAATTCTTGGATTGAACCAGGGCCAGAACCCAACTTCTTGCATTGTGATGTTGAGATCTCATGGTCATGGCGTCTCGCCTGTTTACGATGAGTTGAACAAAGTTTCTGCGTAAACAAAACATGTGACATTCTTGCAGACCTCAGGTAGATCACAACGTTGGGCATCTTGAAGGTGCCCATTGTTTCAGCGCAGGCGGCCACAGACACTTTTTTCTGAACGTGGGCACACATCCTCCATCAAGGTATCTCTGGCCAAGCTGACCAGAATGCTTCGGCTTGCAAGAAGGGATGGGGGGTTTCTTGAAATGTTGCCCCGCGACTTCAAAACAAGGCCCGAAGGCCCCCCGGAGCCGCTCATTTGTCAAGTCCACGATGCAGCCAGCGCTGTGCTAAGTGCATCTTTCGTGGTTTACAACAAAAGCGCGTAGCTCTCAATTAGGCTACACTTTCGGCGAGAGAGAAATTCGTGGCTACCCCAAAGGCGTGCCGACTGTCGCCCAGAGGTTTTCAAAGTTCGCAAAAGAGCTGCATCTTAGATGAAGCCATGAGGAAACCTGCAGATCTCGCCAGGCCACCAAATACCCTCCTACATGCCGTGTCAACCCGGCCAGGTTTCTTCAAATGCGGGTGGCAAGGGCCTAAACGGCCTCGTTCTATCTGGGCCTTGTGCATTGAGGCAAGGCTGCGCAGCAGGGTTTGCAATGCACAGCCTGCAACCCTCAACGCCACATGAAGGGCCCGGTTTGGCACTGCGCCAATTCAGTGGGCACGTATTTCGTGCAGTTCGGCACAGCACGTTGTAAGTCTGCTTCTCGGATTTTGAGAGCTCCGAGGCTCTTCCTGCCGTCGAGAAACCTGCGCAAGCGCTCGCCAGGCCAACACCTGGAGAGCCACCCCCCGCTACAGGTCGTTAATCTATGCTGAACCCCAGCCCTCAACCTGGCCAGGCCAGGTTTCTCCAAGAAAGCAAATCATATGCTGCATCATATGCTGCATTCTGATATAGGCCGGCAGGGCAGCGTTTTTTGCTGCCCCAGGCTTCTGCAAAAGGGCCTCCACGACCTCATTCAGGTGAGACCTCCTGCAGGTGGGGCCTTGGCTTAAGGCCAAGGCTCCCGGAGAATTTCTTGACACCGGTCGTCTTTAGGGTCTTCTTTCGGATTTTGCCAGCCTGCTATGTCACTATGCATTTTACTATGTAGTCGACCCTTGGGGACCCAGTGTGCTGCCCATTGAGCAGCAGCAGGCCCTTCATTGAGCCAAGGATCACAGGATCACCTTGATGTTTGATTGCCGGCAAGAATGGGTATGGAAGTGATTGTAGTTCTTCTGAGTCCTATGGGCTGACCCTCAACTCGGACCAGGTTTCGTCAAGTGATGCTCAGCTGCTGCCGTCACCAAACTTCCACAGGTGCAAGTCAATGTGCCAGCGGTGCAAAGCCGTTTACGATGAGCTGACAATTTTAAAAAACAAACAGACATTCTTGCAGACCTAAGGTGTATCACGACTTTGCGCATCTCGCAGGTGCACATTGCTTCAGCACTTCTGAACGTGGGCACACATCCTCCACCAAGGTACTTCTGGCCAAGCTGACCAGAACGCTTCGGCTGGCAAGAAGGGATGGGGGGTTTCTTGAAATGTTGCCCCGCGACTTCAAAACAAGGCCCGAAGGCCCCGCAGCCGCTCATTTGTCAAGTCCACGATGCAGCCAGCGCTGTGCTAAGTGCATCTTTCGTGGTTTACACCAAAAGCGCGTAGCTCTCAATTAGGCTACACTTTCGGCGAGAGAGAAATTCGTGGCTACCTCAAAGGCGTGCCGACTGTCGCCCAGAGGTTTTCAAACTTCGCAAAAGAGCTGCATCTTAGATGAAGCCATGAGGAAACCTGCAGATCTCGCCAGGCCAGCGCCTGGAGGGCAAGTACCCTCCTACATGTTCTGAGTCCTAAGCTGACCCTCAACCCGGCCAGGTTTCTTCGAAAGCGCGTGCAAATGATGGGGCTCTTTTCCGCCCAGGGCCCAAACGGCCCCATTCTATCTGGGCCTTGTGCATTGAGGCAAGGCTGCGCAGCAGGGTTTGCAATGCACAGCCTGCAACCCTCAACGCCACATGAAGGGCCCGGTTTGGCACTGCGCCAATTCAGTGGGCACGTATTTCGTGCAGTTCGGCACAGCACGTTGTAAGTCTGCTTCTCGGATTTTGAGAGCTCCGAGGCTCTTCCTGCCGTCGAGAAACCTGCGCAAGCGCTCGCCAGGCCAACACCTGGAGAGCCACCCCCCGCTACAGGTCGTTAATCTATGCTGAACCCCAGCCCTCAACCTGGCCAGGCCAGGTTTCTCCAAGAAAGCAAATCATATGCTGCATCATATGCTGCATTCTGATATAGGCCGGCAGGGCAGCGTTTTTTGCTGCCCCAGGCTTCTGCAAAAGGGCCTCCACGACCTCATTCAGGTGAGACCTCCTGCAGGTGGGGCCTTGGCTTAAGGCCAAGGCTCCCGGAGAATTTCTTGACACCGGTCGCAAGATTTGCCACGATGTCACTGTGTATTACTACGCAGTCGACCCTTACCTTTCTGCTGCCCATTGAGCAGCAGGCCCTTCACAGCCGGTGTAGCGCAGGCCGGTTCGCAGGATCACAGGATCACTTTGATGTGATGATTGCCGGCGAAAGCGGTATGAAAGAAATGTTGGGTAGCGCTTTTGCTGCCCGTGAAAAGGGCCTAGACGGCTTCGATTGGCCTTGGTGCGGAGCTAAGGCCTTCGTCCCCCACAACAATAGCCGATTAAGCTGCAACCGGTCTGCCACCCACAGCGCATCATACGTAGAGCCGATGCTGTGAAACCCTGATCGCACATCACGAGTGGAAAAGAAGGTATACGGGTTGGGCCTCATGTGGCCAGAACAATAGCGGTGCAGATCCGGTGCAGATCCTGTGCAGTTCGACACGGTACCGGAGCTGAAGAATGAAGAATGCACCTCTGGAAATTTCGGCGTGATCGACCTGCCTCAACATATCGCAACAGAACCTGTCGAAACAAGTCTCCACATCAATGGACCATGCTTGCCTTTGTCCCGTGTCACCCCCCAAAGCCCTTTTGAAGCCGACAGCAGGTCCATCACTCACTAGCATCATCTGCTGCACCTGGCTCAAGTCCTCCAGATCCCAAAAAAGTAGTAGCAGGAGGATCCTTTGGCTCAACCGGCCTGACGGAGGGAGGCCTTGGGAGAATGTCCAACGTTTGTGAACCATCAGGGCTCGGTTCCTTCTTGAAAGCACATCGGACTTTGGAAAAGCAATACAAGCAAGCCGGGCTCACTTGTGCACACTCGGGAGAGCAGTAGTACAGCAAATAGATGACGACGACCGCCAGGCACGCGAACATCGGCCACACCGCATGCCAGCCAACTCCAACTTGTGAAGTCGCAGGCAGGCCCTCGTACCTTGAGAAGCACATGTCCTCTTGCTGCGCAGAATCCAAGCGCAAAGCTGCGGCCTCGATGCTCTCGAGCATGGGTACAAGGGGCCTGGTGTTCGTGAAGAAGCTCACCAGCGATAAGAACAGCTCCACAGCGCTGCACATACATTGAGTCACGAAGAGTGCGAGCTTCAAACTGTCAAACTCCCTCTCTTCTTTCTTCCCATCATCGTGAACAGTATCGTCCGGCTTGTCACCCTTGCTTTCACTTTCCTTTGCCTTCAACAAACCACAACCGCAACTTCCGGCCTTTTTACTTAGCCAGGTGTGCATGCATTTGTGCGCCGCCTTACTCTCCAAACACCGTGTTCCAAGGCATCTTCCCGCCGCTGCTAGCCATTCTCGCAGACAAGCTCTCTTTTGTCCTGTCTCCTCGGCATCCTCGAGGCACGCTGCCACAACCGCAGATATGCCCCCGATCACCGCCGCGATCACGTTCACGACTGCAAGGCCTGTGATGGAGCCCACCATGTCCTGCAAAAGGATCAGTGCTGAGTACCCATCTCCGGAAGCCGGGTTGAGGCACCCCGCACCTTTGAGCTCGTCAATGGCATCTTCGGCATCTCCTACGGCGGAGATGATGGCGATTTGGAGGCAGAAGTCCACGAAAAAGTTAGCGAGGGCAGCGATGATGGACTGGTTTTCGAAGATGCTCTTCAATCTCTCCATGGGGCCCCCTCTTGCTCTACAAACGATGCACCAGAAGAAGATGTTGAGCAGGATCCCCAGCGCGTCCACAAGAATGTCTCCAACCTCAAACTCCCAAAGTGATGCCATGGCTGCCTTGATGGACCTCCATCGGTCGCAGCCTCCGCCTTGGGCGCAGCGCCAAGCGTCCGACGAAGAAGAGGCATAGACGATTCCTGTCACAGGAGTCTGACAACTCTAAACGGTGGAGAGTTGAAAGGGTAGACCCGAGGAAAACTCTAGTCACGGGGCGACGACTGGGCTGCATCCCCCAACAATTAGGCGTTTGCCGATATTATGGGGTGGGGGCCTTATTGGGGTCCTTTTTATACGGGAATCCTACTATTTGAGGACTATATTTAAGTGGTCCCTCATGCAGGCCCAAGCCTTTGCAAAAGTCCGGGTTGGAGTTCGCAAGGGCACAGGCTCCGCCGTGGCTGCGGAATTCCACGACCGACTGGTTGCAGGTGTCCCCGACGTAATCTGGAGTGCAGCGGCAGTGGCCTTTCCACGCGCAGAGATCCGAGAGCACCAAGCACTCGGCCTCGTTGGCGCGAGCTTCGCAGGTGGCCCTGGCCTCTTCAAAAAGAGGCTCGCAGCCAAGCCATGTGCCGTTGTTCCTGGTTTGGGGTTCAGGGTGTCGGGATGAGAATCATTGACCCATTTCTAGCCTTTACCCCATTCTAGGATGTCACTCCTCAGAACAAAAGACTGAAGAAAGTGACTTCCCAAACTGCGACATAGGTTCATGCAAGGAGAGCGCACCTCCTGGATGGTCCAGGCACAAACTTCTGCTTGCGCTAGGCAGGCTGGTCTTGCAAGCTCCTGGGCGCTAAGCCCTACTACAGACCTAAGTCTGAAACATCCTGAAACCTTGAATCCCTAAACCCTAACACCCTGACACCCTAAACTAGAAAGCCTAAACCCGAAAGCCCCTAACCCCGAGCAGCACCATCTCCTGGCAGGCCGACTGAAATGCCTCACGTCCAGGGATGGAGACGCAGCTCCAAGCCTGAGGTTGGATTTCAAAACCCTCAAGCCGACACGGAGCCACATGGTCCCCACATGTAAAGGGTTTAGGGTTTAGGTTTAGGGTTTTGGGGTTTAGGGTTTAGGGAAGGGGTAAAGAAAAATTAGGCTGAATCTGCCCTAGAAGCATGTTCAACAGTGACCGGCTTGTACTCACAAAGGAGATTGGTGTTGCACGCAGCCTCTTCGATGATTTGTCCACACGTCTCCGCATCACGCGACTCGTGGGGGCTACAAGCCACTTGGGGTTGACACATGGTTCTTGCATCGTAGCATGCCCACAGTTCTTCACTGTTCGCAGGTGTGTTGCAGGCTGCACCTGCACCAGTCTCACAGACCGGATCTTGGCTTGCACTGCGGCACTTGCATGGAGGAGTGTACGCGGATCTTTTTACGCAGCACTGCGACATGTCGTTGCCCGCACCGGACTTTTGCTCGTACCCATCTGGACATGGATACGCGCTGCACGATGCCTCGCAACAAACAGCCTGGCCACTGCCACGAATGGATAGAGGATCTGGCTTTGCTAAAAAGCCCTGCGGGCACTCATAAAGGCTGCAAGTGATTTCGCAACATTCAGTGCGACTGCTGGCACGGACGGAGCTTGCATCCAGTATTGGCACATACCCATCAGGGCAAAGATAGATGCTGCACGTCGCATCACAGCATATATCGCTGCTGTTGCCACGAGTGACGTTTGCAGACAATTTGAGCAGGTGGCCCTCTGGGCAATCATAGGTGTTGCAAGTTACATCGCAGCAATCACTGCTGCTGTTCGCACGTAGGGAGCCCGGCTCAAGCACTTGCACATAATCATCGGGACATTGATAAATGCTGCAAGTCGCATCACAGCATTCACTGGTGCTGTTACCACGAGTGGAGCTTGCTGCCTGTGTCAGCAAATGGCCCTCAGGACATTCGTAGATACTGCACGTGACATCGCAACAATCAGCTTGGCTGTGGCCTGGAAT
The DNA here is from genome assembly GCA_905221605.1 of Symbiodinium natans. Lineage (NCBI taxonomy): Eukaryota > Dinophyceae > Suessiales > Symbiodiniaceae > Symbiodinium > Symbiodinium natans. The sequence goes on along the minus strand of CAJNDS010002137.1, from coordinate 617,355 downwards.
CAAGCCTGCATTTGGCTTCAGCAAGAATGCATCTGGACAAGTGCTGCTGCTGCAAACTCGCGTTGTCGTGGTCGTCGTGCGGGTAGCCGTCGTGGATGACCTGCAGGGCAAACTCAAAAGCTCACAACGCCACAAGATAGTTTCAACGACCAGAATGCACTAATCACATTGCCCATTCCCATAAATTCTTGGCGCATGGTCTATCCACTGCCCACAAGCTCGCACACGCACGGAAGCTGCACGCCTTGTGGCAGTAGTGGAGGTGACCTGTCAGTGAAGGTTCAAGAAGCGACGATACGGGCAAAGGGAAAGCTGCGGCAAGAAAAGTCTGCCTAGGCTTGCAGCAATCCCATGAGCCGTGGCTGGGAGGGGCGGGTCATGGGTTGGGGGAGGAGGGGAAGGGAAAGCTTCTGCGACAAGAAAAAATTTGCCTCACTGTCTGCACAGAACGAGGCAGACTTGGGGGCACTGGCCCCACTACCCCAGCAGCGCGAGTGGGGCGAGTGGGGCAAAAGACGGTTTGTGGGCGCCGCTGGCACTCGCAATGCAAAATAAGTTTTGTTCAGGATATAGGTTTGACAAACACACAGGCTGCTTTTGACATCACCTTGTTGCCTGAAACCCAATCGGCCTGGGGTCGGGACATGAGCGCACACGTGCTTAAAGTCGACAGCACGCCAGGTGTTCCAAATGAATGAAGCATCATCTGGGTCATCATGCAGGAGAACCCCGCATATCCACACTGGTCCACCCATTCCACTCTCGCACTCGAAACATCCAAACCTTGACAGAGTTGGCAGCGAACAACACACCCCGAACCCTGAAAACGCTTGGGTCCCCAACCGTAGAGGTACTGGTTGACGTGGAGGCCGTCGAGGTGCTCGTTGCGGTCGACGTCTGGGCATGTCGGCTTCCCAACCCCCGAAACCCCAGAAATCCTTAAGACCTATACAGCGTTTGCCTGGACTGTAGAAAAGTGCCACTAAACCCTAAACCCTAAACCTTAAACCCTAAACCCTAAGCCCTAAACCAGGCTTGTTATTCACCCTTAGCACCTGGGGACCTTCAGATTTGCTAGACAGCTCCTCAAGAGCGACAGGTGACAACTCAATGACTCCCCCAAGGTCTCTTGGGCTTAGTAAAGTCAATTGATAGGGTTTAGGGTGGGGTTTAGGGTTTAGGGTTCAGGGTTTAGGGTTGAGGGTTTAGGGTTTAAGGTTTAGGGTTTAGGGCTTAGGGTTCAGGGTTTAGGGTTTAGGGTTCAGGGCTTGCTTCTTTTTAAAGTTGTTGATCGGGCTCAGGGCTCTAGGGCTTAGGGCTTGAGACTTTGCTGTAGAAGAGCAGCCGAGGTGCCGCAGAGAACGAAGTGCTCGTGGCCGAGGTGCTCGTGGACGAGGTCGTCGACTGGCCGTCAACTTTCCTAAAACCTAAATGTGGGATGTTCCCCCGTGTACGAACAGTCCGTAATGGGGGGGGGGGGTGGCGGTACTGAACATCCCAACCCTAAACCCTAAACCCGAACCCCTGAAGCCCAGGCCAATCCACGAACTTTCAACAATCACCAATCACCACGCCGGACAAACTGGCATCTCCGGCTTGTCTTCAAGACCAGCTACTGAAGTTTGGGCTTGGGATCTGAAACATCGGCAACAGCAATACCAGCAAAAGTTTGTTCCCTAGCCCTAGCCCCAAACCCTCAGCACCCGTAGTAGTTGTTGTAGTTGCGGCGAGTCCCGCAGCCACATTGACTATGGAGTTCATTGGGATTGGATGGCTTGGGCTGCAGAAAAAATGGCGAAAACCCGTCTATATCTGTCGATTCTGAATGTCTACCCCCGACCTGCAGGGCTGAGAGGACCATATGGCCCACAGCTCTCACACCCACAATGGTGACTAATGGTGTGACTCCCAGACTCAGGCCGCATTCGTATGATGCAGGGCTCATACATACCCAGAACAGTATCGTCTAACAGAGTCTAACCCGGGTGGGGGGGTGAGGATCGCTTGGGCCCCCAACTGTAGAGGTGCTGGTTGACGTGGCGGTCGTCGAGGTGCTGGTTGTTGTCAACGTCTGGGCGTGCCGGCTGCCCCTAAACTTTCCAAACCCTAAAACTCCTTAGGACCTACAGCCTTTGCCTGGAGCGTAGAAAGTTCCAGGTTTCTTTTCACGCTTGCGGTCGCACTTAGGCTCGACGGCTCCTCAAGTTTCAGAGAGCTCCACCTGGGACTCTGTTTCGCGAAGTTTGCAGCCGCTCGATGCTGCCGTGGTGTTGGAGATCAACGCTCTTCCAAAAGTTCGGTCCCCGCCTTGACGACACCTGCTTGACTCCCCTTTTCCTGAGACCTGGGCCTCCTTGACCCTGCTTCCTGAACTCCTGCTGGCGCTGCTTGAGCACAAACTGCGTAGCACAAACTGCGTTGCCAGGATTTGCCAGGGTTGGCACCCCTGGGACACCACTCCTGCTTCGAGGGACACCCCGCACGCAAGCGCCTTCTATCAAGGAGCTTTTCGGGTCCGTTGCAGGGCTTCAGGGCTTCAGGGCTTCAGGGTTTGGCAAACCCCAAAACCCCTCGAGCCCAAGCTAATGCACGAACTGAAAACGCAAAGAACCACGCTTTGTGACAAGCTACCTCGGTCCAAACGCCACAAAGACATGCCCCTCTGCTACCTCGGAAGTATGGGACGAGCCCGCCGGAAAAACTGGTGTCTTAGTCGTTGCAGTATGTTGCAGTTGGTGGCAGTCCCGCGGCGGTCAAACTATCGGGCTCTTCAGGAGTGGAGGGTTTCGATTGCTGATACCCCAAGTCATGAGTCGACCGCCTGCCACTGCAAAAAAACAATTAAAACTCTTGAAACAGCCGCAACGCCCACCCATAAGAAGGAGGACCAGAAACAAGATGCGGCAGCACGCTTGGAGTTTTCGATGTATTCTTCTGCCCTAGTGGTGACCGTGGTGGACTGAGGGCACCGAGTGGGAAAGTGCGGGGATATGAGCACACGCTGGCTGACAATCCTACCCTTGCCAGGTGTTCCGGATGAACGAAGCTTCATCTGGGTCATCATTATGATGATTCCGCTCATATCCCTCCTCAAAACCTCAGACCCTCAACCCTTTTGAAGGATCGTTCGGGGACGGTGACTACGTAGCGCTTTTTCCGGGCTGCAAGGGTTAGGTCCCAAGGCCTGCGGAAGTCGGAAAATACTACGAAACGAACACTAGAACACGCCCCTGGATTACTTCCCTTGTATTAAGGGGGTACTCTTAGGGGATCTAAGGTACGGAGATGTGACCTCGGCGCTACTGTACAGGGAGTAAAACAGGTAGATTTTGACAACCCTAGAGGGTTCAGGGTTCGGGGTGTGGGTTTCGGATTTGGAAGCTCTGGGGCTTAGATCTTACCTCGAAACCCTACTTGAAGGCTCACGGGAAGTTACAAGTAGGGCGATATGAACCCTAACCCCGAAATATCCAAACCTTTGCAAAGTAAGCAACGACCTATGTACCCGCTACTGTCTAACACGGGTGGGGGGGTGAGGATCGCTTGGGCCCCCAACTGTAGAGGTGCTGGTTGACGTGGCGGTCGTCGAGGTGCTGGTTGTTGTCAACGTCTGGGCGTGCCGGCTGCCCCTAAACTTTCCAAACCCTAAAACTCCTTAGGACCTACAGCCTTTGCCTGGAGCGTAGAAAGTTCCAGGTTTCTTTTCACGCTTACGGTAGCACTTAGGCTCGACGGCTCCTCAAGTTTCAGAGAGCTCCACCTGGGACTCTGTTTCGCGAAGTTTGCAGCCGCTCGATGCTGCCGTGGTGTTGGAGATCAACGCTCTTCCAAAAGTTCGGTCCCCGCCTTGACGACACCTGCTTGACTCCCCTTTTCCTGAGACCTGGGCCTCCTTGACCCTGCTTCCTGAACTCCTGCTGGCGCTGCTTGAGCACAAACTGCGTAGCACAAACTGCGTTGCCAGGATTTGCCAGGGTTGGCACCCCTGGGACACCACTCCTGCTTCGAGGGACACCCCGCACGCAAGCGCCTTCTATCAAGGAGCTTTTCGGGTCCGTTGCAGGGCTTCAGGGCTTCAGGGCTTCAGGGTTTGGCAAACCCCAAAACCCCTCGAGCCCAAGCTAATGCACGAACTGAAAACGCAAAGAACCACGCTTTGTGACAAGCTACCTCGGTCCAAACGCCACAAAGACATGCCCCTCTGCTACCTCGGAAGTATGGGACGAGCCCGCCGGAAAAACTGGTGTCTTAGTCGTTGCAGTATGTTGCAGTTGGTGGCAGTCCCGCGGCGGTCAAACTATCGGGCTCTTCAGGAGTGGAGGGTTTCGATTGCTGATACCCCAAGTCATGAGTCGACCGCCTGCCACTGCAAAAAAACAATTAAAACTCTTGAAACAGCCGCAACGCCCACCCATAAGAAGGAGGACCAGAAACAAGATGCGGCAGCACGCTTGGAGTTTTCGATGTATTCTTCTGCCCTAGTGGTGACCGTGGTGGACTGAGGGCACCGAGTGGGAAAGTGCGGGGATATGAGCACACGCTGGCTGACAATCCTACCCTTGCCAGGTGTTCCGGATGAACGAAGCTTCATCTGGGTCATCATTATGATGATTCCGCTCATATCCCTCCTCAAAACCTCAGACCCTCAACCCTTTTGAAGGATCGTTCGGGGACGGTGACTACGTAGCGCTTTTTCCGGGCTGCAAGGGTTAGGTCCCAAGGCCTGCGGAAGTCGGAAAATACTACGAAACGAACACTAGAACACGCCCCTGGATTACTTCCCTTGTATTAAGGGGGTACTCTTAGGGGATCTAAGGTACGGAGATGTGACCTCGGCGCTACTGTACAGGGAGTAAAACAGGTAGATTTTGACAACCCTAGAGGGTTCAGGGTTCGGGGTGTGGGTTTCGGATTTGGAAGCTCTGGGGCTTAGATCTTACCTCGACACCCTACTTGAAGGCTCACGGGAAGTTACAAGTAGGGCGATATGAACCCTAACCCCGAAATATCCAAACCTTTGCAAAGTAAGCAACGACCTATGTACCCGCTACTGTCTAACACGGGTGGGGGGGTGAGGATCGCTTGGGCCCCCAACTGTAGAGGTGCTGGTTGACGTGGCGGTCGTCGAGGTGCTGGTTGTTGTCAACGTCTGGGCGTGCCGGCTGCCCCTAAACTTTCCAAACCCTAAAACTCCTTAGGACCTGCAGCCTTTGCCTGGAGCGTAGAAAGTTCCAGGTTTCTTTTCACGCTTACGGTAGCACTTAGGCTCGACGGCTCCTCAAGTTTCAGAGAGCTCCACCTGGGACTCTGTTTCGCGAAGTTTGCAGCCGCTCGATGCTGCCGTGGTGTTGGAGATCAACGCTCTTCCAAAAGTTCGGTCCCCGCCTTGACGACACCTGCTTGACTCCCCTTTTCCTGAGACCTGGGCCTCCTTGACCCTGCTTCCTGAACTCCTGCTGGCGCTGCTTGAGCACAAACTGCGTAGCACAAACTGCGTTGCCAGGA